>JAGWCC010000299.1:0-600000 GCA_022651775.1 Drusus annulatus | reverse complement strand
TTAGAATCATTACCTCATAATACTCTAATTTTGATGTTTTTAAGTACCAACACATTAACTGTCTTCAATATTATTTCCTTTTCTTTACTTTAACAAATTTGTTCATATTTATACATGCTTTACATCTGGGTATTTTACACCCTTAGCTTTTAGTAAATTGATTTTTAATCTGTTGATGTATACATATACTGTTTTACCCATATCTGAACATTTTTACATGATTTATGATAATGATGTATGTATAAGGAAAAAGGAGATCTAAGAATAGAAATATCAGCTGTTCCCTTAGGCTTTGTATGTTCAGAGATAGAAAAGAAAATAATTTTTCCAAGTTTCCATAGCAAATAGGTTATTATTCATTCTTTCCAGATTGCCTCTTCCAGAAGGAAGTATTTCCAACCGGGATTCGGATATACGAGACCTACAACCCGGGCGGCGTGGTGAGGATCTGGGCCAAGAGGCGGGATGGCTGGACCAAGCTGTGGGAGGGAGAGCCTCAACACGTGGGCCACAACTCCCGCCTCTTCCAGCCCAAGATTAGAAAGATTAATTTCAAAACTAGGTGAGGATAATATTACATAAACCTATTTCAAAACAGACTTACACTCTTTTTCTGCTTTTCTTTTTTTAACTGTTCTTGTTGTCATTAAAACTGTGAGTTGTCTAACACAAGTACAACTTGTAATGCTCCATATCCTCATGATGAAAATTACATTGCGAGCTGAAAATAATGACAGCAGTGGAAATGCTTTATAAATTGTTGCGAGTAATTTTAATGTGATTCATTTGATATTATCTTCTTTTTTAGTATTATTAGAATAGAACTAAACCAAATCCACCTGCCATACTACACCGAGCTCGACGCAGTCATGTTGGAGGGTACGGCGAAACTACGCAAAGAAAACGACGTCTACTCAAAGCGCGAGGACTTGAGCCGTATCCCTTCAGACGAGGACCTAGCCGCAGGTTGTTCAGTTGAAAAATGTTTGTACAAATTATGTTTTTATCATCACCATATCAGGCCTTCAAGCTTTCTTCATATTTAATAGAACACGATGGTTTCCATTGTGTAGTTTTAGAAGTTTTGGGTTTGATTTTTCAAATGCACATACAGAAAAACAATAATATTACAATGTGAAAGATACAAAGATTTCCATTTATTACTATCGAAGGTTGGCTATCATCAGGGCAAACCCTGCAGGCTGCTGCCCAAAAAAATTCATGTAGTAGATTCATTAAATTGTATTATCTTGATTGTTACCCCATTTTTCTCTGCAAAATTCAATGTTGTAGGAAATAGTGCATACATATTTATATTTGCAAACAAAGAAAATCCTATAATTTTCTCAGCTTCCACAATTTTGAACAAGAATGATTCTGGATGCATGCCAATATAACTACAAATACGTATCTAGCTTACTCACTCTGTTTCTTGACTGGTTGATTTCCTGAATGGTACAACTACACAGTAAAGACAAAGAAAACTTCCTCGGTAAACACCGATCAACATTAGCATACATAGTAAGTAATACATTTTTGGGAACTAACTGTTAATTTTTAAAAAATTGGTGCGAATCGCCTAAGTTTGTCTCTTTGCCACCGATATTCACCTTATTTTTTATGAGCATTTTTTGGCATGTTCGGTTTGGATGCTAGTTATATAAACATTCAAAATGACAATATTAATTGTTAATATAACCTAAAAAGCTTTAAATGTACAGCTGTCAAATAAACAGCATTATATTATTCATTAATAAGGAAAACAAACAGGAAAAAAGACACATAATATTGTTCTACTAAACAGTAGTTCAATGCACCATGTATAACATTCATTCACAACACAGTCAACTGACGTTTTTATCTTTTTCTGTTTAAAAATACGTCTCTTTGTCTGTCCAGTGCTGACTCATTAAATTTCCCTAAACTAATTGAAATGTGTTTATCTCCAGCCGACTTGAAGTCTAAAGTGATGGCTCTTGGACTTCACAAGGATCTGATAACGGATTACGAAATCATCCAGAACATCTTCAAGGAAGATTTCCGTAAACTATTCTGTGTCGAAACACTGATGGGAGATTTTCAAGCTCTACCGGTTTGTACTTAATTATTACATTGATGAAGTTTTTGTTAATTTTGTAGGAATCCCTATTGAGTTTTAAACATTAATTTTATTTTTATTATTTCACTTGACAGTCGTGTGCTGCTCTTCAAGGCATTATAAGATGTGAAGCTGGTTTGTAGCCACTCTGAATGTTTAGTTATATGTACTATCGATTTACACAAACTAAATCCACCACTGATGAAGGCCAAAAATTTTTTTTTCCGTAATTATCATCATCACGGCGTTACATTTCATGGTGGGATTTGGTCCCCTCTACAAATTTTCTGCACTTGCAGCTTTCTTCAGTCCACAGGCTCTCCCAACCTGCACTGAACCTCTTTCACGCTGTTAGTTTTTGAAATTTTCTAATTATTTATCATTTAAAAAAAAACTGCAACCGTGGGTTGTGCTAAGATTGAGAAAGTAGCTTGCGGAGAATTGAACCATCGAACAATGGTTGCGAACCGGCCTCATACCTGTTGTTATCGTTGAAATATTCAAACCTACCACTTTATTCTGAAAATATTTTTCTTACAATTTCCATTTTGAAGGAAGCAAACCTACAGGTTAACCATATTTTTTGTATTTCTGTTGTTTTTAGGTTTAATTATTTTTTTTCAGGATGAGACTATCCTGAAAATCTTCAGCTTCCTAGACATCCAATCCTTGAGCCGCTGTGCCCAGGTCAACAAGAATTTCAGCCGCCTCTCCCGGGACCCCACCCTTTACAAGTGCATCAGCCTAAAGCCCTACTGGTACTGCGTGGATGAATATGTGAGTAGTCTTGTTGTTTTGGGATGTCGCCGACTACTTCTTCTATCTACTTAGGTGTTATATATCGCCATAGGAAGCAATACTGCAGTAACCACCACTATCTTTGGGCATGCTTTTTATAATTAATTATCATGTTTTTTGGTGTTGATCTATCTGGGTCCAGTGGTTCTATGAAGATTCTATTTTCATATTATTACAACTCATTCCAAAAAAATTTTCATCTCAGTTAAGACAGTATCCCTTTTTTGTTATCCTGATTTTTTTTTCCTAATTAAGTTAAGGGCCCCTCCAATTGCATAATTTGCAACTTTAAATCTGTTGAATTGCATACTATTTATTTATGTCTTTCTTCTATTATTTCCATACATCCAGGATGATATTAGATCTACCTACATCTACATATGTACACTGATGTTTTTTTGCATTTACTAAAAAAAACTGGAATTTTATTATGTAACTTGGTAGATCCAGTGATTTGACTATTGTATGTCTGTTTTTAGGTCCTGAAGACAATAGCAACAAGGGCGACGTTGCTACAGAAAGTGGACCTTTCTTGGTGTGGGAATTACGAACTGCTGGATACATACAATTTTTTCCAGTAAGTTATTATTTTGTTTAAAAAATAGCAATATTGAGTGTGTACCCGTGGAAAATCACTAGTACACTTTTATTCACTGAAGTTAAGAATAAAATAAAAAAATTCTTAAGGATATTATCTTTGTAAATGTTAATATTTTTAGTGATTATATGCTATGAAACAATGATAGCCTCTGGTATTAAATATGTAGTTGGTTTCTTATTTTTTTTGTATTTTCATGTTTTAGATTTTTGCAGTACTGTGGATCCTCCATTACGCATTTAAGACTGAATAGTTGTGCATTTGTTGATTACACATCCATTAAATCAATAGCAGAATATTGCGACAATTTAAGAGGTGAGTGTCAACCATTTAATAATACATACTATGTATTGATTTTTGTAACTCTTGTCTTCTAGAAGAAGTGTGTACAGTATTTCGTTACATGGGGCCTGTGTAGTCTAATAATCTGAGCATTTGAATGATGATTTGATTTTATGGATTCTTTCGTAATCCTCTACTAACTAGCTGGGGCTTATTCAAATACCCCTCATTATTTCTATCTAACTAGTACTGCGGCTCATTAGGCCTTATTACTATCACCATCTGATGGTTTTATTTAATTGACTGAGTTTAATTTTACATTAGTGTTTTCTTAGGGAAAAGATCTTAACTGGATTAAAAACCCTAAGGTTTTGAATGATGTGAATGTGTTGAAAGGTTGCAGGTTCGATTTATGTTTTAGCGCAAAATGATATGGACATAGACGATTTCTGCATGTTGTAATGTAAATTTTTATTTTTGATGGACATATAAAAATGAACTTTATATTTATAAACAGAAAAATATATTAAGTGAGATTTATTCACTTTGAAAGAAAACCGCAGTCAGTTCACATGAGAATTTGAAATATTTGCGATCTAGATAAACCTTCACCATCTCTGAATAGAATTTAAGCAAGTGAGCATTCTGGTCAGTGAACATCTGATATTTTATCTGTTCTGGTGTCGTACGACCATCATATGAAACAACAATAATTATGTACATATACTGAACACCAATTTACAAGTGCTTATCAATGGTGACAATTACAACAAATAACCTCTTTTCGCTATATCCAGAACTGTCTCTACGCAGCTGTGGTGGCATCAAGTCAGGGTTCAACTTCCTGGCCTGCCTGAAGAACCTCACGAGGCTGGACCTCTACCGAACCCTCATCGACAAGTCCTCTCTGCTGGCCATCATCAGGTCCAATCCGGGTCTTCAGCACTTAAATTTAGGTATGTACATATTTGTTAAACAAGTTCGACAGAAATCGCTCGGCAAAATCTCTTCACTCGCGTCACATTCCTTTCAAAATCAGGATGGCGAAAGTATTAACACTTTAAAGAACGCATACTAGAGGAAACAGCAAGAAATCATCAATAGGCGAAGCATTTCCTGGTGGCGGCCACGACTATCCAAAGGTTTTCAGTGCCAATGATGAAGTTGAAGAACCGCACACGTTTTATAAATGGGACTTATTAAAAAATGATTCACCTATTGCAGGATCTTGCAGCTACATATCCTCCATGGACGAGGTGGCCCACGAGATTGGGATGCACTGCCCCAATCTCGTGTCTATTGATCTCTGGAAGACGTATTCCCTCACAGCGGCTGGCGTTTGGGCCCTCAAAGACTGCACCAAACTTCAGGAGGTGGACTTTGGCTGGTGGTGAGTCAAAATATCAATTGTTTTCTTTCTTGTATACATCATTGGCGCTACAACCCTCGCAGAGTTATGACCGCCTTCAAAAAACGCCTCTATTTCTGCTGATCTCCTTTTTTTAATGTGAATATCGCATAAGAGTCCTAACTGTCTGCCAGTGAAACTGTGAGCCAGTGGAACTATGGCATCTATAAATGGTGTATGCTGTGAGGCTTAAGGGAGTGGGAAAGGAAGGAGATAGGGAAGAGGAAAGTTGAAAAGTACTTGACCACTCAGATCTGGTCTGCTTTTTTCTATTCTTGCTAAATGTCCTACCAAGTGGAGAAGTCACAGTTTTATAAACCTTGTTATTAATGGGTCAATAAATAGTTGGTATAGCTCATGGTCGTACCTAGTCCGCCTGACACCGCTTTCGTGTATGACTTAAAATTCGTCATACCTTTTTCCTATCAAAAATGTTCTAAATCCTTTTGCTGTTCTTCGTGTGGGCGTAGTACTCTGAGCTGTAGCTTAGCATTGGTCTAGTTCTTCTCGAGTAAGGTCTTGATTTGAATCTTCAAAGACCGTAGTAACATCTATTGGCTAAGATGATTCTCGTTTCGTGGCATGACAAGAGTTGCAAGGTAAATTTCCATTTTTGCTCAATCATGTTTAAATTTCCATAATTCTTTGTCCTCAGCCTCCAAGTAGGAAACTCGGGAGAGTGGGTCTCGGAGCTGGCGGCGCGCTGCCCAGGTCTCCGGAAGCTGTTCCTCGGAGCGCTGAGGGCCGTCTCAGACAAGGACCTGCGCCCCCTGGCCCGGTTGTGCCCTGACCTGGAGCAACTGGACCTCTTCGGAGTCCGAGCCATCACGGCGGATATTTGCGACTAGTAAGTTGACCTTGGCTAATTTATGTTAAAATTAGTAATCACGTTGGATTTATGCTAAAACTATAATATATTAGAACTCATAAGGGAATCATTAAAGCCAAATTGAAGGCATTGTTTATTGTAACATATCTTGATGTGTTAAAAATTATACCTAATGATAATCATTGATGAACTATTTTATTCAAAATACATAATAAAATAGTATTATTCAGAAAGAATCGAAAATTTTTGCGATTTATTTGAGCATTACGATTGGAAACTTCTGCTATTTTCTTTCTTTTTCACGCTAGACACTAGACGTGTAAGTAGGAGCATAGTTATGGCAGAATTTAGCTTGGTTAACATTGTTGATTGTGACTTGTGTGTGTATTGTTGACTTGTGACGGCTCTCTGCAGAGGTTGACTATACATTGTCATAAAATAATCTAACTAATTCTTATAATACATACACCATTCAAGTAACCCTAACCTAACCTGATAATATAGCCTTCAGCTAATCTATTCTGAGAAGTAATTACGGCCCTTAACTTAATCTGATGGCATAGTCTTTATCCTTATGATGTAGCATTAGATAACCTGTCCTAATTATATATTGTGCTTTTTATTTCCAGTTTACTGCTACATTGCAAAAAACTAAGACTGCTAGACATAAGCTTCTGTGACCAAATATCTGAATCTCAGGTGAGTCCAAACATTTGCTTTATATACATGTACACACATATATTATAATAGTTACATAAAGGTAATGTCGTAATGTATAACAATTACTAACTCTTTTTCTGTGAATCTTCCTCATTGTCACTTTTCTTTTACATCTCCCCAGGTCACTGTGTGGAGAGACATGTACCCGCTGGTGTCCATCAAGAGGACCTACTCCTGCGAGGGCTCCCCCAACGGGGTGCTCCAATCATATAGATGATATTTTGACGCACCTCGTGAACATCAGTACGAGGTGGTTGACGATGACGATGACGAAGACGAAGATGACGAATAATCTGTGCAAGGTTTTTGACAAAAAATTGAATTGGTAATTAAACGTACCGTATTTATTTATCTGAGTGAGACAAAAATAGATCACTTGATTGAAGCTCTCAGATACTAGCGTGCCATAATTTTTTAAATGATTTTTGGTTAAGTATTTTTTAGCCTCTCAAACTTTTTGTGTGGAAAAATCTTTTTCCACTCAAAAAGTTGAGTTTAAAAAAAAGAAGTTGTTTTCAAACTTAAAATTACCTTTTTTCTTATTGAAATAATCAGATTCAAATTGCTTTAATCAATGCTTGGTTTTTACCATTTTATTCCATACATCATATTATATGGTGAAACCCACTTATCAGAAAACCAATTTCATACTTTTAACCCTTAAATGCAAACATTTCTTTTTTGAGCTGAAAAAAATCTGCACGGAATTTAAAGGGGAGCGGAATAAAAATTGTTAAACGACTTAAAAAATTAATTTTAAGAGTTTTTTTGGGGGTGAACATAAAACAAACCTAGGGATGTATTCTGCGTTGAGGAGGTAAAAAAGACAATGACGACTATATTTATATATTTTTAAGTAATATCACAAATTTGCATGAGCCAATTATGGAGCAGTATTTTAAAATGGGAAAATATGTTTGTTTTTTTAACCTTTTAAATGCCAGTATGTAGAAGTGTAGCTGTGAACAGCAGGCCATGAATTTTTAATTAAAATAACGGGACATATGTATGATACAGAGGCTCAAAGAAGAGCGAGAAAACTCGCTATTTTTCTATGACCGGCCTGCTGAGCACGGCCAAGAATGCGAGAAATATCGCTCTTGGCACAGAAGCGGTTAAAACACCCGCCTGTAGGCTAACTTATGCATTTGAGGGTTAATAAATTTTGTTTTTTCGTTGTCATTAGTTTTACTTGCATCTTATTCGACATAGCATTTAATTGAAAGTAGCTAGCGCCCATGATATTATGGAGGTAAAATAATTGTACTACATATCGCTATACTCATTTTATGTATGTATATTTAAATATTTCTCTATTAAGTAAGAAGCGACTTAAGGTCTTCTGTGAAAAAGGTTATTATTTATTTTTTCTTTGTTTTCTATGGTTAAATACCCTTCCTTGTTGTCATTCGCGGCTTTAGTTAGATATTTTTGGTATGTAATTTTTTAAAATAAACTGTTAACCCTAAGATTTAGAGTTTAGATCTTTTCAACACACTTAAAACTTGTGTTGAAAAGAGAGTAAGTCTGTATCCGCTGTGGGAATCAAACTCGATCCTTCCGACTGCTAGAACATACAACTGGCAGCCTATTAACAACCTCAACCACATGATCATGTCATAAATTTTAAACTCATAACCTTCCTCTTTTCCATCTCTTTCCCCTTTCCCTCACTTCAGTCTTGCAACATACCATTACTGCGCCATTTTGTTAATTTTTAATGATTTTATTATCGCCTAGTTATAAAATGCCCTTAACATGTGTAAATACGTTACGCTGCCAAATGAATAATTTGATTTAGTTACACCAATATCCTAAATTTCTATTAGATAGGTATTTTTATAATGATTATTATCATATACATTCTCAGAAAACGAAATTATCATACTAATATTATCTTAGCATTAATTTATGTTTTAGACTGAATGTTGCTATGTATTTAAAAGCATTATTGCATTACCTAAACCCATACCTACCCAAAACTATTAATTTTATAATTGAACCTAACGTTCAAATATGTACCAATATTATAATTCCATGCTAAATAAGTTCTACATACATTTGAGTATGTAAATAAACTGGATGTATACTTATTATATATTATACTTCAAGTCAATTGATTGCTTTTATTTTGAATAGTGATTTTACAGATTATATTATTATTATAATATTTTTTTGAAGAAATTGGGAAAAAAATAAAATCAATAGTTTTCAAAGAGATATGGGATTGATAAAAATGACAGTATATAAAAAGGTTTTGGTGGCTCAATTGGCAGAGACGTTATTCCCGGATAGATTAGAGGTTCCAAGTTCAAGTATCGGTTGCAACCTTATCTTTTTATTTTCTGTCTTATATTTCGTTGAAAGTTATTGATATTGTTTCAATAATTAATCATATTATTTTTATTGTCGCAGAAACTTTCCCTTCTAAAGGAATTGTTGAGTAAATATTGTTTTAGGCTGTTTTATTGTCAACATGACTTTTCTCATTAGTGACCAATGTTGTATTCACTTTAAAATGTCTCAAAATAATCAATGTTTAATCATACATATGAAGAAAATAGTTTTCATATAATGCTCCTTAATGTTGTAGTTAACCAAATTCGATAATAATGTGACAAATTAATGAGAGCGTAAGACATCCATGAACGGAAATTAGCTAAGATTCTACCATTTTCCTTTGGTAGACCAATGAAAGAGAAAAGACTTTGAATAGCTGCCGAGGCGACAACATATATCTGTTGTGTTTTATTCCATTTTATTGTGCATATTATATTTACGTACTGAAATTTTCCAATGATTGTATTGGTAAATAAATAAATGTGTTAATTAAATGTTCTATCTCATTTGGTGTTTATTATTTTATTGCTCGGTAAAATACTATTTTTAATTCTTTGGGTTTTACAATGCTGAAGCGTCATTTTGGGAAGTTTTTACCGGAGCAAGTTTTTTTTTGTTTTACAATAAAATTCATAAGTCTTCCAGTACCTTGTTGGATTTTCAAAAACAAAATTGACTCAGGTAACTCAATGCTCTCACTGAGTTACATGAGGCTACCGAAAGCTAAACAAGTCGTAAACTCGTATCGCTTGAGACAAGCCTTCTCCCAAATGGTAAATATATTTTAATTTATCGAAGGAAGGCAATCAAAAGTCTTCAGAAATCAAAAATTTTTGTTTTAAGCCATTTTATTTATAAAAATAACCGATTCGAGACAACACATTTAACTAATTTTTATAAACCAAAACGGTTGATTAAGCCCTTTTGCCTATCCAGCGACAAGGCTTCATATTAGGCTGAATCAAAAAAGTGCCAACACATTTAACTCATTTTTGACCAAAGTGTCGCTTAAGCCTTTGTGCCTATCCAGCGACGATATTAGTAGTGCCTTCAAGAATGTTTATGATGTATCAAATGGTATAATAATGCCCGTTATCACTTCTGAGAAAAGCATGATTTTAAGGATAGATGATAATGAAAGGCATCTTATAAAAATAAGGAAACCTTTAAAATTGCTTTTTGTATTTATTTTTTGCTCTGAGGAAGGTGCATACTTACTTCTTTTATTTGTTAGATCGGTAGCTCAATTTACACCGATAAAATACTAATTACCTGAATGGCAAGTTCCACCATGAAAGATCCATTTTACAATCTCCAAACGTGAACCCTAAGAATGTCTGCTTTAAGTACTAGTTTTTCAAGCGAAAAAGAAAGAAAATTGTTCTTCAGTCATCTAAAATATATTTACCATTGGAGAGAAGGCTTGACTCAAGCGACACGAGTTTACGACTTGTTTAGGTTTTTGCAGCTTCAGGTAACTCAGTGCGAGCATTGAGTTACCTGAGTTAACTTTTTTTTTTTAATTCAACCAGGTACTAAAGACTTACGAATTTCATTGTAAAACTTTAAAGAGCTCTGGTGTAAACTTGCCAAAATGGTGCTTCGGCCCTTTTGCCTTTCCGGCGATGGAGTATTCTTCAATAAAGAATACCTTTTTAGTGATTTCTTTCATATCAAAGTGGACAACAATAAATAAATGTGTAAAAAATAAAAATAGTTTTGCTCTTAATATTTTATTGTTCAGTCAAACATAAATTTTATTGTTGGATTTTATGTAAGATGCATCTAATGTGTTTCTTGACTTATGGACTTTATTCACACTTGAAAGGTACTTTGTGATGCATCTATATACAGCTGGTCTTGTTTCTGGTCCATTTACAACTGGAAAGGTAAAATAAATTATTAGTTTTTAACAATGATTTGAAAAAAAAATAACAATAGTGGTTCAAGAAAGAAGCCTTGTGGTACTCTTGAATGCTATGTATTATTATGTTTTGAGGTACCATTTTGAAAACTACGATAAGGTTTTTTTAAATTTTTATTTAAACAATAAAAATGAAGCTAATTGATGACATAGGAGAATGTCGTATTTGATGCCTAAACCTCTCCGACATCTATTTGTTTTAAAATTAATACAATTTATCCCTTCAGATCCGTTACAGTTATGGAACGATTTTAAAAAAAATGGATGTAGGAAGATTTTTTCCATCATGATGTTTTTAAAGAAATAGCTATCATTTTTTTTGTCTTTTAAACATACAGGAAATGCTTATAAAGGAGAATTCATCTTGCAGAATGCAGGACTTACCTGAACCCTGTGAAAGTTACAGTTTCGGACAAGTAACTGATTTTACTGTAATGTCCGAGAACACTTTAGGTGAACTGATGGCTGCAAAAATTTGCTTAGGGTTTTTAATCCAGTAAAGATCTTTTCCCTAAGAAAACACGACACTGCAATATGTCTTAGCGCTATTGAAATTAATGTACCCAATGCTCATTGTTTAAGACGCCATAGTACATTCCACCTGAATACATTCAGAAACAATATTGCCTACTTTAGCCCTCTATCGCAAATGTGCCGACTATATAATCTAATAGAGTGTGCTGATGTAGACATTTTTGTTGATGGTCTGTACGGTTTCAGACGGAATGTCATGTTATTGCTTAAAAGGGTGTTAGAGTAATTCCCTAAGTATATTTTGTATGTATCTAGTAGTAATAAGTACAAAAACAACAATTTTTTAAAAATTTAATGTATCTTGTCTATTTGTATTGTATTTATCAATGATTGTACACTAACTGGTTTTTTATAACTGGATTTTTTCACGTAAGTGAAAAAATCTGTTAAAACCCAGTATAAATAAAATAAATAAATAAATAAAAACACTAATGTAAAAATAAACTCAGTCATGTAAATAAAACCATCAGATGGTGATAGTAATAAGGCCTAATGAGCCGCAGTACTAGTCAGATATACATTATGAGGGGTATTTGTATAAGCCCCAGCTAGTTAGTAGAGGATTACGAAAGAATCCATAAAATCAAAAAAAAAAAAAAAAAGATGGCTGCAAAACTGAACGACGAACAACGTCAGGCTTACGATTCTATTTTAAATAAGTTTTTTTCGGGTGAAAATGATGACAATAAATGTTTCTTTATCGATGGTCTCGGGGGAACAGGTCAAATGTTCCTTTACGAAACATTGATTCACACCCTAAGAGGTAAAGGTAAAAAAGTTAAATCAGTCGCTTGGACAGGTATTGCAGCTCTTTTGCTACCGGGTGGCGTAACGTGTCACACCGCTTTTAATTTACCCCTCAATTTACAGGATAATACAACATGTAAAGTGACATCAAATAACCCCAAAATTATAGCGAAAGCAGATATTATCATATGGGATGAAGCACCGATGGCTCCAGGGGTTGCCTTAGAAGTAACCGTACTGTATGCGATATAATTGGAAATGATTTAGTCTTTGGTAATAAAGTTGTCGTATTTGGCGGGGACTTTCGACAGATACTTCCGGTGTGTCGGCGTGCCCCACGATGACAATTAATTGCTTTTGGCCTTAGGAGATGGTAAAGTTCCTCCTGTAGAAGGAACATCAGAATCATCTGCGCTTTTTTCCAATGTCAATATGATTCAATGTATATACGGCGATAGGCATACAGATGCTGATGCTTTATGAATGACTCACCGAACCATATTGTATGTTCGTGCAATTAATTAGGATGTACTTTAACGATTAGAAGGACCAATGAACACTTTTCATTCTGTTGATATCATCATTGATGAACAAGGAGATTTAGATGATAATGAGACTAACTAACTAACTAACTAACCATCACGCCGTTTCCCCGCAAGGGTAGGCAGAGAGGACGGACCGCCATACAAGTCTGTCTTGGCACACACTTCTTGCTTCATTTACATTCAAACATCGTCTCATACATATTTATTTTAAATTTAAAAAAAACAATATCTAGTTAAAAGCTCTGCGATGTAATTATTTTTACGCGTGACAGCTGTTTCGCCTTCTGAGGGAATTATCAGCTGTCACGCGTAAAAATAATTACATCGGAGAGCTTTTAACTAAAAATTGCTTTTTTTAAATTTAAAAATAATAATAATTATTGTAAAAAAATTAAAAAACCTAAAAATTAAAATGGAGTTCTACAAAATAAACTCTAAAACCATAAATAAATAAAAAAAATATAAATATTTATGATAATTTTTTTTTGCTTATTTTTTAGAACGACATGTTTAAAAAATATGCTTTTGTTGTTATTATCTTACCTTGGATCCAGCGTGGATGGCCAGAACCATATCGTCTTCTCCGCTTCCGATGTAGATCTGGGCAGTTCCATCTCCTCCAACGTCGACGGACTTTCCGGAGCAGCTGCCTCCAGACTTATATCCTGAGATGACATCGCAGTATGTTCCGGAGGACAGGCAGGTCTGGAATAAAACAAGAGACTCGTTACGATAAACCGATGACTTTGAATTTTGCTGTCGATTTTGGCCAGGTGTTTCAAACCAAAAATTAATACTCATCCAGCTGTTATTTTGTTTTAGTTTTCGTTGATTTTTATAGATACTTATTTAAGGAACCATTGCATTGAATTGCTCTGCCAGCAACCCGTGCGTTTTTACATGCAATTATATTTTTGCTACCCACCTCACTAGGCTATGTCTATTTTGAAACTGGTTACATTTTTTCATGCTCGTAGTGAGAAATACAATAAAAAACATTTGTGAAAATATCTGAATTTGTTTATGGAAATCGGAAAACATTTGATGCTGTCTTAAAAACCCTCATGAAAAGATATCTATTTACAATTTTTTTTTTAAAGAAAGACAAACATTTCCGGGCTACGAATAACTTAACAACATTTGAACTAAAGTCCTACAACCATCATAATAAGCGGAAGATGTTGCTTGTGCAATGATGGAGGACTTAGCTAGCAGAGGAATTAAACCCGCGACGCCCGGGCGGGAATCCGACACGTTTGTCTTCTCAGCTACTAACCGGTTAATGAAAGAAATTATCTTGGGAAGATTTTAAATTTTCGTGTAATATACCAGCATTTCACTTTTTTTCTCTGTAAAAATTGACTATGAGAGAAAAATGAAGTCAATGGAAGAAATATGACCGAAATGAACGGGCATTACTAAACAGAGTTAATTATTTGGTATGACAAAGGCAAAGCTAGCAGTCCACAATGGAGTGCTTATACCAACCCTGATGAATGGCAGTGAGGCATGGAGCTGGCAGAGGAAGGATGAAAGTAGGCTGAATGCTGTGGAAATTAGATCCCTGAGACGTATGGGCGGTAAAACCATGTATGACCGTGTTAAAAATGGGGACATCCAGAAAGAATGCAAGGCTGATGTGAGTGTAATGAATAGGATCAAGAAAGGGACGCTTAGATGGTTTGGGCATGTGGAGCGAATGCACGAAGAAAGGAGTGTAAAAAGAATAAATGTTGCGAAAGTGAATGGAAGAAGAAGTCGAGGACGCCCGAGGAAGACATGGCACGATTAAGTAAATCAAATTCTAGAGTCGGGTCATGTGAAGAGTCAGAATAACAGAACAGTATGTATGTGAGACGATGTATGAATGTGAATGAAGCAAGGAGTGTGTGCCCAGACAGAGTTATATGGCGGTCCGTCCTCTCTGCCTACCCCTGCGGAGAAACGGCGTGATGGTTAGTTGTTTAGACAAAGGCAAAATTTTAAAGCCTAAAACGATTTCCAACCTATAATATTTTTAAATGTACAACTCTTATAGTACGACAATCGATAACAAGTTCCAAATTTTCTAAAGCCAAAAATCATACTGTAATCCCAAATTACCTGGAGAGACTGGTTGAGGTCGCTGCCTTCGTTGTTGAAAGCAATGAATCCACTGTTGCCCCTGCAGAAGGCGATCTGGTTGTTTCCATTGTCCCACCAGTTGGAGAGTTCAGTTCCCTTGACCTGGTTGCTGAAAGCGACCATGTTGGTAATCTGCCTCCATCTGTGCTCGCACACCCATCCGTTGCCGCAAGTGCCATCCTAGAAATAAGAAAAATAGTGATCAAAAATGATAGCTGAACTGAATATCAAAGCTGTGTCTTCATTATACCAGAATTTCAAAACGACAGTAAAAATTAAACCATTTTTATTTTATTTTGTAAGACCCACCCACCGAAAATTTGATCTAATATAATAAAGAATGAAACCATTTAATCAAATTCGCCTTCCTTTCACAAATTAAAACGATGGCTTAGAAACCATTTAAGGGTGAAAACCATTTTTGACTACCAGGAAAAACAACAGAACGATAGTCAACTAGTAGTGGTTAAAAATTATCTTTAAACAAATTATGAAGGGGACCCACAAACACAAAAGTCGTCATTGAGTACTGTCAGATGACAGTCGATGACGATTTAAAATATCGTCGGAGGAAAGGCAAAAGGGCCGAAGCGCCATTTTGGGAAGTTTACACCGGAGCACTCTAAATTTTTTTCTCGTTTTACAATAAAATTCAGTACCTGGTTGGATTTTGAGAAAAAAGTTAACTCAGGTAACCCAATGCCTTCACTGAGTTACCCAAAGTGTCAAAAAGTCCCAAAATTGTGTCGCTGGAGTTAAGCCTTCTCCGAAATTAAAATATATTTTAGATTGATGAAGGGCCACGAGTCTTCAAAATCAAACGAGAGCCAGAACTTTTGATGTAGAAATAAAAACTGATATATTAAACTCCATATTCAACTCATTTTTTGATCAAAGTGTCGCTTAAGCATTTTTGCCTTTCCAGCGACGATATGTATGTGAACACATAGTTAATAAAACATTAAGTGATATTTATTTCTTAAAAAGCTAATATTATAAAAAATATATATATATATATAAATATATATATATATTTAAGATGTATCATTTTTTCCATACCCTTTTCCTGAAGGTGTGAAGAAGAAATGTGCACAAATTAATTGTGCTTTCATTAAAAATATGGTTTTAGACTTTGTTATTAAATGAATGATTGGTGTAAGATTTGTTGTGAGCATCTGCTTTTACTTACAGCGTTGATAGAGGGGCTGATCAGGTTGCCATTTCCGTCTTGGGGTGGTCCCTGGTCTGCGTCATCGAAGGCGAAACTGCTCATTATCCTGGGCTCTCCGTAAGGGTGTCCAAGGTTGAAGGCAGTAGCTGCCTACAACAGAATATTTGAAAGTACATATTTTAGTAAAAAAGAATCATAAGCGTTTATGCTATGCTGTGTTTTAACTTAAATAAATTGAAGCTCTTTTGTTTCTAGTACTTTCTTACCTTGTATTGTTTGGACTGCTTGTAAGTCAGGACGCTATCTCCGCCAGCTCCGTGACCCCTCTGGTTGTCGTGGTTGTCTACAAAGTTAAGGCCGTCTCCCTGAGCAACCATTCCCCACGCTGCTCCCCAGTTGACCAAATACTTCAGAGCGTTGTTTCCTCGGAAGGAATTCCCGATCTCAGCAGAGAACTGGTGAAACATACAAGAATGGCTTAAGAAAAGGGATTTGTATACAGGGGTGTTGGCATGTCCCTAGATTGTTGGCCGTAAGTACTTACCCTGAATTCAGTGACAGCGGCCAATGGAGTGTATTCGTCCTTGGAGATGACTTCACCACCGAGGTCGATGACTTCCTGCACGATGTAGGGGCGAGCACCACTTGGAAAGTAGGCGGTGTTCAGGTTGTTCAGCCTATCGTAGATGACCCTCAAATCTCCTGGCCACATGTGCTTGGCAGCGTCAACTCTGCAATGTATAGACATCCGTTATACTCGTAGTCTACTACATTTACCATGAAAATGTATGTAACTTAAAATGTGTGATCATAAATTTGTTTTTTAGTACCTGAATCCAGCGACTCCAATGTCGATCATGCTGTTCAACATGTCCACGATCTTTCCCCTAACGTAGTCAGAGCCCTGGTTCAAATCGTGGAGACCAACAAGCTCGCAGTTACGAACCTAAAATATCAATCTGTCATTAAACATTGTCAAAATTTATATAAGCCATATCTATACATGCTGAGAATTGAAAATAAATTTAAACACAATGTCGTAAACGGAAAAAAAGTTCGCTGTTGTAAAATGTTAGTGGAAACTCTGGTGTATGCGAAAAATTACATGAATAACAAGTTTGTTTGTGAACAGCTTAGAAGCAGCTATATGTCTTTGGAATTATGTTAACAGATCAATTAGAAGTGTTCATCGTATCTCTTCAAAACTGCCTCCGTATAGCCAGTTGTGACCATGCGATGTTTGGGTTTGGTAGGAAGTGGTCTATGAAGAAGACGGCATCGTTGCACACCTGGTTGACATCGTTGTAGTTGTTAATGGTGCAGATGGGTTTGTTGAAGTCGTCGGTCCCGTAGGGGACAGCGGGGTAGTTCCTACTGCCGCCATCAGTGTTGGATCCGCCAGTTCCTTGGCCGCCACCTCCTCCTGTCATATGGTTGAAGACAACATCCGGGAAGATCCTGGAAATGGTAAATATTAATAAAACTTTAGAACATATAACCAAATGACCAACGAATACTTCATCTGCCCTTGAACAGGTGCGAAAATTAAGAAATATCCTCATAATGGTTCATTATGTTTTTACAGCGCCCTTGAGGTGATTTTTCACAAAAACGGCGCTATAAAAATCATCCAAATATTATTTTTAATTATTTATTTATGTTCATTGTCTACAAAAATATACTCGATTTGAAACCTGACCCAACGTAGTGGTTGACAAATTCCTTTGTTCAAACAGAATTCTGAAATTAGCTACCTATGTGATTAATAAGAATTGATTTTACTTACTCACTTTCAGATCATTAGATTTTACTTTGATCCATCTTTACCATGTACATTATAAATGCTACTCTTCAATATTAAGAAGTATGTACATATATAGGACAAAACACAAACTGATAGCGCCCATATAAAATATGTAATGGAAAACAAAAATATACCCATGTAATATTTATAGTGCTGCGACGGGAAACGAACCAGCCACATCCTAACATAAAGTTAATTAAAGTGTTAACCTTCTAAAGCCAATGCTTTAACTACTATGTAGGCTCTTTTTAATATTTATATATATTTTTATGTGAACAATCCAACAGAGTTCCAACTGCCCGGATCCAGTGGGACTATGCCATCCCCGATTTGGGATACATTGTGAGACTGAAAGAACTGGAATGGGAAGGAGCTCGGAAAGATGAGTTTGGGTTATGTTTCTGTTAGGTTGAGAATGTTTTTTGGGTAATTCTCTAATAATAATAGTGAGAATGAAATCAATATTTTTTTCAAAATTTACCTCACTCCGACTTTGTTACACCTGTCGACCATATTTCTGAAAGCGTCCTCATCTCCGGAGCGGGTGATAAGCTTATAAGAGATGGGTTGGTATCTTTCCCACCAGGGACGGTTTCCGATGCGCAAGTTTTCAGTTGGAGGAGAAGTCTACCAATAAGAAAAATCATTTAAGTATCATATACTAATTACCAATAATTTGCTCACCTCCTTTTGTTTAAAACTGTGATTTTTAAAATAATTCCATGTACACAAATCGAAACATCAATTCAAAAATTATATTTAAAAAATTGCTCTACATCAGGAGTGGCCGACCAGTCGACCGAGGTCGACGCTTTGGCCACAATTCCTAGTCACCCGCCTATCTGAAGCCGCGTACAGACAAAGAACACAGGCGAATACACGCTAGTGAACGTAAGTGGCCAATTCCCAGCGAACCTGCGTTCGCTATCGCTTATACGTCCACACTGCTTCGCCATTCGCTAGTGTTCCGGCAAAAACGCGAGCTGCTGACAATCACGTACTAACAACTGCCAAAAAATGTCCGACGACCCCAAAAACGTCCCACAGACGTGACGTCTCCTATAAAGTATTAATGAAAGTATTTTGTCACTTGACCACACCATATTTTTAAATGTTCTCAATTATATTTTTAAAACAACTGGATATTGAATAGTAATTGGTAATATCTATGTCTTTTTAAAATTTAAAGTTATTTTTGGCGTTAAATTATTATTTTTCTTATGATCACTTAACATATACGATGTTAGTAGGCCGCCGTCAATAATTTAAAAAGCAGGTCACCCGTAGTGATCAAAAGTTTGGTCACCCCTGCTCTACACAAAGTAAAAAAGATAAATTAATCTAATTATTTAACGTACCTATCTAGTAGTGGTATCCTAAGTTTTACCAGAAAAAAAAAGTACGGTATGTGGTAACAAAATGTGACTGGACCTTGGAGAAACAATGTATGGAGAGAGAGCTAATTCTTTACCCAACCTATACAAACTTGCGATAAATCACTTTCTCCGGGTTTTTACGTCGTACACCATGAGACAGAAAGAGACCACAAAAAACACACCGCTTTAATGTACTACAAGGATGATCTTGGTCTCCCACGTCTCCGAGGACTCGGTACACATGTTTTCATATGCGACTAAACTCGACACAATCAAACGGGTTTTTAGGTTATATGCTATATTTTTGTTGAAAACAATACTGTGAAAAAGTGGTTATACGAATAAACAGAAACATTATATCCATATGTGCTATGAATGGGTGTATAAATTCTCAAACCCTAGTCCTAGCCACGCCCAGGTCTGCCGAGTCCGGCAAAAATCATCAAAAACTGACTACACTGCCTTGGATAGGTACCACTCTATGTACTCTAAGGACTGGACCAACCAGTGAGCCTTGCGGTACTCCAAATAAAACAGTCGTTGGTCTCTTACGAAACTAAAACTGACCTATTAATTTTGTGTTTAGTGCATTTGTGCTCAAGTTAGGTCGATTGATTTACCTGGACTCCTCCGAATCCGTTGGGTCCCAAGAACCTTTCGCACTCGGCTGCGATTTCTTCCCACTTCCACTCGAAGAGGTGGACCATGACGGATCTGTCATCCCAGTAGTGGAGGTCCTTGTGCTGCGCGTTGGCCTTGGCGGCGATTGCCACAAGAAGGAAGGCGAGTACGATCCTCATGATTGTTTCCTAAAAAACAAACGTTGCAACTTCAATATGCATCGGCGATAGAATGTGTTGAATCGATTCGTTGGTGAAATTTAAAAAAAATACCATGACGTAATATTGACAAATCACCACAAATTACGAAATATAAGAAATCAAAAAGAAACTAGATCTTTTTATTGCAAAGAGAGTCTTTATTTCGATATATATTTATTTATAAACTAACGGACTATTATCCAATTACAAAAAAATGCATAACACGAAATGGGAAGAAAAGAGCAACAGAGAAAGTATAGCACATACACAATATTAAATGAAATAATGACAAAAATAGGACAAAATTTACATTAGAAAGAACATTCAAATCAAAGTCAAGGTCGAGTCAAACTTTTGGTAGAGTCGTAAAGAATGACAGAAATCATTTAGAATGGTACCAAACATTTCAAAAACATGATACTCGCAATAAATATGGTCAAATCTCGTAATTGTTGTTATCAAATGTTTTTATATAATTCAATTGAATTAAATTTAATATTATTATTATTGAGTTCTGCTATTTTAAGTTTTTTATTTTAGTTTTTAGTGACAGCTGTTTCGGCGTTTAAGGCCATTGTCAAACTGAATATTAAATTTAATTCAATTGAATTATATAAAAAAAAAAAAATAAAAAAAAAATAAAAAAAATAAAAAAATAAAAAAAAAATAAATAAAAATAAATAAAAAAATAAAAAATAATTTTTTTTTTTTTTTTTTAAGGCCGCAGTTTGACAATGGCCTTAAACGCCGAAACAGCTGTCTCTAAAAACTAAAATAAAAAACTTAAAATAGCAGAACTCAATAATAATAATATTAAATTTAATTCAATTGAATTATATAAAAATTAAAATGGAGTTCTACAAAATAAACACAAAAACTATAAATAAGTTATCAAATGTTTTTAATCTTTTTTATCACCAATGAAAATCAGTGGGATTTCGTTGCGCAGATTGACGTAATAATTGATATTGATAAAAAATATCAACAATCATGCATTATTTCAAATATGCATAATTTTTTTACAAAATATAATGATAAGCAACTAATAAATGATAATTACAAATAATTTCATTTATGAGTACGTGCACACCCGTACTGGTGTAAACTTTTCAAATCTGAAACTGATGTCAGTCAATATTATCACATTTAAAAAATAATCTTTTCAAATCTCCACCTACCTAACTAAGTACCTACCCATAGTGTATTTTAACAGACATTTTTCTATATTTCAAATGGAACAAATATTTTTTTTATTGGTAAGTGAAGTCGCATCCCGTGATTTTTTTTGTTGTTGCATTATAGATACTTAAATTAATTCTTTCAGTGACAAAAAGGTTCAAGGTTCTTTTAAAAAACAAAACATTCATAAACTTCCTTATATTTCTGAAATTACATAGATTCACGATAGAGACATTGGGATCTGATATTTATAACGCAGAAAGCAAAGTATGAAAATATGAAATACAAATATATACATGCTCTTTGCAGCCCTCGAACGTGGCATTTTAAAATTATATTTAGAAAATTTCCTAGTGTTTGATCTCGGAAGGGAAACTTTACATTCACTTCAATAAACATACCACTAGCGTTTTCAGGCTGTTACCATATCAACATGAACAATCATAGTGATTTATTTATTTAGTATGAGTACACTTTAATAGGCAGGTTACTTATTTTTATTTCATTTTTGCGACCTGAATTATGTGAAAATAAATTAATCGATTTTTTAAAGAAAACTAACTTGTACGTTTGCGTTTCTAAAAAGTGTGACAACCTAAATAAATTATAAAGTGGTTGAAAAATTCTGTTGGCATTTTCGATTTCTTTCACATAAAACGATTGTATGCTGATGGATTTTATAAAAATATATAAGTGATGTACCAATATTGATTGCATACGTCAAGGGTAAAGAGTAAATACATAAAAAAAGACATACTGAATTTTACCAAAATAATCAAATGAATTCGCTTGACAACCATTTACCCATTCGAATGAAGCATTTGTTCAATATATTCTAGTTATGGCCAATGACCTTACACACGTATATTTGTTAAGTCTTTGGTTTTGGCAATAATCCTCCTTCGTGTCATTTGAAATTGACTGAAAATGAAATTATTTGAAACTCAAGAAAATTTCTACATGTTAAACGGTAGACGAAAAAACATTTAACATTTTTTTTTTTTTTTTTTATTTTATTTTTTTTTTTTTATTTTTTTTTTTTTTATTTTTTTTTTTTATATTAGTTACTTTGTTCATTTAAGTTTACAAGTTTCTAATTATTTAATTTTCTTTTTGACTAATAATATTTTAACTTAAACACTACGTATTATTTTGATTTACATGCATTTTAAATAATTTTTACAGGATTTTTTAAATTTATTGATAGGAATAATTTTGATGGTTTCCGGCAGCGCATTATACGATTTCATTCCTTTATATAGTAAGCTGTTTTGGGTGTTGGCTTATTATACTTGTGAATATCAACATTGTAGATAATTTTATTGAAATAAAAACATCAATATGACTGGTTTGTTTTTCAAATTTTAACTTATTAGTAATGAATTACAAAACCAATTACTGCTTTATTTTAAAGGAGCAAGTATTTAAAGAGACTGTTAGTATAAAAAAATAATCAATGTCCGTTGATAAATAATAAACTCAGATTTTCCCCTTGTATTTAATGTATGTTTTAAAAAAGAAAAAAACTTATAACTGGGTACCTTTATCCGGAGAGTGTGAATCGAAAGTCAAAACCAAACTGATTTGATACAGGTGAATTGATCTTGTAAATACCCTTTCGTACGAGATAGTATTCAATAAATATTCTATGAGATGGCAAAATAACGCTTCTGATAAGATGAATCAAGACGTTATAATAAACAATGGCATCAATTGTTTAAACAATCTGATATTTACAGCTTAGGATGTTGCATCGTAAATAATATATCTATGTAGGTGTGCTTGTTTATTTCAATTTCTTTGAAAACAAAATAGGTTTTATGTAAATTTTCAGTGCAACGTGTGTGCTAGCGTCTATTCAAATATTAAGTCGTGTTTCCCTGAATACGTGGAAAATTCCTTTCAAGCATTTGCCACGCAGCAAGCAAGTCTCTCAGTGAATAAGATCTGATTTCTACTTCAACTCTTTCCTTCGTATGTCGCTAAAACGTGTTTCACATTTTTCTATAGTAATATTACACCTGATTAAAAATGCACCTTTAAATAATTTTAATTTTAAAGGTATTAAACTCGTTTTGTCTTTTGACCCCATTAGAAAAAAAAAACTAATAAAATGTATAGGAATCCGGCAAATATACCAGTTTCTTGGCTCTCCTGAAAAATGTGGTAAATATGAGATACGCCTGTTTTTATACGTCATGCTCGTTATATACGTGTAAGTACCTCAATAAAAAATGCTATTTAAAAAAAAAACTAAACTCCATTAATGAAGGACTAAACGCTGTTGGCGCAAATAAGAAATTGTCCAAAGAAACAAAGCTAGCAGTCCACAATGGAGTATTTATACCAACCCTGATGAATGGCAATGAGGCATGGAACTGGCAGAGGGAGGATGAAAGTAGACTGAATGCTGTGGAAATGAGATTTTTGGGACGTATGTGCGGTAAAACCATGTATGATCGTATTGAAAATGTGGATATCCGGAAAGAATGCAAGGCTGATGTGAGCGTAATGAACAGGATCAAGAAAGGGACCCTTAGATGGTTTGGGCATGTAGAGCGAATGAACGAAGAAAGGAGTGTGAAAAGAATATATGATGCGAAAGTGAAGAAGAAGTCGAAGACGCCCGAGAAAGACATGGCACGATCAAGTAAATCAAATACTTGAATTGGGTCATGTGAAGAGTCAGAATAACAGAAGAGTATGTATGAGACGATGTATGAATGTAAATGAAGCAATGAGTGTGTGCCAAGACAGAGTTATATGGCGGTCCTTCCTCTCTGCCTACCCCTGCGGGGAAACGGAATGATGGTTAGTTAGTTAGTTAGTTAGTTAGTTACCATGATTGTCCTGCTGCCAGTATCGAAGCATGCTGGAAAAATATTTTTTCGGAATTCATTGGAAACCATTAAAAGATATTAAGCACGAAAAAGAACACATCCTCAAACATGAGAGTAGACACCTGGTATGATACCAAAGTTAACCTATAGAATAGTAGAGAAATAACCAGCCACGTAACAGAAATGATTTTTGTATATTTGAATAGGACATTCATTTATCGGTGAATAAAATAATCGAAACAACAAAATCACTCAATGATACCCACTTTTGTTTTGATTTACATTATCAGGAATCTATCTTATTCAGAAATTTATTTACTCGCATTTTTATTCACTTCTGATAATGACTAATTTTATAATCATTTTATTTGATTGCTGATTTATTTATCTCATAATAAAATATGTTTATTGCAGCATGCAGAAATAAATAATGTTTTCATACCACAGTGCCTAACTCTTGGAAAATCAAGTAAAGTGAAGGTACAACAAATTGACTTGAACATGAATTCTTTTTTGTTAATTTTTATCTGAAAATGAAATGAAGTAAAAGAGATGTTTTGCATTAATGGGCACAAAACAGGGGCGCGGCTGTATAAAGTTATAGATTATTTGGAGATTACTACTTAAAAATAATGATTTAAAAAATTTAATTAAATTTTAAAATTACGTCAAAAAATTGGTCTCCTACCATTGAATACAAAAAATATAACCATAATTAGCCAATACAAGTTACTTTCGTCTGAAATCGACGATTATAAGTAGCTTGCTGTTGATTGAATAAATGCGGCAGGTGCGCGCGCATATACTTTGGAAAGTATTTTCCTATGTTTTATACTTTTTAAGTGGCAAATTCAGAGATTGCCAGATAATACTGTAAGAAAAAAACATTCTTCAAATGGTACATTTGACAAGAAGATACAATTTTACATAAATACTTCTACTTGCAGTTGAATAAAAATTTCCATTACATGAAAATAATATTTTCGGAGAAAGCAATCACTTTGTGGTTTGACATATTTAATGAAAATGAAATAATAACTTTGTATAAGACCACATATATTATATTTATTTTTATGACCGACCGGTTTCGCTTAGCCTAAGCATCATCAGGGTAAAAAAATAAACTGAACAAAATATACAAGGTGTGCGGCCATATATATGATACATACAGAGGGAGAAAACAATATAACATAAAATAAGAGAACAGTGAGAATAAAATATAATAAAATTTAAAATCATAACACAGGAACAAAGGGAAAGAGACAGATTGCATCATAAAATTTTTTGTACAATAAAAAAATTCAAAAACTTTTTCGCTTTAATCGAATTTTTCATGAGTACAAATTAACGTTTCTATTTAATAACATAAATATTACGGCTACATACTACGCCATATTCCATGGAAAACTGAGTTCGAACTGACAAAATAAAAAAAGTATTATAATTATTAAAAGCAAAAATATAACGAAAAACATGTCATATATTTGTGTTATGATAATATTATATTTTAAATAAATAATCTAATCATTTTGTTGCAATATGACTACAGCATGACATTTTATTTTTCATAAATTCGCATTATCTTGATTTTTTTATCAAGGCCATCAGTGCCAAAAGATTAATCTTTCGTATATCTAGAAACATTATATCGAATGATGAATGCATTTAATTACTGGCATATTTATCAATCACGTAGCGTTATTTTTGGTACATTGAAAATCATTGAAAATCATTGAAAATTATCTTAGATAATTGCAAAATCACTATGGGTGTAAATATTTTTTAAGACTAAGATTACGATAAAGTTATTAAGTAAGTTTGTACAAAAAAATATAACACATTCTCTTAACTTCATTCATCTGCTATTTACCCGTATACTATATGCACATTTTTCAGTTATTAATTTAGTCTCTTGACATTACTTGAGTAAATGTTTTTCGTCTTCCTGGGGGTGTCCCAAACTTCTTCATCCACTTGTGTGTCTTACTATACCTGTATATATCGACTGTATTTAGGTATAAGGCATTATTCCACATTTTTGCAAAGAATATTAGGCCTTAGTGATAACTTAATGGTCATGCTATTATGCTTGATTTGCTTACAAAAAACTTGAAATTACGCCTTTCACCTAAACACAGTCGATATATATATATATAAATGTAATTTTTTTCCTGATACCGCTTTCATCGTTCTCAAAGAATCTAGACATCCCGTTCTAAACCCTTAAATGCTGTAGCAGTTCGTGAATTTTTAGTGTGCAAGAGTTCTAAGATCGAAAAAAACGTCTTGATTGGTGTTGTTGTAGTCGAAAGCATTTATTTTTTTGAAAAAAAATTATATGAAGATTTTTAAAGATTTTTCAGTTTTTTTGAAAAAAAAAACATTTTCAGCTACAACAACATCAATATTGGCCAAAATTCAATGGTTTTGATACTTATATTAATGTTTCAGATGAGCATACTATGGTTAATAAAGCGTTGTTTATATATACCTTACTTTCATTCTTCAGGGTGGGTATAATTATTTTATTGTGAATTGATGGCCTCGGCCAAAATTTTATTTTGTTATTCGTTGTACAAACACACAGCTAGTCAAACTGACCAACATATTGCGTTACTTACAAAGTTCCTCAAAACATTTGAAATAAAACGAAATATTGAAAATAATAAATAATAATAATAGCCTCATAAAAACCAAAATCAATAATTAGAAGAAATTATTATTAGCATTATCTCTTTTCCTAGTCAGCTCGGTAATCCACAGTTTGAAAAACTTTGAGGCGAATCATTTTATTTCATGTGGTTTATTGCAGCTGAATGCGTATATCAATGTACACTTGCTGAAAGAATCATTTTTCAGAGATAAATAAATAGACGTGTAAAATAAGGGAAGAATGTATATTTGGTTTTCTTTTTATTGTTCACTTACAAAAACATTTTTTGCACTTCGGTTTTATGTAACTTGACTAGTAAAATTAACATGTTTAATGTACTTATTTCAACTTCTGAAGAGTGCCGGTAGTGTTTCTGGTTCATTTACAACTAGAAGGAATAAAACAAGCATTCATTAGTATTATTAAAAACAATTTAAAGATTTTAAATAAAAACAATGTAATAATTTTGGAACGAAACAACCTACACAAAATATTGTTTAAATAATTATTGAAAGAATATCAATAATTTTCAACGAATTGTGAAATAGGAAAGAAAGAAAAAAAAAGATTGTGTTGCGACCAAGACTCGAACTCAGAATTTCTACTCTATCTGGCAGTAAGTATTTGCCAGTCGAGTTACAGACACATTTTTGAACGCTTTTTTATCAATTCCTAGTTTCTTTGAAAAATGTTATTATTATTTTTCTTTTGATATAGGCAGCCATCTTTGTGTTGGAGCACAAAGCTTTATCCGATCACAGTTGCAAGCCTACTCGGATAGAATATCCATTTTATTTCAGGAATACCTTTTAACATCATATAAAGTTTAGAGCTAAGTAGTTTGTTATACTTTAGAAATTGTTTTATTTATTGAATATTGGTTATTATTTTATTCCAAATATTACGAAGTTGGTATTTCAATCGAAAATTTTAATCAAAAGCAACTACTTTGAATAAAAATCTGAGCGACTGATGAGTCGAAATTGAGATGATTTCAACTATCGATGAATATTAATGCCACTTTAAACTGTTATTTTCTATTTCTGTAAATTTTAAAAGTGACAAAGAAATTGATCCTTGTGGTATTCTTAAATTCGATAGAGATACGAATTTAACGTTGATTTCGTATATTCAGGTTTTATAAACATCTCCATGGAAAGTATCTAAAACATTTTCGATAAAAATTTTTGTACATATTATTAATATCTTTAGTTTAAGGTTTTCAGTGGCTCACCTTGGCTCCAGCATGGATGGCGAGAACCATATCACCTTCTGCCCTTCCAATGGAAATCTGGGCACGTCCATCTGATCCAACGTTGACAGTCTTTCCTGTGCAGCTGCTCCCGGACTTAGATCCGGAGATCACGTCGCAGTACGAACCGGAAGGCAGGCAGGTCTAAAATAATACAAAAACACGTTACATTTCACTGAAGACTAGTGCAGTCCATTTAGAAGAGATATTAGAAATTTCGCAGAAATTTCTCATCTACTTTTGTAAAGTAGTTTGAAAGATTGATTATCATCATAAAATTTTGATTCGACAAATTATTGTGTAATAATATCGTAAAATCGTTAAGGAATATTTTTCATTCCAAAATATATTTTTTTAGAAATGAAACTGAGTTATCTGTCTCAATTTTTTTTGGAAAGAGCTGCTCTAATAAGTAGACAAATAATTACCTGGAGAGACTGGTTAAGGTCACCGCTATCGTTGTTGAAGGCAATGAATCCCTTGTTACCCCTGCAGAAGGCGATCTGGTTGTTTCCATTGTCCCACCAGTTGGAGAGCGCAGTTCCCTTGACCTGGTTGCTGAAAGCGACCATGTTGGTAATCTGCCTCCACCTGTGCTCGCACACCCATCCATTCCCACAACTACCATCCTAGAAACAGTTTTAGAAAATATGCATTATTGTATCGCGACGTGTACATAATGCCAGATAACAGGACAAAGAAAATCATGATGAAATAGGCCGCAGTGGAAGTGACCAAGAAGCAAATCGAGGAGGAAGTTTATATACTGTATCGAAAAAGATTAGAGCAGAATATAAAAGCCCGAGGACTGCTAAGTGGCAGGGAACTGAAAACGGTAGAAATATTGGCATATGAGTCGAAACCCCAAGCATCCAATCATGATGAAATGGACCCCAGTGGAAGTGACCCAGACGCAGATTGAAGTGGAGGTGGATATTCTGCATCAATGAATATTGGAGCAGAATACAAATGGCTGAGGACCGATAACTGATGAATGGCAGGGGACTGAATACCGTAGAGATATTGGCATTTGAGTCGAAATCCCAGTCTGGGATGTAGGACCGTAATAATCATGTTACATAATCATTAAGTTTAATTTACTCAAATTAAATGTAGTTCGGTATACAGATGAAAATATAATATCTCTCAATATTAACATAGATACGGAGGGAATGTATGGAACGGAGTGACAACCTGATTATTTTTGGTCATGTAATTCACGGAAATGGTTTCCTTGAGATTTACGTTATGAGTTATTTTTAAGTGCATTCAAAAATGAAATCGCTGTAAACTGAAAAACATGTCATAGACTTCAAATAATAATTAAGGAATTATTAAGAGGAACTTTTTTAGTGATCAATGTTATGCTACATTTTGTTTAAGTAACCAATTAAACTTACAGCTTGGATGGAGGGGCTGATCAGGTTGCCGCCTCCGTCTTGGGGTGGTCCCTGGTCTGCGTCGTTGAAAGCGAAACTGCTCATGACCCTGGGCTCTCCGTAGGGGTGAGCAAGGTTGAAGGCGGTGGCTCCCTTGTATTGCTTGGACTGCTTGTAAGTCAGGACGCTATCTCCACCAGCTCCGTGACCCTCTGGTTGTCGTGATTGTCTACGAAGTTAAGACCGTCTCCCTGGGCAACCATTCCCCACGCTGGTCCCCAGTTAACCAAAAACTTCAGAGCGTTGTTTCCACGGAAGAGTTTTCCGATTTCGGCAGAGAACTGTTAATACGAATTATCAAAGGTTAATCAAGAAGGGTGGTTATTTAACGTACGTTTTATGTTCGTTTTATCAAATATTAAATAACCTTGAATTCAGTGACGGGGGCCAATGGAGTGTATTCTCCCTTGGAGATGGCTTCACCACCGAGGTCGATAACTTCCTGTACGATGTAGGGGCGAGCACCACTTGGGAAGTAGGCGGTGTTCAGGTTGTTTAGCCTTCCATAGATGATCTTCAAATCTCCGGGCCACATGTGCTTGGCAGCGTCAACTCTGCAATGTTTAGGAAATGTGTCAATGTCTACTCTTTTATTTCTTAAGAAACGATTAATAATTTCTCTAGAAGTTATAATTCTCAACATTATTGTTGATAATAATTGAATTGCATAAACATTGATTAACACATTGTTATATTTGTCACTACCTGAATCCAGCGACTCCAATGTTGATCATGTTGTTCAACATGTCGACAATCTTTCCCCTGACGTAATCAGAGCCCTGGTTCAAGTCATGGAGTCCAACGAGCTCGCAGTTACGAACCTGTTATCAATACCGCAGAAAAATTTCAATAAGTAAACGAAAATATTAAAAAATAAAAAAACATTCTCACCAACACGAACTATCGGAAAAGTTTAAAATATTGTGACCAAAGATGCGAAATTTTTACGTAAAACTTGAAAGCATCTACGCGAGTAGAGAAGTTAGTGTATTATAGCATTAACAACTAGTAATAGTCGAATCTCTTCAGAGCTGTGTATTAGGTTCGGTTGGAGGCTCACGGAAAATAAATCTGTTTCGTTACACACCTGGTTGACGTCATTGTAGTTGGTGATGCCGCAGATGGGTTTGTTAAAGTCATCGATGCCGTAAGGAACAGCGGGATAGTTCCTGCTGTTGCTAGAGGTGCTGGAACCGCCAGTTCCTTGGCCGCCACCTCCTCCGGTCATGTGGTTGAAGACAACATCGGGGTAGATCCTGTTTACAAATATATCTTTGAAATAATTCAGAGGATAAATAGTGACAAGCCTATTTAAAAACAGCAGTGAAAATCGCTTAATCCTTTATTTATTTTTGCCTTTAAATAATTATCTAATCAATTGTATAACGCTCTGCCTTAATCTTATAAGTAAGTGTCCAAGTGCTTAACTTCAAAGATCATCTTTCCTGAATTACTTAAAGTATTAAATTTGTTTTGCTAGATTACGAAACATAGATTTATGTTGATGCTCATTACGACATTGCCAAAAAGAAACTCTGGCACGCCTAATACGTTTTAGCCTATTTTGGAAGAATTTCATGAATAATTAAGATAACTGATATTAAATAAGTATTTATTTTCATGACTCACCTCACTCCGACTTTGTTACACCTGTCGACCATATTTTTGAAAGCGTTCTCATCTCCAGGAGCGGGTGATAAGCTTATAAGATATGGGTTGGTATCTTTCCCACCAGGGACGGTTTCCGATGCGCAAGTTCTCAGTGGGGGGAGAAACCTGATAATAAAGAGCACATATTTAACACTCCTGAACCAGAACATTTGACTCATTTCAAACTTAACATAGTTACCCTGGCTATACAAAATGAACTATATCGTCACACGGCCGGACGTGGAACAAATAAATAAAAGAGAAAGAATTTTATCTTCAACTACTGCGATGGCTATCGCTCTCGTACGCCAAATGTCTCACTGTAATACCAGTATAAAGGAAAATAATATATCTAGTCCACTGAGGATATGTATTCCAAAGTAAAATTCGGATAATTTACTCAATAATCTCAGCATGCCTATTTTTTGCATGCAATGCATTTGAACTAAATTCAATGGCTTGATGATAAGACGTAAAGTCAGCCTTTGTACAAAATATTTATCACAGTTTCTATGATACCACACGTTTTGAGCAAATAATATATGTATATATATATATATATATATATATATAGTTTTACAATCAAAATGAACTGTCGAGTTATTATATTATATAAATATATATATATATATAATATAATAACTCGACAGTTCATTTTGATTGTAAAACTATAAAAAAGAATAACTTTTTGTTGACTCAAGAGAAAGGATCAACATTGTGAGAATAATCATAATAAATACATGTAAAAGTAGTTATCAGTTAACACAAGACTTAATAGAGAGCCTTTTGTAACTCCTAGCATATTCATTTTTCACCGAGTCTTTAAGTTACCTCACTAACAACAAATCAATATTTTATATCAGTGATATCCAAATGAGATGTCAAAAAAGAGAGTTTTATTGACTTAAACTGTTTCTTTGAATAACCAGGTCTGAAGTAACAATAGTGTTTCAATAAAAGTTTTAATGAAAACGGTGTGATGGTTTGTTAGTTATCAATTTAGTTTTAATAATTATTAAATATTACTATACTACACAGTGTCTGCTTCGCGGTATTTCAATTCAAATAGTAGTCGGTTTTTTGTAAAACAAAATATCCTGTTGACTTTTAATCTTGTTTTTTTTTTTTTACTTATATTCTCTTGACTTTTTTTTCGGTGCGATGATGTTCAAATTAGGTCGATTGATTTACCTGGACTCCTCCGAATCCGTTGGGTGCCAGGAACCTCTCGCACTCAGCGGCGATGTCAGCCCACTTCCACTCGAACAGATGGACCATGACGGACCTGCCACTCGCGTAGTGGAGGTCCTTGTGTTGCGCGTTGGCCCTGGCGGCAATTGCCACAAGGAGGAAAGCGAAAACGATCCTCATTATTGCGTCCTGGAAGAAATATACGTGATAATAGCAAAATAACACAATAACGCACTTTAGGTGAAATCTCACAGGACTGCGCCATATAAATGCAATGGTATTACTAATATACTTCCGGTAAAAACATTAGATGAGGAATCCTTAAGATAGTTATCACTTTGTAACAAAGAACTGCAAAACTTATCGTGTTAATGGTAGCAATAAACATTACAAAAACATATTTCAATGTACAAACCATTGCAATTCACATATATTATAACTTTTAACCGTCGATGTAATGTTATGACGGTTTGTCATAGTCGTTTATTATTATTGTGAACTAGTTTAAATGATATGTTGATGTGCATAATTGACGTAATCGTGATTATAAACGTAAACACATTTAGTTTTTATTTTTAATAATTTCAAAACAGATAATAACGCCTTTTCAAATACGTTCAATGAATGCAAGTAATTTTATTGAAAAGTGCAAGCAATAATAATATTTTTTTATTTGAATTTAACATTTTGAATATTTTTTTTAAAAACAAATTGACGCTTCACTTTCAAAATAGAATACTTTTTAATGTTTTTCTATTTTTTTAGACAAGAATAAATAATTCAGTTCAATACCGAGTGTCGTAAATTAAACACAGCGATGAACATATATTTGTAATTATCAAGAATACCCCACTTGAATAAAATTGATTACTTTTTTTATTACATCTACATTGCATATCCCGTTGACCAAATAAAACAAAAAAAATCTTTTAAAATAATTAATTTTTCATTATGTCGATAATCGAATATTAGTAAATACGATAAAAATATTTGTAATAAAAAGGAATATTTACTTATTTGCCGGTGTCAATGAATTTAAAGTCAAAACTATACTGATTCCAAATAGGCGAATTGTCCATTTATACCCCTGTGAACGAGATTAGATTGACCGATCATTCCATATATTCATAAATCATAACACAGCTACAGATAAGATAATTTCACAGGTATTAAACTTTAACAATGGTGCTGTCCATCTGTTGATTAAAACTAGATTAAAATATAATACCCCGGTGTTGACGTATAATATAATATATGCCAACTTGTTTATTATAGTTTCTGGGATGTATATCTAATGTAAGGAATGTAATTGTAATTGTGAATATAAAACATGTATTGAATTAAATGTACCTAATTTTTATTGATTAAAGGCTGATTCACACCAACGTCTGGTTCCGCTCAGTGCCGATATTGTTCCGCAAGAGAGCTTATTGATATGGTATGAATATCAATCAAAGAGTATGTGCCAAGACAAAGTTGTGTGGCAGTATATCCTTCTGCCCACCCTTGTGATATTTAACTACTTATTTAGTTAAATAAGTATTTTGAAATACTTACAACGCAGATTTTTTTTTTTTTAAACCATTTTTTTTCACTAAATAATACTTTTAATAATTAATAATTAATAAAAATATTATTTAGTGATAAAAAAATGGTTTTAATAAAAAAAAAATCTGCGATGTTATATTTTAAAATTAAAATAATTATTTAACTAACTAAGTAGTTAAATATCACAAAGGTGGGCAGAAGGATATACTGCCACACATTTGTCTTTGCCTCCGATCGATATTCATACCATATCAACAACTCTCTTGCACTACTAACCGGCACTGAATCAGCCTTAAAGCCTGATTCACACCAACGTCCGGTTCCGCTCAGTGCCGATATTGTTCCGCAAGAAAACTTATTGATATGGTATAAATATCAATCAAGGAGTATGTGCCAAGACAAATTTGTGTGGCAGTATATCTTTCTGCCCACCCTTGTGATATTTAACTACTTATTTAGTTAAATAATTATTTTGATGTGTAAAAATACTAACATCGCAGATTTTTTTTTATCAAAAACCATTTTTTTATCACTACATAATATTTTTACTAATTATTAATTATTAAAATATTATTTAGTGATAAAAAAACGGTTTAAAAAAAAAATCTGCTTTGTAAGTATTTTACCTCTCACAGCCCTCCCTAAAGTGTCTCTAGTACTATCATTTTTCGGTGGCTTTCGCTCACTTAGAAAGCAGAAGTTCTCTTTAGATCGATAGCCAATCGTATGCGTGGGCGATTTCTGTTTCTTTTTCCCTACCGATGATGTTATATTTTCAACGGGCATCTGTTGGTCGTGCTTCGTACCTACCCAACACGACTCTAATATATATTTAAGAAAGCGTCTACTTAAAGATTGTTTCCTAAAAAAGATTTTTTTCTGGCAGATCAAAGTTATTTATTTCGTATAGAACAAGCAAACAAGTCAGTGCATTCTGAGAAATTCATCTTGTTTCTGAAAGCAAGATGAAAACTCAATGATTAAATAGTGCCAAGTTGATGTTTTACAATTAAACGCCATACCATTGCAACAACCAAAATCTTACTCACATGATATTCTTAAATATGATCGATTCCACCAAATTTCAGGACCACTAGATTACAAAAGCAAAGCACTGTGTAGCACAAATTAAATCACCTTAGAACTGACTTTATTCCGAAAGATTGGTATTAATATTTTACATTTTTCACGACTGTCAGTGTCAGCACGTTCAGATTGGCAAACTACTGCGATGTTTGTGTTTACACAAAAGCTAGTGACGCAATTGGAAGTGAAGTGATTCATCTGAATGTACGTGTCCATTGTATTTATAATAATAATACAGTATTGTGCATTGCGTTAAGCTATGAACCGACTAACACCGATTGGTGTCCTCTACGGTGGAGTGGTTATGACGCTCGACTACAAATCTAGAGGTCAAATGTTCAAATCCCGAGGCGCGCAAATTAAATTTATTTGATTAATACATCGTTGCCAAAAAGTCAAAAAGGCTGAAGCGCAATTCAAAAAAGTTTAAAGCAGAGCACAGGCTTTTTTTATAATAACATTCATCAGTACCTGGTTGGATTTTGAAAAAAAATTAACTTTGGTAACTCAATGCTATTATTGAGTTACCTGAGGTGACGAAAAGCTAACCAAAAAGTTTCAGAATCAAACGAGAGTCAGAGCAGGGCCGGTCTTGTGTAGGCGCAATTGGAGCAGTCCGCTCCAGGCGGCGAATTCCTAAGGCGCTGGCAGTACCTAATTACAGTACTTTTCTACATGCACAGCACCTTAAAATTTATGATAACATAAAACGAAAAAACGATACTCTTCATGGACGGTAATCGAACCCACAATTTCCCGGTGCACAGAGCCCAATGGTGCGGATTTTAGATAAGGCATCTCAATTAATATTTGATACGAGTTTATTTATTTATTTATTTTTGGATGATTTTTATAGCGCCGTTTTTGTGGAAAATCACCTCAAGGGCGCTGTACAAATCTTAATTTCTACTTAATATTAATTCTTAGTTTAATGGTCAGTGGTCAGAGTCAGGAGCCGAGTCCAGCGGTGACCAAAGGTAGCCGAATTCGTCGCCGGTGTCGGAAGGCGGCTTGGTGGTGGGCGGCGTCGGCTTGGGCGGCACGGGCGTCGTCGTAATCGTGGTCGTCGGCGCTACGGCGCTGGTCGTGGTGGTCCTTCTCTTCTTCTTGCGGAAAACCTATTTAAACCTATTCTAAACCTAAAACTTGGTACCTATCTTCTGCTCGAACAAAAAAATCACACTGCATGTTAAAAAGAGACAAAATAATGTAGAAACAAGCAATTAAATGAGAGAAAAATTGGTACAAGTTTAGTTAAAAGTATGCTTTCGCATTCTTTTAGCAATACCAGGCACTTTGAAGAATTTCTTGAAAAATGAATTTGAAACGTATTTAAAGCAACGTAAATATTATGTTTGTATGCTGATTTTAAGTTAGGATTTTAAAACAATCCAATAGAAACATCTAGCAACTGGCAAATCATTTTTGAATTTGTGACGCACGTCGAGGTTATTGTTTTGTTTTGCTAGAGAGCGTAGTGTGAGCCTGAGAAAATGCATTTTAGTATTTTGCTCGCAAAGTAAGCAAAACAGTAGAGAAAACAGCATCTAATTTCCGACCCCAAGGCTCGCATTTAGCACATAAACTGGTATCTTTTTTAACAAATGTTTCATATGGAAGATTTTTTTCTTTTAATCGTTTTAAATCTACCATTCTTAGCAGAATCCTAAAACATGACTTCATTCGGCCTCAGAGCCCGAGAAAACGGCATATAATTTTGGACCCAAGGCTCGCATTTTGCCCGTAAGCTGGTATTTTTTAAAAATAAATGTCACTTTTTAAAGATGTTTTTATTTAATAGTCTTAAGTCTATCAGTCTTAGCTGAATTCCCAAAGTTGACATAATTCGGCTTCATAGAGCCTGAGAAAATGGCTTCTAATTTTAGAACCCAAGGCTTAAATTTTGCCCGCATTGTGGTATGTTTTCAACAAATGTCACAAAAGTAAAGACTTGAGAAAAAAATTGAGATGTATGAAACTTATGATTGTGTTTTATCTGAAAAGACTTGATTTTTTAGCTTTGAGATACATTGTGTTTTTTAATAACTTCACATTGTAAATTTTACTGAGGGTATCTCTGGTAAATAAATAAAACTGCCATATAAATATTTTATTAAATAAAATAATTTACTTATGCGCTTTTATTACTCTAATCAATCACACGGTATTATACATGTAATAAGTATTTGTTTATCTCACAGCACATTGAAATAATCCCAAGAATTAACGTAAATTCTCACACTGGTTTTTTCCACTCTGGGTTTATCACTTTTTAATTTAAGGTTATTTGTAATTTGATTTTTTTCCTCTAATCCATTTACTTGATAACGAGGGCATGGATAGCAAAAATATTGTATTTTCTTTTAAAATCTCATTTTTCGTGAAGCACTTGAGCGGGTGTTAGTAAAACTCTATTTAACTAATCAACCGACCTTTTTTTCGGAATAAACAGATAAGGTAGAACGCCTCGCAACTTTCTCGTGTCACGCACTTCTTGCTTCATTCGTATTCAGACATTGTTTTAAAACATATTCTTATTTTATTGGACTGTCGAACGCGAGAGTCCCCTCGCCGCACCACAAACCTTTCCCGAGCTAAATGGAACACGGTTCCTGGTCTCTGTCTGTATAAGCTGACTACTCTCATCTCTATATACCTACCTCTTTTTTTGTATAATGTTATGTTGAATGAAATTAAATTGTATTCCATTACTAACAACACTTTAAGATCCAAGTCAAATAAAAATAAACACAAATTAAGCGACAATAAATATTTATTATATTTTTTTAGCAAAGCATGGGTGACATGACAGTTAAATAATTGATTTCGTGCATTGAAGAAAGTCACGTTTAACCATTTAGTTGTTTTTTGGGGTCACACTAATATCTTTAGTCCTTGTTAAGGCATCCAGACCACTGCTTTCCCTCGAAGATGATTTCTATCTTCATACTGGAGGCTTGACATTCGCCATTGGGATTTTCTGTTGTGGGTATGGGATCAGTTGGGGAGGTAGTAGTTCCATCATCCCCTCCGATTAGAGACTAAAATAGAATAATTAAATAAAAAATGTTATTTTTTTGGCGTTTTAATGTTTCACTCTTCGTTTGTGCGTTTTAAATACTGGAAGAAAGCATCATTGTTCTTAGATACTTACTCCAACATGAATGGCAAGGACTCCCTCATCTGCTTCAGCTGCAATAGAGATGGTGGCCATTCCAGCGGAATCCACCGTCACTGACTTTCCAGTACAAGTTAGTCCATTCCTGACACCAGTGATGACATCGCAGTAAGTTCCAGCTGGTAAGCAAGTCTGGAAAAAATATTCTCAATGAGATATCTCGGATGTCCAACCTGTGAAATGTGCTTAAGCATCTGAAGACTTATGGAGACTATCGTCATTAATGACGATAGCAATAGTCTATATCAGCTCAATAGTTAATTGCACACAGGCAAGTATCTCCACGAAAACAAAACAGGAATTGTCTGCGGTTAATTTGCTTAGCTAACGGAAGAATACTGGTAATTTAAATTTGTATAAGGGAAAAGGATATGTGATCAGTATTTACGCATAAAAATACCAACAGTTAGAAAAAAAAGTTGGACATAAAGAAATCTCTGCTAAAAACTAAAAGCGTTTACATAAGCAAAACTTGATGAAAAAAGGTTTTGAAAGAATTTTATTGATCAAGAAATAAACTTTTAAGACAATATTAAATTATATATTCGTAAAAAGCATTAACTTTGTGGCTTGCCATATTTATAAATAGAACATATATACTTTGTTTTTAACCACTTTTTTATTTAATATTTAATATTTTAAACAATCAAATTAATTTATCTTAAAGTCCTATCCTAAATATTTTTCCAATAAACCGCTCTGTTATTCCCATAATTTCATCAATTACTCCTTCTCCTTCCAACTCCTAAATATGTATATTTATCTCAGTATTTTGTATTTCAGATTAATTTAATATTGTCCTGATGATGGAAGGGTACTTCCGAAACCGGTAGACAAAATATTAAATAAAAAAGTGGTTAAAAACAAAGTATATATGTTCTATTTTTCAATATTAAATTAATTATTAAAACAATGTTAATAATCTTCATCGTCTATTGACGAAAAAGTTGCAAAATTGCACAGAAAAAGCCAGACACTAAAGAGAATAACGGTCGCAATTGAGACTCGAACTCGGAACCTCTACTTTATCCGTCTTTGCCAATTGAACTACCTATACCTTATTAGAAACCAGCAATAACCATCTTAAATTGCTTAGAAAAATAACATGCTCTTTACAGAATAGATCAAACACAAAATTAGTGTTGTGAAAATAAGAAAAAATATACCTGAAGACTCTTGTTCAGGTCCGACGAATCAATGTTGAAGGCGACGAATCCCTTCTTTCCTCTGCAGAAAGAGATCTGGTAGCCGCCGTTGTCCCACCACTCGGCGTTGTCTTCTCCAAGAACGGCGTTGCGGAAGCCAACCATACCGGCGATGGCGGTCCACCTGTGCTCGCACACCCAGTTGCTGTCGCATTTACCATCCTAGAAAAACAAGGTTGTTCATTTGAAGATTATCTTATATCTTCCTTTGCAAGGGGAAAATTTTGAAGTCTGCGTAATAACTCTAAAATAAAACCACTACGTCAGCAATATTCATTGCGCGTGGGAAACAGCTTTAAACACAACACTAACTTTACAATTTAGTAATAAACGTTTGTCTTACAATAAAAAACCATGCGTACATCATGCATCATAAGAATCCCTCTATTTGGTGAAAGTAGGGCCTAACCCTACGGCAATACCCCAAACGTGTATCTGTACAAATTTTAGAACATTTAAACTAATGGCAAATATGTATGTTTATAGACCCAGATAACCCATTTCACGGCAAAGCTAGGCAAAATAAAAGGGACTAAAACTAAAACTTACAATGATGCAACGCATTTTTACTGGATTGATTTAAAAGTGCTAAAAAATATTGGTTTCATGAAAATTAAATAATAACTTTGTAAAAGACCACAGATTTTATTTTGATTCTCATGACGGACCTGTTTCGCTTAGCCTAGGCATCATCAGTGTACCAAATCAAATTAAACAAAAAATAAAAAGTGTGCGGTTATACGGAGGAAGAATGCAATATAAAATAAAATAAGAGAACAGTGAGAAAACAAAATAATATAATTTAAATTATAACAAAGGAACAGAAAGAAAGAGACAGATAACATGATATGAAAGAGGCAAAACGGCAACTGAGAAGGTGATTAAAGAATAATTAGAAGTTTTATGAGTTTTCGGGAAATATACTTAATATTGGACTACTGGACAAATTTAACTGATTATTAAGAATATGACTATTATTCTTAATGGCTTTCTTTATTTTTTGTGCTTTTAAATTATTTGAGTAATACAAAATTATTGTTTCATTTTCATAAAATATGTCAAACAGCAAAGTGATGCTTTCTACAAAAATATTGTTTTACTTACTGATCCAATGACGGGAGAGATAATTTCCTGGTTTGCATCCATTGGAGGCCCAGCTTCGGCATCAGTGAAAGTGAAAGAGCTCATGACTCTCGTGGCTTGGGCATATTGGTGGCTGAGCAAGAAACCGATTGCTGCCTTGTATTCCTTGGGGTTTTTGTATGTCAGGATGTCGTTTCCTCCGGCTCCGTGTCCTCTTTGATTGTCATGGTTGTCGACAAAAATAATACTCTCGTTGGAGTTGACCAGTCCGAAACCTTCTCCCCAGTTCACCAACCATTTCAGTGGATTTTTGCCGCGGAAGCACCTGCCTAACTCACCACACGCCTGGAAACAAATTGACAATAAGATTCTACGTTAGGTGCCGTGTACATTTGAGAGGATTATTCCCATTCAAAACCCGTAAGAAGCGTTTGAGTGGAACGTCGTCCACTTTACTCTATCGTTGTGTTTCTTTTTCTAATTTTTAGATTTGTCACAGACATTAATTAATTTCGCTTAGAGGTTATTTTTGATCTTGTTTTACAACTAGTGGACAAAATCTCACCCTGAATTCAGTGATGACTCCAAGGGGTGTGTATTCCTCTCTCTTCACAGACTCGCCTCCCATGTCGATGACTTCCTGGAAAAGGTAAGGCCTGGTTCCCTTGGGGAAACCAGCGGATTCAGGCAGATCATTGAGGCTTTCATAGATAACCTTCAAATCTTTGGGCCACATGTGCTTAGCGGCGTCAATCCTAAAAGCAAGTATTCTGGTCAATTAATCAATTCTATAGCAGATTTTAAAACACAAGCTTCTTTACCAAAAAGTAATTAATATTCGGGTTTCCTTGAAGTTTAACCAACTAAGTAAATAACCATCGCGCTGTTTCCTCTAAGGGTAGATATGATAGACCGCCAAACAACTAGGTCTCGGCACATACTCCTTGCTTCATTCACATTAATGGATCGTCTCATGCATACCCTTCTATTAAACTTATTTTTTACTTCATTTTGGATTCGAAAACTACGTATAATAATATTTGCTAGTTTTTCAATATTTTTTTCTTAATATTTTATTTTAAGAGGCAACGCAAAAGCATTTATTTGATATTATTGGTGTAGTCATATCTGATAGTTTTACAAACCTAAATCCGGCGCATCCGTAGTCAACCAGCTTGTTCATGAACTCGACGATCTTGTTCTTGGTGTTTTCTGCAGCCTGGTTCAAGTCCTTCAATTCAATCAGCTCGCAGTTACGAACCTACCCCAAAAAATTAATTATACATTACAATAGAAGTTTTACAAACAGGACCAAAATATTTTTTTGAAATATGCAGCGGTAAACATCTGCTAGCTGATGAAGAAACAACTTCTGATATTTTATAAAAAAATATTTGGTTACGACGACAATTTTAGAAAATGGAATTGTTGAAGAGAAGAGAATAGTGATTTTCAAACTTTGTAAATGTCGAAGTCTGAAAACGGTAAAAAAGAAGGCGAACCTGGTTGGGGTCGTTGTAGTTGTTGAGTGTGCAGATGGGCAGGTTGAAGTCTTCCTTGGTGAAGGGAACCCCGGGGTAGCTCCAGGTGGCGAAGTCGACGGTGGAGCCACCTGTGCCGACGTTCTCGGTCCAGGTGCCAGTCATGTGGTTGACGACGATGTCGGGGTAGATGCTGGAAGATGAGGCTTGGTTATTGTAAAATATTGATATCGTGACTTTAACTATGTCAATCGTAAAAACATGAAAACAGATGTTTCGAATCAGTTCATTTTGATGAAGACAGTTTTCTGGAATGCAAATTTGTTTTTTTAAAGTTAATACCGCACAAGAGTCTCAACTGCTTTCAACCGTTTGGAGTCAGTGAGACTATGGCATTTCCAATTGGGGTATCTTGTGAGGCTTAAAGTAGTAGGGAAGGGAAGGAGATGAAGAAGAGGAAGGTTAGGAAGTACCTGGCTATTTAGATATGTTCAACAAACACGGTTAAAGTCAATTCAAGCAATGTTTCGATGTTGAATGATACTCTTTCACCAGGGCGATACTTGAAGTATCTACCTCTCTGGAACGTGCCGCAAATATACTGTTTATATTATCTTATATGAATTAAGTGTGCTATGACACACATACATTAAATTAACTTTATTTGCGCACGCCGAGTTTAAACCCGCGTTCGTAGTCGAGCGTCTTACCACTCGACCACGGATGCCGTGTTAATTGGCTTTAATATGGATTGTGTGATACAAATGTAACCAGTTTTATTTAATGACATAAGACATGAACCTTGGGTAAATCAAATGCCAATTGAGTTAAATAACACAAGCAGAGAATATTTTAAAACGATAGCCATATAATGTTAAATATTATTTGAATATTTATAACTTCACAATCGACAATTGTCTGTGTTGAAAGAAAACGACTGTCTCAAATCATGACATAAAACGATGACTTCTAAAGTTTTAAATATAGTCATGATCGTGTTAACCTCCATTAGGACAAACAACATTAAGTGCGAACTACAAAAAACAGTAAACCTAAATGATTCTTAGACGTTAGTAATAATGTTGTATTTTTCATTATTTGTGAACTGGAAAGGATCAAGAACTGGATTATTAAATTAAAAAATAATGGTCGTGCTTTGGAAATATTAAAAAGCTCTTATTGTGAATATCCCTACCGCACTCCAACTGCGTTGCAACGCTTGACCATGTCAGCAAATTCAGCTTCATTCCCTGACCTGGTGGTCAGTTTGTAGGAGATTGGCTGGTACCTTTCCCACCAGGGCCTGTTCCTGCTGGTCACCATCAAGTTCTCACTCACAGGAGAAGTCTGGGGAGTTTGAAAAATATTAACCACTAAACAGAGAAAGCAAACCTCGACAAATCCTTATAGCATAGCCTTCAAATCGCAACAACAACCTCAGTGACAGCTGTTTATTTTAGTAATAGCTCTCTCAAAATTAATTAAAATACATTCTTTCAAGTGTCCTCTGCGGGATCTTTGCCGGAAAGGATTTCTTCACCCTTTTTGCAGACTGGAGCCATTTCGATTAACAGAATTTTAAATTTTGATAATATATACACTGCTTCACGTAGTGCAAAATTCAGAAGCGTTATAAAAAGTGAATTTTCAAAGCAATCGACTGACATTAAAACATAAAATGTTATGTTTCATTATTATGATTGCCTGATTAATTCATCTCAAATAAAAAAAAAATAACAATTCTTTCAAAAATACGTGATATTTATTTTTGTATTAAGCCCCATCTATCGATTTAACACACAAACTTTTAGTAATCAACTATCGAGCCCCGCCACCTAAAAATAAGATTTTGTGTATAAATGTCACCTCGTTTCATAAAGTTTTTATCTAATATCAAACCAGCACGACAAAATTAAACTCCATCGAAGATGATCAATTTTATAATGACATTATGAATCCGAATTTTAAAAAGAACAGAAAACCATAAATTGAATTGAAAACTGAACTTTTTAACTTCCCTCACCTGTATTAACGAATCGACTAGTTTCTGATGAAATGAAAGCTAAATTGTACTTTTAAGTGATTTTTTGATAATCTTATACCTGTACTCCTCCATATCCACGTGGTCCCAGGAACTGCTCGCATTCTGTGGCGATGTCCTTCCACTTCCACTCGAAGAGGTGGACGATGGTGCTCCTGCTGTCTTTGAAGTTGGGGTTGTGCTGAGACACGGCGGATCCCACCACGGCAAGTAGCACGAAACACAGCGCGAACTTTGTCATTTTACTACGACAAAATAATACATTTAATAAGTATATCTATTTCAGTATTACAAACAGAAAAATATTCTTTGAGTGAAAAGGAAACTAACTGAAAAGCGAGCAACCAACCAACAAACAATTTTATATGTATGGGACTTTGGAGAAGAAGGAGAAGACGATAAGATACAGTTCAGAATATCCCTTGATAGAAGAGTCATATTTTGAAGTAAGTACCTATTGAGTGAGAAACTATCGACTCCGATCTCTGATTTGGATAGACTGCTGAAGAAGAAAAATACGATGATAACAGAAAATGTAGAGTATCCGTTAGCAAGATAGTGTAATAATAAACAAAGTACAGAGCTACTCACATAAACGTTTATCCTAACTTTAATAATAATATTTTTGAACCCCCACTAAATTGTTTACTACTGGGTATGCAACTAGATTCACACATTCACTGGAAAATACATGTTCAAAAAATCAATAGATTCCCTATAGCTCTGTATTAGAAACAATCGTGAATATTGAATGAGTAATCTCTGCATATTATATGGTTACATCTATTTGATGATTAAATTCTATTGTTTTTTAGGAAACTCAATATAATTTCGGACTAAACTTTTGTTAATCTTTAAACTTTTGTATTTTTCTTGTTTCATTTTTCTTCTGTATAACTCGCGTTGATAACGTTTTGTATTTTTTCAACATTTATTTTACTCAGGAAACAAACATTCACCGTAAATTAAAAGTGTAAACATAGTAAAAATGAACATATTCTAGGCCAATTAAGTTCCATTAAACGAATCAAAAGAGATACCTATCTAATATTACAGATTATAAAATAAAATTAACATTAGATGCACATACAATTTTCGTACTATTTATAAACAAGTGAGTTAAACTGATTCTAAAAAAAAGTATAGGTACATGCATATATATACTATTAAATACAATAGATAATAATAGAATTCAGTTAGCTTCATTTTATATGATTTCAAGTTACAGTTGAAAATGTCTATATCTTGCGTAGGGTATTATTGTAATGTTCTCATTTTAATGTTAATCTATTTATTTTTATTTTCTTTTCTTTTTTTAAATTTTCAACTTGGGTTAACTGTAATAAATAGGATACACATATAGCTAACCCCATTTGTGCTTTATACTGTTATATTTACATTGTTCAATAAAGATGTTTTGAATTTAAAAGGTGAGAAACTACTCTTACCAACCGATTTAATTAAAGCGTTGGAGAAAAAGAATATTATTTAAGATATTGCAAAAATATCCACGGCAAGTAAAACACACTGTGACAGTAAAATGTTAAAGATAAGTGAAAAATAACTGACTATTAATTATTTGGGTGGACCTTTGAAAGAGAAAAAGATAAGAGAGAATGCAAAAAAAACCCTCAGAGAGAGATTAAAAAGATGAAGATAAGATAAATAAGAAAGAAAAAATGCAGAATCTTCCGTAGAAAATAAAATATTATCTAAAAAACAGTGAAAGATTGAGGTTAAAAAAAACCAATGTAATGAAAAAATATAATATATTTTGCTCATCAAAAACATTCCGACATTAAGAAAAACAGTTTTCAAAAATATACTATAGTAAATACTTACTGTTATGCTAACTCTTGTGACAGTCCACCTATGGCGAAAAACTTAAAAAGTATTCATTTTATAGCAGTCCGAAAAACAAAACAGAGGTGTCAATTTTTTTAATCTTATCTGAGTTATCAAAATGTTGTAATACCGTTATAAAATGCTTCTATGAACCATGAATCAGTATCTGAATCCGGTAGCCAATAAGGTATTAATATTACAACGCAAAAATAATCGTACCTTTGTTTATATCACGGGTACATACAATCTATAAGATTGACAAGATTGTTTTAGAGATATTTAGATTTATAAAAACGATAGTTGTTTTGAGAGATTGTTATGTTTGGTACTAGCGATTGAACAAAGCGTTTAATGAGGATACAACATCAGTGATTGTATCAATTCAAAAGAATTGCGTGATTTCATGATATATGCTATAATCAAAGAACATATTTTTAATTTAGTTTTTCAATATCATTTGATCCACACGTAGGTGAGTGATCTGTTATTTAAGAGATTTTATATCACCGACAGCTGAAATTCCATCATTTTTAAATTTTTCTAAAAAAAATTGTCCAAAGAAGCTAAGCACAGTCCACAATAGAGTGCTTATACCAATGCATGACAGACCTGATGTATGGCAGTGAAGCATTGATCTGGAAGATGAAAGTAAACTGAATGCTGTGGAAATGAGATTCCTGAGACGCATGTGAATTTAAGACAGAAAAATCAAATGTTGAAACTATTTTCGTGTTTGGAATGTACGTTATGTTTTTTGAAATTTTAGAAATCGATTTTACTCGTATGTATTTATTGAGTCGATTAACTCAGTGAGCGTGAATTTACATATCATTAGATCGCGATTAGTTGCATATTATGTAAAAAATCTAGGCCAAACAATACAAATTTAAAGCACACGAATATCTATTCTGTTTGTTCTTTAATTTATTGAAAAAAAGATCCGTTATCTTTTTTTCCTGCAGTAGCTTTGGCGAACCAGACCTCTGCGTTTCCTCCCTCCTTTAACATGGGTCTCATCAAGACCCAAGTTCACTCCTTCCTTTCCTCAAAAAGACCCTCCATACAGCATCCCCAAAGATGACATAGGCCTATTATTTCCCTCAAGGCCTCCTGTGTGGAGTTATTGAAAAAAAAAATGTTACCGCGGACCGAACGTTTTCCAACCCTGGTCTAGTGGATCAAATTGGGAAGTTTTAATTTAAGTTTCTAATGAAACTATTATTATTTTCATTACATAAAAATTATTCCAATTAAAAATTCTGTAATTCTTAATATGTTTTTTAATGATTTATTTTCAAATATTATGGTTTAACGTAGTAAATTAAATGAATTAGGAGAACTGTCGTAAACTGAATACACAATAATAAATAATACATTTAATTGATTTCATATACTTAAATTTATTTGTGAAAAGTATTAAGTCGTATTTAAGTATTATGTCAAAATAAGAGTCATCTTTCTCGTGAATAACAAAATTTACAATTTTATTTATTTTTTAAATATAACTATTTTTTGTCATATTATATTTTGCTGATGTCATACATTTTGGTTGAAAGTGATCAGTATACTTATCAGAAAAATTGTAATATTCATCACGTGCAATTGTTTATTGCCGACATGACGGTTACCTGGGTGATTGCGAAAAACACGTAGCCTCACATTGAAAAATACAAAAAAAAAGATTTTTGAATGGTCATTTTAAAGTTTTTATTACATTTAAATATTTTTCACAGGATTTCATTCCGATAAACGGGAATCTTATATTATTTATAACAATTAATTTTGATAAAGACAACCGCTCCATTTAGCTCCTTCGTGGGTGATTTTGACTTCCATTCCGTTGCCACAGCCTGCTTCAGGGTCTGTTGCAGAGTTCTGGGTCGTCATAGTTGTTGATGATGATGATGTAGTGTCTACTTCTGCAGTTCCGAGGTTTGACTGCAAGCGAAAATATATTTATGAATATTAAACGGAATTAATAATACTAAAAAATAAGATCCAAGAAACTGGTCGGTAACTACCTCTGTTGGTCTAAAAAGGACGATTTATTAAGAACGTGACTGGTATAGAATAGAGGAGGCAGCGAGGTTTGACTGTAAATAAAAAAGTTGATTAATGAGAACAAATCAAAAACTTTTGCCACGTTAAAAATGGTTGCAAATAAATTGTAGGGAAATTAATTCACCACATTTAAAGATCGAAGCACGCCAAGAAAATTGAAGAAGACATTTCTGTCTCTTTCTTAATTTACAGTTTTACAATGGTAAAGGCCTCCATAGTCGAATGGTAAGACGCTCGACTACGAATCCAAAGGTCCCGGGTTCAAACCCGGCGTGTGCCAATAGCTTTTATTTAATTAATTTGTGTCATAACACATTTTAATTTATATAAAAATAGTAAAAAGTATATTTGCGGCACGTTCCAGAGTATCGCCCTGGTGAAAGACCACCATTCAGAATTGATTTTTTTAAATCAGGCATTCAAGAAATACGTAATCTACATACCTCGGGTCCGACGTGGAAGGCCATTGCCATGTCATCGTTGCTGACTTCGATGGAAGCTCTTCCGCTTCCGTCTACGACCACTTTTTTGCCGGAACAATCGTTTCCAACCCTTACTCCGGTGATAACGTCACAATAGGTTCCTGCTGGCATGCCAGTCTAGAAATCAATAAAACAAAGTCAAATTAGTAAAGTAAAAGTAGTAAATAAAGTTTGCAAATTCTTTGAAAAACACTTATTTTAATGAAATGAAAAAATAACTTTGTATAAGACCACGGATATTATATTAATTTTTACGACCGACCGGTTTCGCTTACGCTTAGCATCATCAAGGTACAAATTAAACTAAACAAAAAAAATTGTTATAAATATACAGAAGAAGAACAAAATATAAAATAAAATAACAGAACAATGAGAAAACAATAGAATTACATTTAAATTATAACAAAAGGAACAGAGAACAAGAGATAGATGATTTGAATTTAAAGAGACAAAACGTCAACGGATAAGGTGATTGAAGAAATATAAATGTTATGAGTTTATAGGAAATATACCTAATATTGGACTACTGGAAAAATTCAATTGATTTTCAAAAATATGACTTTTTGTTTTATTGGCTCTCTTTATTTCTAGTGCTTCTAAATTATTTTATCTGTTGCCATGACCATTTTTTGTAAATTATATGAGCACCGGTGCTTTAATTGTAGGTGTGATCTTTTTAAAGAATTCTGAAAAACGGTGGTTATTTAAACATTTAAGATGTTCTTTGATTCTAATATTGACACTATGAGTTATTTTACCAATATAAAATACAAAACAATCACTGCAATACAATCAATTAATTTCCGAGTGACTTAGTTTGCCATCTTTATCATTAGAATTGATAAAAATATAATTGATAAATTTAATTTCAATTCATTAAAATTAGAATTAAATCTATGGTATTTTACAAGGTAATTTTTTAATTTCATTAAATATGTCAAACCACAAAGTAATCGCTTTCTATGAAAAAATAATTTTTAATATTTATACATTAAGGTTCTCCGACAAGACACGCCCTTCGTTGTTGAAAGCCGCAAATCCCCTCTTTCCAACACAGAAAGCGATCTGGTTGTTTTCATTATCCCACCAGTTGGTCACTTCGCCTCCTCCAACTGTGTTCCTGAAGATGACCATCTGTGTGATGGCTGGCCACCTGTGCTCACATACCCATCCACTTCCGCAGGAACCATCCTAGTTGAGAGAAAAATAAATAACTATTGTCAATTTAAAATAAGTACAAGTCAATATCTTAAAGTAACAATATATGGAGAGAGAGAGCTAATTTTTTTTACCCAACCTACACACATTTGGGGTAAATCACTTTCTCCGAGTTTTTACGTCGTACACCCTTAGAAAGAAAGAGACGTCAGTGGCATCTAGCTGTTATTTCTAACAGCTAGATATATTTTGATACAGTGCTACTGTGAATAGGTGTATAAAGGTGTGTCCTTGAAGTAACAATATATGGAGAGAGAGCTATTGTTTTTACCCAACCTACACACATTTGGGGTAAATCATTTTCTCCGAGTTTTTACGTCGTACACCCTTAGAAAGAAAGAGACGTTGGCGGCATCTAGCTGTTATTTCTAACAGCTAGATATATTTTGATACAGTACTACTATGAATGGGTGTATAAAGGTGTGTCCTTGAAGTAACAATATATGGAGAGAGAGCTAATTCTTTTTACCCAACCTATACACATTTGGGATAAATCACTTTCTCCGGGTTTTTACGTCGTACACCCTGAGAAAGCTAGAGACAATACAATCTCCCAAATTATCACACCGCTTTAAAGTATTGTTAGAATGTTATTCGTGTCCCGCGTCTCCGTTGACTCCGCCCACACGTTTTGATACGCGAAATAAATAAACACATCTCAACGGTTTATAAGGTTACATTCAATATTTTTGTTTTTAACAATACTGTGAAGAAGTGGTTGTACGAATAAACAAAAACTTTGTGTCGACATGTGCTATGAATCGATGTATAAATACCCTAGCCGAAAACCTCACAAAAACTGACTACAGCAGGGCTCTCTCTTGTGTATTATTGCTCTGAAGTCAATATGGTTGATTGATAATTATTGGCTCATCTCAGAAAAAGAGAAATTCAAAGTTTGAGTGGACCTCTGTAATTATTTATTTATTTATTTGACTACTCCCGTTAAAGGCTTTTACACAAATATTAACATTTTAATAAAATAACATACTCATAATTATATTTGAATAATTTGTATAGCGCCGTTTTTGTGAAAAATCACCTCAAGGGCGCTCATAAGCAGTGCGAACATCAATATAATAATATCAATATAAAAAAAAATTAACAAATAGTTTTGAGTTGGAGGTACATACAGAGTTAAATGGTATCGTCAAATAAATTAACTCAACTAGACGAAAAAAACTTTACCAAGGAGTGCTTATATTGTGATATTGATGTACTAATTACGAGTATATCAACAACATCGGAGTATTCGTTTCCCAGATGTTGAATTCGTCGCATAGGAGCATAATAGTATGAGATTGAAGTAGAATTGTCACAATAATATAGAAGGTACTGTCTTGTAACTGTCCTGCCAGGCTCATGAAATGCAATTGAATATAACAAATCAGGGGAATAAAATATTGAATCATCAATTTTAAACAAGCACGCTAAATTGCAAATAATTCTACGTTCAGACAACGTTTTTTAATATTGACAAACAAAAATCAAAAGGTGGTGATCTTGAAGCCACTGTAACTAATAATAATAACCTAAATGGATTGTGGAACCTTTCAAATATAAGCTGATCATATGTTGCTTAGAATAATATTTGATATTATTTATTTATGTTATTATATACGCCCTTATGGGCTTTTACATAACTGTACAAAAGATAATGTAAAATAATAGTGACACATAAATAACACGGTGTAAATGATTAGCACACACAAACATAAATAAGTTACTAGAGTTATAAGAAGTATACTATTATAGCCTTCTTGTAACTTGATTCAGTGCAGTTAAATATTTATACTATTTCTGCAAAGGAATTACCCACTGCATGCAATCTAGGTACAAGTGAGTATCAAATGACTCAGTCCTGATATTATTGTCACACTTAGAAATAATTATATAAGCATTATTTAATTAATCTAAGGAAATAAGTAGCTTTTATAGTATTAAAGTTACACTTACAGCATTGATTGTTGGAGAGACAGTGTTAAAATTAGAATCCACGGGAGGTCCCACTTCATTGTTATCGAAGTCATAGGAACTCATAACTTTGGGTAAACCGAAGGGATGTGCCAGCATAAAAGCATTCGCTGCCTGTTAAAAAAAAACACACATTATTGAAGTGTCAAATTAACAGTTCGCCGTATGTTTTATAATGTTATTTGTCTTTTTGATTACTCGGTATTGTCTCTTCATCTTGTAGCTGATGGGAGCACCACCCAATCCTCCCCGTTGCGTGTCATGATTATCTACGAAGACTATCACGTCTTTGTGGTCCATGAAAAACCACTCGCCGCCGGGCTCAACGTACGGACCTCCCCAGTTGATCAATTTCCTCAATTCAAGGTTTCCGCGGAACAGATTTCCTATGTTAAAGCCATACTGAAAACCAAACATTACAAATTTATACACGAATCATTATATAAAGGAAAATTTCAGATAAATCAGTGCCAACAAAAATGCTAATTGATATTAAATTCAAACTTTGCGACTTCGATTTCCGTCTATTTTGTTATGCCATCTACTCATGTAATATATCGTCGCCGGAAAGGCAAAAGAGCTGAAGCGCCATTTTGGGAAGTTTACACCAAAGCACTTTTTTTGTTTTTTTTGTTTTACAATAAAATTCATAAGTCTTCAGTACCTGTTTGGATTTTGAAAAAAAACTCAGGTAACTCAATGCTCTCACTGAGTTACCTACAGCGATAAAAAGCTAAAGAACTCCCAAACTTGTGTCGCTTGAGTCAAGCCTTCTCCCAAATGGTTTAAAATATTTTAGAATCAAACGAGAGTTAATCATTTGATGCAGTAAAAGAACTGATCCAAACTGCATATTTAACTCATTTTTGACCAAAGTGTCGCTTAAGCCCTTTCTTGCCTTTCCAGTTTATGCTATTCTTCAGTTTGAGTGTTGCCAAAAGATTTTCATTTGTTATTAAGAAATTATTAAGAAGATAAAACAGACGGTTTCATAACAGTTATAAGAACCATAATGTTGATACAGAAGGAAGAATCCAGTTCCTTACCCTCATTTCAGTTACCCTTCCGATGCCGAGATATTCTTCCCTATGTACGTCTTCACCACCAAGATCAATGACTTCTTGGAAGATGAAGGGTCTCGTACCTCGCGGGAATCCTTGATCGGTGACCAGGTCCCGGAGCGAGTCGTAGATTACTTTCAGATCTTCAGGCCACATGTGTTTTGCTGCGTCAATACTATAAAATAAACATGGTTCAGTCAATTTATAAATAAATGCTAACACTTCAATGAAGAAAGATTTAAAACTTTCAAATTATTGTTATTAATAGAGTTAAAAAAAGATTTTTTACCGAAATCCGGCAACTCCCAGTGTGAGAAGGTGGTTCATGTAATCGATAATCTTAGTCCTAACGCTGGGAATCCTTTGGTTTAAATCCTTCAGGCCTTGCAGTTGGCAATTACGAACCTGTCAAAATGACAACACTCATTACTGAAATTTTAGTGTCTAAAAACTATTTCAATAATGTGTAAGCCATAAGCCACAAGAGAGATTTGCCTTTTTAACGGTTCAATCAATAATTACTAAGTTATAATATCCATTGGGTTGGATTTTAAAATTGAGAATATTTACTTCAGTAGCGTTGTGGTAAGTGCCGATATCGCAAATAGGCTGATTGAAATCTGCTTTGGTATATGGAACACCTGGGAAGTCCCACTCTGCAAAGGTAACCAGACTTCCTCCAGTCCCAACGTTTTCAACCCAAGTTCCAGTCATGTGGTTAATGATTGCATCCACGTAAATTCTGCAATCAGATTTTTTATTGTTGATATAAGTATATGATATGATAGAATGTGTACTATGAGATTGGTCGTGTTCTGGTTATTCCAATGACTTTCTTATTTATTACGATCAATAAACATAATTGATATACTCGTATATATATATAAGTATGTATGGTCCATAATAGAGTGCTTATACCAACCCTGGTGTATGGCAGTGAGGCATGGAACTGGCAGAGGAAGAATGAAAGCATACTAAATGAATGAGATCCCTGAGGCGTATGTGCGGTAAAACCATGTATAACCATGTTCAAAATGTAGATATCCGGAAAGAGTGCAAGGGTGATGTAAGCGAAATGAATAGGATCGAGAAAGGGACTCTTAGATAGTTTGTGTGTGTGTGAACGAAGAAAGGAATATGATTTAAAAAAAAAAAATTATATGAATATCGCACAAGAGTCTCAACTGCTCTCAACGGTCTAGAGCCAGTGAGACTATGGTATCCCCAAATAGGGTATGTTGTGAGGCTGAAGGTACTGGGGAGGGGAAGGAGATTGGGAAGAGGAAGGTTGGGAAGTACCCGGCTATTCAGATCTGGTCACCAAACACGGCTAAAGCCATTTCAAGCGATGAACGAAGAAAGGAGTGTGAATGGAATATATGATGCGAAAGTGAATGGAAAAAAAAGTCGGAGACGCCCGAGGAAGACACGGCACGATCAAGTGAATCAAATACTTGATTCAGGTATGTAAAGAGTCAGAATAACAGAAGAACATGTATGAGACGATGTATGAATGTGAACGAAGCAAGGAGTGTGTGCCAAGACAGAGTTGTATGGCGATCCGTCCTCTCTGCCAACCCCTTCGGTGAAACGGCCTGATGGTTAGTTAGTTATACACAAATCCTTATTCTAGGAACACATTAGACACAGTGATTATCCAGAAAAAACAAAGTGAAGAGCATGCCTGTAGCAACACACAACACAGATTTAAACAAAACATTTTGAATACTAGTGGTTTAACATCACAAAAGGTGTAAAACAAGGCTGTGTAATGTCACCGTGGTTGTTCAATTTGTACATGGATAATTGTATGGGCTTGGGCGCGAAAATGAACAGTGTGAAAGTATGTTGCCTATTGTATGCGGATGATGCGGTGCTGATTGCTGACAATATGGAAGATCTACAGTTTCTCGTGTCTAGGATGAACCAAGTATGTATGCAAAATGAGTTGATGATGAATGTAAGTAAGTCCAAAGTGATGGTGTTTGAAAGAGAGAGTACGAGAACAGCGTGCAATATAGTTGTGAATGATGAATACTTGGAGCAAGTGGATGAGTTCGTGTATTTAGGAAGTATGTTTACAAGAGACGGAAAGGCTGATAAGGATATTGAAAGAAGGGTGAATGCAGGAAACTCCATTAATGGAGGACTGAACGCTGTTGGGGCAAATAAGAAATTGTCCAAAGAAGCGAAGCTAGCAGTCCACAATGGAGTGCTTATACCAACCCTGATGTATGGCAGTGAGGCATGGAACTGGCAGAGGAAGGATGAAAGTAGACTGAATGCTGTGGAAATGAGATCTTTGAGACGGATGTGCGGTAAAACCATGTATGACCGTATTACAAATGTGGATATCCGGAAAGAATGCAAGGCTGATGTGAGCGTAATGGATAGGATTAAGAAAGGGACGCTTAGATGGTTTGGGCATGTAGAGCGAATGAACGAAGAAAGGAGTGGGAAAAGAATATATGATGCGAAAGTGAATGGAAGAAGAAGTCGAGGACGCCCGAGAAAGACATGGCACGATCAAGTGAATCAAATACTTGAATCGGGTCGTGTGAAGAGTCAGAATAACAGAAGAGTATGTATGAGACGATGTATGAATGTAAATGAAGCAAGAAGTGTGTGCCAAGACAGAGTTGTATGGCGGTCCGTCCTCTCTGCCTACCCTTGCGGGGAAACGGCGTGATGGTTAGTTAGTTAGTTATGTCTTGGCTATATTTTTACTGTTTACCTGACTCCAACGGCGTTGCAGCGTTTACACATGTCTCCGAATTCAGCTTCATTTCCAGATCTTGTTATCAATTTGTAGGAAATGGGCTGATACCTTTCCCACCATGGTCTATCTCGGCTTGGCACCATCAAATTCTCATTGGGCGGAGATACCTAAAAGGAAAAAAAGTAAATGATCCACAGCAAAAAAATATCTTTGGCAAATTAAAAAGGTAAATATCATTGACTGTTTAATTTTTAACACGCTCGATTACTAGAGGCAAATATTAAAAAAAAAACCAGAAGAAAGCCACCTACCTGGACACCACCAAATCCTTTTGGTCCAAGAAATCTTTCACATTCAAGAGCTATATCTATCCATTTCCACTCGAACAAATGAACAATAACACCATGTTTTCCGCTAAAATTAGGGTCGTGGTAATCTGAATCAGCTCCTGCAAAGCCTACAAAAAGTAAAGCCCAAGCAACGGAGAACATCATCCTAGAATTAAAAAAAACCATCAAACCAAGTATTAAAAATTCTCAATTCATTGACATGAATATTTAACGTGATTATCAGAATAAATCTGCACTATTCTTACCTGTTAATTTATTTATTTATCTCACAACCGTTCGTGTTTTGACAGATGGAGTAAACGCTCTCCGATAATTCAATTGAAAATGAAAAAAATATAATATTTTTACTATCTTTGATGAATATTATTATTCCCACTGATTAATCCAGCCAATTGATTACTATTTTTGTTATCTCCGGTACAGCGTGTGTTATGTAAACAGTACACATGTACTCAACGTTGTATACCGTGAGATTATCTTAAGGATGAATAAAGACTTAAAAGATTTGAATCTGTATAATTAATTAATTACTATTAGAGATTATTTGATAATAACTAATAAAATCTTGATAAATGATAACCAATCAGTTCCAGAACATTTAAATTCAATTGAGAAAGAATTTGATAAGAAACACTCTACAACATAGTTCTAAACATAGAAACAATCAAAATGACATGACAGATGTGGAAACGATAATTAACATTTATTTTTTTTGCACATTGGTTATTCCCCTTTTGAAATCTAGCAGAAGAGTTGCCATAGAAAAATGAGACATTATAATCGCAAAAAATATATTTTCTCTGAATAAAGTGTCTGTTTTTCGGAGGCCATGCAACGGCATGAATCCACACCACACCATATCAAGAGAATAAGTCAGTGTCTTGAAGTAACAATATATGGAGGGAGAGCTTATTATTTTTACCCAACCTACACAAACTTGCGAAAAATCACTTTCTTCGGGCTTTTATGGCGTACACCATGAGAGAAAAAGAGACAAAAAATTTCTTGGCCCGCTTCTATATACTGTCATAATGATCTTAAGGTGCTGGTTCCTTGAAGTAACACTGGCGGGACTCCGCCCACATTTTTTATTATGCCACTAAACTTGACACAACTAAACGGTTTTTTAGGTTATATGCTATATTTTTGTTGATAAAAATACTGTGAAAAAGTGGCTATACGAATACACAAAAACATTATGTCGATATGTGCTATGAATGGATGTATAAATAACGTAGCCTTAGTCTTAGCCACGCCTAACTGCGCCGAGTTGTGTTAAAATCATCAAAAACAAGTCCAAAACTGACTTCACTGCCTTGGATAGATACTACTCTATGTACTCTAAGGTCAGCGTTCGGCAAAGTATATAGTTGACGGCCTGCGTGTTGGAGTGGTAAGACGCTCGACTGTGAATCCAGAGGTCGCGGGTTCGAACCAAATAAATTCTATTGAATCAAAGTGTGTCATATCACATCTGATACGTATACACATATATAAATAGTAAATTTGCGGCACGTTCCGTAGTGGTAGATACTCCAAATATCGCCCTGGTAAAAGACCACCATTCCGAATCGAAACGTTGCTTGAAATGGTTTCAGCCGTGTTTGGTGACCAGATCTAAATAGCCAGGTACTTCTCAAACCTTCCTCTACCCCATATCTTTTCCCCTCCCACTATGTTCGGCCTCACAACATCCCCATTTGGGGATGCCATAGTCTCACTGGCGCTAGACGGTTGGGACTCTTGTAAAGTATTGACTGCATTTTTTTTTTGTGGCACTAAGTGAGTTCTCTAAGAAAACCTGGATTCCTGTGATAACTCGTACGCTCTTCCATACTTCATCCTGGAGGCTTATTATAGAGAAACCTCTTCATTGGTCGGCCATCTTCCATATTTGCTATGTGCAATGTCATGCTTATTGTAGCAAACCGATTTTATAAAAAAAATCGCATTGATTGCTTTGCAAACAATGATCATAGTTGGTTAATGTACCTCGTTCTACAGTCATTATGTTCTTATGGGAGCGAAAGATTCGCCTTAGAATATATTTATATTTTTAAGATTATTTGTAAGCCTTCATAGCTTGGAGATGTTGAATATGGTTATCTCGGGAGTAGTCTCGATTTGATATGATCTCCAATCGAAGGTCTATGGTACATTACTCATTCCCAATACTTTTATTTGTCATTTTTTTTATTTTACTGTGAATACCGCACAAGAGTCTCAACTGCTCCCAACCTTCTAGAGCCAGTGGGATTATGGTATCCCCAATTGGGGTATGTTGTGAGGCTGAGGGTAGTGGGGAGGGGAAGGAAATGAGGAAGAGGAAGGTTGGGAAGTACCTGGCTATTCAGATCTGGTAACCAACACGGCTAAAACCATTTCAAGCAACGTCTCAATTCTGAATGGTTGTCTTTCACCAGGGCGATACTTACAGTACCTACCACTCTGGAACGTGCCGCAAATATACTTTATATTATTTTATATCAATCAAATGTGTTATGACATATATTAATTAAATTTTTTTATTTGCGCACGCCGGGTTCGAACCCGCGACCTTTGGATTCGTAGTCGAGCGTCTTACCACTCGAACATGCAGGCCGTCCCTTGTAAAGCAACTAGCTTATGCCATTTTGAGGAACGGCCACCATTGTGATTTTTCGAAGGGAGAATACGAGGTAGTTATGCAGAAAGCATCCAACCCCAAAAAAATGTAGCTGAGAAAAGGCGTTTGAAAATATGACGATAGAAAACCGTATTACGACATTTGTAAAGTGAATATCAGTGTTTTTTTCTTTATGAGAATTATTATGATTAGTTAATTGATAAATAAAACAGATAAACTTTCTTTAAAACCACTTTTAAAACAAAGTTTATCTGTTTTATTTATAAATGTGGCAAGCCACAAAGTAAATGCTTTTTATGAATAGTTAATTTATATTCTATCAAAATTTATCAAAAAAATAATTGTATTTTCTATGTTATTCTACATTTTAATGTTTTTAAACTTCAATTTAAGTTTAAAAAATTGCAAATTTGGGTTAGTAAAAAAATTAAATTACAAAAAATCTATTCCATTTGGAGCTTGGATGTTTTCAGCAGATACAATCCTCGTATTTATCTATAGGAAAACATGTGAAATTCGATTATGGCAAATCGTGGGTTGAATGCTAACTACATCCAATTAAACTTTCACTGAAATATTTAATTATGGAATTCTTCTTAATTTATCATTCCTTATTGATGTTATTTGATGTGAAGTGTTAGAAATATAATAAATAAAACTATCGGCTTACATATAAGAAATATTTATTTTTGATGATCAACACTTACAGAAGATAGAAAGTCCTCATTTTACACATATAAAATCATTTTTTAATCCACATTTACCCTATGAATCTGTTGCGACCTTTCAATCAAGGGCCGTCAAAAATCGATCAACATAGACATTTCAATGCGAAGATTACATACATAAAACACCTTTTTAAAGATACACAAAATTATGCTTGTTCAAATAATATAGAAGTACAGTACAAGACGCGAATATGCAATCTGATATTGCAGTTTCCTGTGAATAAAAAATGTCTTTTAGAAAAATCATTCTGAGATAAAATTATATGCACATCATTTTGATTCGCATCAAGTATTATTAATTTTGGAGATTTTCTACCGTTCGGTAAAAAATATTCGTATTTTAATAAATGACATATTTAATATAAATGAAATAATAACTCTGTATAACACCAAAGATTTCATTCTTTCTATTCCTTTGTTATAATTTAATTGTTATTCTAATGTTTCTTCACTGTTCTCTTATTTTATTTTATATTGTGTTCTCCCTCTGTATGTATACATAACCGTAAACTTTATATTTTTTGGTTAGTTTAATCTTGTCCCCTGATGATGCTTAGGCTAAGAGAAACCGGTCTGTCATAAACACAAAAATAATAATTGTGATCTTATACAAAGTTGTTATTTCATTTTCATTAAATAAATATTTGTACTACCTGATTATTTCATAGATTTTAATAGCTTGTATGATTTATAAAATTTCAATAAAGAGATAAGATACACATACTTAAAATATAGAAACGTTTATTATTTCTTATTCTAACGTCGATACAATGTTTGAACTCTTTTCATTTCTCGTGCATTGGTTAAAATATTCAGACATTTTCCAAATAAATTTGAAATTATATTGAATTGAAAATCTTATATTTAAAATGCTAATAATGAAAACACAATAAAACAATTGCCAGAAATAGATTCAGTCTTTTTAATATATATTATTCTTTCAGCTACAAGAAGTTTGGCATTTTATTTTAGTTTCTTAAAAAGTGCTTAATATGCTGAAACGAATTATTCATTTTATTTTTAAATAAATGTGAGGTTAAATGAACAAATGTATATTTTTTAAATACGAAAGACTAACAATAAACATTATTTTCCTAACAATTGTTTGTACCCCCAAGGACAAAAGTACCTTTAAAAAAATCTGGGTACAGCACTCGTTTTTATCATCACGTGTTCTTTCAAGTAGCATTATTTTTCTTAAGTGGAAAGGGCTTTTGCTTTGATGGTACTTAACATCAAAAAGAGTTTAAATAAACAAAAAATATAAACCTCGTTTTAAACTCTAGTAATTTCAAACATTAAACCATTAATTATTTGACCATTTCAGTACACACATAAATAATAGACTTTCAACATGTTGCAGGTGAATAGACATCTGAATAAATCGATCATATAATAACACTCGTATTTGTAATTTGTCTTCTGGTAGTTTGTACCAGAAACTAACATAGAGTTGAATTTTTCAGAAATTCTGCGATGAAATGATTTATTTTTAGAAAATTTGGTCAAAATCGCGACAGTGCAATTCTAGCAGAAGGCAATCCTCACTTTGCTTGTGTATTCGAGATTGGTACCACTCGAGCACATTATTTTGGGGTATTCCGACGACCCACCATTTGTGCAGAATTAAAAATCGAAGAAAAAAATATTTAATTTAATAATTTAAATTATATCAATAATCCTCAACGTAAATACGAAACAGAAAAAATATAACGGTCGCGACCTAGATTCGAACTCCAAACTTCTTCTTTATTCGGGAGTAGCGCTTCTGCCAATTTAGCCACCGAGACCTTTTATTTGAAATCAAAATTGATCTCATTCTTCATTTGAAAATTATTAAAATTTTTCTTCCGATTTATCTGCCATCTTTGAATGTTATACAAAGCTCTACCTATGCATATATTATATACCTTGATAAAAAAATAATTGAATGACATTAATTATTTTCAAATGAAGAATGAGATTAAAAATGCCGGTTTCTTATAAGGTCTCAGTGGCTGAATTAGCAGACGCGTTACTCCCGGATAGAATAGAGGTTCCGAGTTCCAGTCTCGGTCGCGACCGTTATATTTTTTCTATTTTATATTTAAGTTGATGACTGTTGATATTTTTTCAATTTTTAAATTTTAAAAATAATAAGCATCAAGGCTTTAAAGTAAATTCTAGAACGTTTATTGTTTGGAATTAGGTCTCCGACCCCTTCAGATACGTTTTCAACTGCTCCACTTTCAAAAACTCTTTACAGATACCACTGATTAGTCACAATTACGTATTATCTAAGATTGTTTTCACGACAAAAGAGCAGTCTATTTAATTTATTTTGAAAAAAAACAAAAAAAAACTCAATTAAATTACGCTAAAAAAATTAATAGTATGAACGCTAGATGCCATCCAAATTCCGCGATCATTACGAACGTACGCACCTTCGTTAAGTGTTGATCAGTTGTATACGTTTTTTAACGCAATCATCAAAAATCTTATATTTCTCATTTTATATTAAATATCACAACATGTATAAAATGAGCAAGAATCAAATTAATATTAAATATTTGGAGAAAGACGATTGCTTTGCGAAAGGTTATTTGAACAAACACATCAATATATAAAAGCCTTTTAACGTTTAATTTTCGGTGTATTCAACAAGGAACATTCATGGACTGTCGTTAATTCATTTGATTTTATTCAAATAACCTTGACATTAGGTTGAGGTGTTTTAAACTTTTGTCACTTTTGAAACAATCACAATCAAATGATTAACGCCATTGTGTTTTTTTGACATTTGACCAGTCCTCGTTAAATATCGATAGTCGGTCCATTTCAGCTTTTGATCTTATTATGAACAGCTGAAAAGCATAATGGTAATGTATTTATGCTTGTGAGCTGAACACAATTCGTTCAAAAGCTGAAAAGGGCTTAGAATCAACGTTTAACGGGGACCACTAAAATATTTAGAAAAAAAACAAAATGGCATTAAACATTGAATTGGGACGATTTTAAAAGTGACAAAAGTTTAAAAACACATCTACCTTAGAAATCAATTAAATAAAGTATTGATTTGTTCCTTGCAAATCAAATGGGAGTACGCGATAGTGAAACATTGGGATGATACGATAATTAACACGTTCACATTGAGATAAAACGACATTCACATTTAGTAGAGTATTGCATAAGAGGAACGCATAAACGTTGATCATTATTGATCATTATGTGTTTATAATGGGATACTTTATGAGATTTAAAAAACTGTTTCACCAATGATAAAAAAAAATCACGCGCATTTTTACGAAGATAAATTTTATACCTGCTACACTTTAGTCTTTGAATTTTTGATTTTCATTTCGAGTAACAAAAATCTGAACATTTTAAAAGTAGATAATTTTTAACGATATGAAATTCTGCCGAGAATGATTGGTTCATGACATTTGTGATGATTTTCAAATAAAAAAATACGTTATAAAATCGACGAATAAAAGGGCCCGCCTTAATATTCAATTACTTATTAAAAAACATTCATTAGGTAATACATATTAATGATTTTTAAGACTAACACCAACATTTACAACACCGGCTTTGGTTGGGATTGTCAATGGATGTAATAAATGCTTGCATTTACACCAAAAACGATAAGGATTTATTTCCAAGTAATGTACCAGTAAGCAGTATAATAAAACACAATTATATGAATCAATTCTGTGAATCAATTCTGTGAATCAAATCTGTGAATCAGTTCTGTGAATCAATTCTGTGAATCAATTTTTTACCTAAGCTTAGGGTTTTTAAGATCATGTTTTTTTCCTGTATGAATTTTTAATCAGAATTTACGAAAACGTATATTCATCACTAACTTGGGAATGCTCAATGGGTTCACGATTTTCTCTAATATAATTAAGGTAACATTACAAATGGGTTTAACTGGAAAACAATTTCGCCCCATCACATTATCAAGTTCACAACTTGGTGAATATACCCGAAATACTTGAACTTTCTTAAAATTATCATAAGGTTCGACTTGATACAACAATTTAGGTTTTGGGTTTCAAGAAATAACGATCTCTGACAAAATTTTATAAGGTAAATTGATAATTTGACCAAGATTTTTAGTCACGTTCTCAATAAGCGCTTTATGAAATTGGTTATAAAAGGATTTAATTTCAAATAGTAATATATTTTTTAATAAATACATTTGAGACGCATTAGTATAATATTGCTTGTTGTTAGAATATAACACTGAATAAGCAATGATCTTGAAACTCAGACATTCGGGGTTAGTCAAACAAAGTATCGAGGGAAGCATTCGGGGTGCTCTCCACTTTCTTCAGTACGATCTTAAACGTAAACGTGTGCTTAGGCGAAACTGACGCTGGCCTCGCGGAGTCCGAACGCCTGGTCTTTATGTAAGGAAAACTTGTCTCAATATCTGTGGAGGTTGCCGGGAAACTCGTCTCTATTTCCGACGTAGATGGAAAGGTGGTTTCAATGTTTCGTCTAAAAAAAGGAAAACTGTTTTCTATCTCAGAAAGCGCTTTTTTTACGAACGGAAAACTCCTATCAAACGGGAATGTCGTTTCTACTTCCGATGTGGATTTTCGGACCGGAAAGCTAGATTCGGGTTTCTTTGGATGGCATTTATCGAAAACGGGATTTCCCGTGCCCGAGGCGACCGTTTCTGATATTTGTCGCGTGAAGACGGCGTGGCGCGCCGAGTCTGACTTGGAGCGCGGGGCGTCGTGCAGCGTGGTTTGCTTCCGCAACGGAAAAGGTTCTACCGGAGATTTGGTAAAGAAAGTCGGAGACTTGCGACTTTCCGCAAACTTTTTACTTGCCGCTCTTTTGATCGATGAAAACAATCCTAGTTTTTCAGCTTGCGGCTTGAGCGGCGCTTTTTCTAGCTCTGGTAACTTCATCGGGCACTCCTTTTTCGGCGACACCCTGCCGCTGTCTGGCTTTGAAGACAGTGGAGTTTTATCAATTGTGGATGTTGTAGGCGAATGCGGCTTGTCAGATCGAGACGCAGATCTTGGGGATGTCTTTTCATTATCCGATCCTCTCCTAGATCTATCTGACGGACTAGGAGTAGCTCGACTGAGAAGTTCTGTTTTGGTGATCGGCGCTCTCGGCGATGCGGACCTTTCGTTCTCGGATCCTCGTCTGGATCTGTCCGTCGGGCTGGGTGTTTTCTTTCCCAGGCTGTCAGCTTTGGAGAGGAGGAGGGCTGACAGTCTGGGGGAGGATCGTTCGCCATCGGATTCTCTCCTGGAGCGGTCGTTGTCGGAGCTTCTTCTAGACCTGTCGGAGTCAGACCGGGGGTGGGCGGAGTCGGCGCGGGTGAGGCAGATGTCGGGGCGGGTGGGTCGGGGAGGGCGGGTCTTGTGGGAGGGGCGGGGAGTGCTCCCCGCGGGTTAGTTGAGCGGAGGCCGCCCCTCGGAGGAGGGCAGGTCGGAGGAGCCGGAGGAGGACAGCGTGGTGTTAGAGCCGTAGGGGTCGAGGGAGGACTGCACGGACATGGAGCGGCCCGCCCGCCTCACACGGTGGGGTGACAGCTTGCCGGGGTCGACACTTGCTGGGTCTGCCTGCAACCAGGGCCGATATGAAGATACAAGGGAACACACCACGTCAATCGGACAACATGAAAATTAAAAAACCAATTAAACAATTTGAATGTGTTAGTACAGAGATTGGTAAAGAGTTTAGTGTTTTGTCCTTCATATATCCAAGACATCAATCAAAACAGAAAACCGTTTGTTTCTTTCTGTTATAAATACATTTCTACAGCAGATATAATGCTGATAATATGCATGAAAATCTTGCATGCTTTATCAGTGTTCGTCAAATGTCATAAGTGTAAAGGAATATAAAAAAAATATGTAAGTACGAAACGTAAAGAGAGATTGTTATGATCGGCAGTGTTTATCAGATGGTGAACTTTGATAATTTATTTAAATACAAAGAGTTTAGTCATTCTAAAGCAGTCCACTAATATAGCCTCTAGGGATCGAATTACTTTTCTCTTCTAGAATACGCGCAAAGGCAAATGATGCAAGTTTATCCATTTTAGCAATGACTCACTGCCAAACACAATTATTTATATAAATAAAACAATGTATCCAAAATTGTTATTTAATTAGTAAGAATTCGTTAATCAAGCGTACCTCAAAACATTCCAAAATGCTTTAGAAAAAAACATTTACAAATAATATAATTTTTTGAAACAATATCAATAATTTTCAAAATAATATAAAGTAGAAGAAGACACCGAAAATAAAAATATTAGGTTGAGACCGAGACTTGAGCTCGGAACCTCTACTCGCTCCGAAAATAACGTCTCTTCTAATTGATTTATCAAAACCTTTTTAGAAAGCGTCATTTTTTATCTATCCCATATTTATTTGAAAATTATCAACAATTATTTTTTTCCGATATAAGCAGCCACCTTTGTATTAATATACAAAGCTCTACCCGAGTCCAGTTGTACACCTAGATAGTGTCTTAGATAAACTATATATTTTTATTTACGTAAGATCTTAAAAAAGTCTAAATATTAAAATTAATTTCTTAAAGCTGTAATAAGGTAATTATATAATATAAGTGCCCAGTATAAATTGCGTTTGGTAACCATAATTGTGTTGTATTTGCAACTTAGATTAAGAAATATTTTTATAAGCACAGTTATTGTAATGATACATAATCAAGCTACCCTTTTCAGTGAACACAGCTGAAGATTATACTGGTGCAAGCCATTTACATATCTATAATGATATGGTTAGTTGTTTTAAATTAACTTTACGTTGGATTTGTTTATTAATACGTAGCCATCAACGCCATCTATGTTGTTTTAATGCAATCAAATTAGGATAAAAAATATTTAAAGATGAATACGCATAATAGTTCTAACCTACCATTAAATTATTAACCATTTACAGGTGAAGTGAGTGAAGGAGAAGGGAGAGGAAGGACGTGGAAAGAAGAAGGCTGGGAATTACTTGACAATCTAAACCTATAATTAAACACATCAAAAGCCATTCAAGCAAAATTTCGACTTTGTTAGGTGGTCTATCTCTAGGGTGATTTCTGTGACTGTTCCGGGTGTTTTTGGTCATCGAATTTTCCAATTTACATCAGGCACTAAACATCTTTGAAGGATATAGCCAGGCTGAATTAAATGTCACAATTTTATTTGCGAGTTTGTACATACGTATAAGCGTATTTTTTAAAATTTATAACCGATGGATGTGTAAAAAAATTAAAATCAAATATTATCTTTTCAAATCCCTACCTGCCTACTAAAATACCTACCTATACCTACCTACATTTTAGCAGACATTATTCTATATTTAAAATGGGTGGATTAAAGCAAATCTTTTTTTTTCTTGGCAAGTAAAGTTACATCGTGTTTTTTTTAAATGAAAACAACTAGTTAAATAATAAAGAATATGTTTTTTATACGATCTTTGTGACTGAAACTTAAGGTCCATGGTTCTAGTTTTAATTCAATGAAGTATTATGTTTATTTCACATTATTAATACAGAAAAAAATGCATATAGTAAATTTGCGGTAGGTACGTCCCATTGTGTAGATACTTGGAGTATCGCCCTGGTGACAGACCACCATTCAGAATCGAAACGTTGCTTAAATAGACATTTGATGTGTTTAGAGACCAGATCTGGTAAGTCAAGTACTTCGCAACCTTTAAAGTAACACCTTTTTTCCACTGTGACTTCCTTCAGCCATACAACGATCTTCAAATTGGGGATGCAATAGTCACACTTGTTTAGGATGTTGGGACTCTTGAGTAGTAGAAAAAAATAATGTGTCAAAGAAAATGAAATGAAATCGGCAATGTTGTTAGGTAGGTTAGGTTAGGTTAGGTTAGGTTAAGAATGCGATATTATGATATACAAGATTAGGGTCAGAAAGTATTCCTGTAGATTTACACACCTGATAGGCCAGCGCGTTCATGATGATGCTGTAAGGAACCAGCCCCAAGGGGTGAACCTCCCGCATCAGCACGTTGGCCGGGATCTTGTGGAACTGGATGTACTCCAGGAAGTTGCCAATCACCTCCTTCAAAGTGGTGTTCTGGTTGGTGTCGCAGTACTTCTTGCCCCACATCAGAGCGGCCTGGGGGAAAAACATACTTCATGAGAAATTTGTATGTAAAAAGATGATTGAAAATAAAAATTACAAAAGGTATGGAAGATGGAAAACAGAGCAGAAAAAAAGAGTATCAAACTGTATTTGGTTTGAGTTTGGCTTCTACATATCGTCGCCGGAAAGGCAAAAAGGCTAAAACGCCATTTTGAGAAGTTTACACCAGAGTAACCCTTAAGTCTTCAGTATCTGGTTGGATTCTAAAAAAAAAATACCTAGTTAACTCAATGTTCTCACTGAGTTACCTGAAGCGACAAAAAGTTTTTAAAAAGTCCTAAACTGGTGTCGCTTCAGTCAAGCCTTCTTCCAAATGGTATAATAGAAGGCTGAAGCGCCACAAAAGTCTTCAGAATCAAACGAGCGTCAGAGCATTCGATGCAGAAATAAAAACTAATCAAAACTAAAAATTTAACTCATTTTCGACCGAGATGTGTACCCAACATATTCCGAATTGATAACAAATTCGATTGGCCATCTGAAAAACAAAGCCATTCAAGAATTTAGTTCGCTTATATCGAGGTCCGTTAAATCCATGCTTTAAGCCTTACGATGAATATTATTTCTGTGTTCTGTCACTGTAGGGGTATCGTTGTGTTATGGTTACATATAAATAAATAAAAGTTACAGTAGAGCTCTGAGATATAAAGTAAGGACAAGCCGAAACTACGTTATGAAATTATGTTATAAAAAAATAATGTTTTTAGATTAAAAAAACTCGGTTTTCTCCGAAGATTGTTTTTAACTGTTTAACATTGTAAATAATAGCAAGGTTGTTTTCTGCCAGCCTTTAGTTATTTTTTTGATGTAGGTAGGAATATATATATTTTTTAAAAATTATAATAGGTAAAATTTATCAGTCTCATTAGTATTTTCACTCATTCAGAGTGTTTTGGTCCCTTACAAGTTGTCGTTTCATAACCTTTAATTTAACAATACTAATCAATTATACGTGTATTATGAAATTAAGGTAAACTAACTGATAAGCATAAGATCTTGAACTAATCACCAATGACGTTGCAACGTCATTGCTAATCACTAGTTTAAAATACTTCACATATCTCGAGTGATATTGAAAATCTTATCACTTTCGATTATTAGATTAACTTATATAATTTGTTGTTGTAGAGAGTGATGACATCTAAGATTATGTAAAGATTCAACCATAAATACGTGTTTTCGTTAAGCGTTATCTATCAAATATCATATCTAAAAGTATATTATGACATTAAAAAAGAGATGATAACTCAATTCGTTAAAAATGATATTGGAATTATAGTTGTTTGATTGTCTTTCAAAGTTCTGTGTTTATCAAAACATTCACATTTACAAAACGATGAGCAAATAAAAAAATATTATTACATTATCTACTCTCAAATCAACGATATATATATATATATATATATATCTGTACCTCCGCCTCCAAAATCAATGGAATATCACTATTTAAATTATTCAGAGAACTAGAGGAGCCTTAAATAATAAATAAAAGGTTTTTACACTTGAAGGTAAAATGTCTCAATAGTAATTTTTTTTTTTTCATTAAAGTTTAAAGAAGAAAAACAAATGTTTTCTACAGCACACATTCCATGTTATAAGATAACATCGCCTGACAATGTTACTAGGAAAAATCTGGACAGCAAATATTTTACTAAGCACTGTGAGGACAACCTTTTAAGATAGCCTAATTTTGTGAAATAGTTAACTTTATGCCTTATACAGAACTTTATACCTGTGTGGATAAATAACTCGTAAATAAACTTCTGAGGTACAGAGAATTGTTTTGGGTTTGTAAGCGATATTCTAAAGAATGAAGTTACTTCAATTACAAAAAATAATACTTTTTTGTGTTCATTGCGTTCGTGGTCTGTTTTCAAAGTGTTTCATTCTAATATTTGAAGAAAAAGCTTGTACAGTAGGGTTGTGATTTGATTATATTATAGACATTGATTGACAATCGATCGATGGTTTTACTAAGTGAATCATATTTTAAGCAGCCTTGTTGTATTCTTAAGTATGTTGTAATTTTTAAAAAATGTGAAGGGTGATTATTAAAATAATTATATTTACGAATTTATTTTGAAAATTTAGTCCGTACTTAAGCCATATGAATGAAGTGTGTTAAGTAGTGACCTACCTGGAATTTGGTGAACTCATCCGCCCTCAGCTCCTCCCTGGCCAGGATGAGTCTCACCACGTGCTGCGGCAGGAGCGTGAAAGAGCCAAGGTTCAGGACCTCGTTTCCGTGCTCATCCACGAACTCCAACACCTGGAAATATTCAAGAAATTCTTCATTTGCAAGTCATAGGCCATTATCTTTTAAGGAATTTGACTTGGGATGAAACTTGAATGCTGTGGTACATGTTTACTTGTTTGCACTTGGAGTCTTGTTATGCGGAGTTGTAACATCCCTATTATGGGGAACGTTGTCAGGTAGGATAAAAATAAAGGGAAGAGTGTTGCTAGAATATACCCGGCTGTTCAGATCTGGTCACAGTTACATGCATTTTTTTTTAATTTCTGAGAAATCTCCCTTCTAAGGAGTTTGAACACCTCCTTCCTCTTATTTGTCAATCGGTTTTCTTTTCCTTAGTTTCATATTTGTTTTTGGCAGGCTACAAATGAATATACTCGCTTTTAGTTTAAAATTGTCAAATTTTATCGTGGCATATTAGATTTTTAGCTGCTATACAAATTAATCAGAGTAACCCAAATATGTTTTTAGTGTTATTGTCAATTTCACGAGAACACGAGAGCATTAGATATTTATTCTTTCGAGTCGCATAACTGATTTTCCAATAATGCTGCCTTTATTAAAATTATAACCCTATTAAACGCACTTGAAACCTTATTTTAAATAAATTGGAAAAAGTATACACAATCGTGTTTGATATTTAAAAGATCGATAAAAAGTCATAAAATAAATCAACAAGAAAGGTTGAAAGTAATGCGTAGGTATTTTATAGAATATGCATTATATTTCACCCTTGTCACCCTTTTCTCCACGTGATAATTTTGAAGTCATATAACAACTACATTTTTATAATTTATAAAACTTTGTGAAGTAAACGCTTTTTAAGATGAGAGAGATTAAAAAAAAATTGAGAATTTTAATTTTATGGTTTCATTGATTTTTCCTCGGGTACATGATTCACCTATGAATGACTTTATTAGGTTAGGTTAGGTTATGTGAATAAACGTAAAAAAATAAGAAATATATTTTTTTTTCAATTACCTTCTGTACAAGTGACTTGGTGCACTTGTACTGGATATACCTCTCCGCCGAGGCAAGCAGTGCGCAAACGGTGTCCACATTGATACAGCACTGCACAAACCCTGCGCATGCGCGGCGTAACTCATCCAAGCCGTAGTAGTCTGCTGCGTTCATCACACCTGGAATTAGTTAGTTGACTGATTAGTGGCTGAGTGGACAAACGCGTTGGATTCTCATCCGGGCGTTGCGGGATCAATTCGTCTGCTAGCTAAGTCCTCCATCATTTCACAAGTATCCGTTTATTATGATGGTGGTAGGAGTTTTTCAAATATTGTCAGGTTGCTCGTTACCCGGGAATGGTTGCCTTTCTTTTAAAAAAAAGTTAACACAACATGAAGGTATCGTTTATAGAACCTTTCACTTTATTTTTTTTCACCAGCAGAAAATAAATCTTTAGATTAAATCAAACAATGAAAATAGACGTCCTTGTCCGACCCTACCGCAGAACCTAACCAACCTTATATAGATTAATTAATTAATATAATCTTATTAATTAATTAATCAGAAAGCAGCCTGTAGCCTATTTCTGAGATTTAGAAGGTACCTAATTATTAATCAATTATGGCCATAAAATTAATATCTCGAAATAACTATAGCTAATTTTCAGAATGTTCCTTGAGGCGAATGCGGAAATAAATGGTATCTGTCAACCAAGAGCTTTACGAAATGTTTAAAGAAAGAAGGGTGAATGCAGGAAACTCCATTAATGGAGGACTGAACGCTGTTGGCGCAAATAAGATTAGTTAAAATACATAATCGTCCAAAGAAGGGAAGCTAGCAGTCCACAATGGAGTGCTTATATTGATACTATTATGTACCAAATTTATCAAAAACATCAAATTAAAAAAGATGTATATATATCAAACTATATTTTACACATCACTTTAATATATATACAACCGAGTTACGGCAATTAACACAGGCATGTCCAGTTGAAAAATACCCACATTTATTTTTTAGATAGTGCAATAAGATACATATTGGGTAACCAACAAAGAAAATTAATAAAGCAGTTACAAAAATAATGCACTTGTTTTTTTTTCAATTCGTTGGATTTGAATAACGTAGATTGAACTTATCTCGATTCTACTTAATAAATTAAGAATCGTTCGCTCTTGATAAGATGTGCTGATGGGCCGGTTAGACGAACCTCTTTTTGTGATACGACAAATAGGTTTACTGTTTTAATTTTAAAAGGCCAACCATTTCATGTTTATTGTGAGCTGATAGCAGCACTACCTCTTAATTGATTATTTTAAACACATACGTAATGCGTGTGATTGAAGGAGTGTACGTGTCCATTTATACATAAGACTTCCGATCAATAAATTTGTAAAAAAATGCCTAGTTATTTTTACGCAGTTCAAAATAATAAGGCATTTTGCCAAAATTATAACATGTATTTGTTTATGCTTCAGATAGGTCAGGTTAAGTTAGGTTAGGTTATACTGCGGTGGATAAAAAAGAAAACCAAATGAAATTGTATTTATAACAATATCATTAAATATGATTTGAAATTGAGATACACATCCATGATTTTATAGTTATTGGTTGTTGTCATATTATCACTCCGTTTTGGATAAGTTTAATAATGCTGTGAAATATTTTTTTTATACTACTGGATTATTACATCATTTGTGTACGTGTACGTCGATTTGTGGATCGTGCAATAGCGCGAGCGTACGAAGTACTACAATTGAAGCATTCGGACAGTGAAAATTGTGCGAAGTGTGAACTGCTGCAAAATGAAGTAGTTCGCACAGAGTGGTTAAATTGAAAGTTCGTAGGTACTGACTGAGTAGATAAGTTTCTTACCAAGAAGTGTTCGCGGTTGCAATGTAACACACCCCGTGTGGATATACTCAATGAGCTGCCTGAAGACATCTGGTTCAAATTCCTCGATGATGAGCGTCTGATGCTGTTGAGATGAGGGCTAAGAGAGACATAGAAAATTAGACATTGGTATAGAGAACAAAACATGTTACGTCAATCGATGGCTACAAAAAAATTAGTTCAGAAATGTTTTCTTATAAAATATCTCAAATTTCACACAAATATTTAACCTTTCATTAACAATACTAAATCAAATGCTACATTTGTGAATTTATCTCATTGATAATATTTCATTAAGTTTTAACTAACTGCGCACATCAATATTGTTATAAAATACTTGTACCGAAGAAAATACGTCTATTAGCGTGTGTTTCTCATAAAATAAATGTGGTAATACAATAAATTAATAATAATAATAGTTACATATTATAAAGAAAATACAAAATTACTAACATCAAAAGCTGGACACAATCAATACATGGGGAGACATGGAACATCGACACAAAAAACACAACGGATATTTTTGAAAAGCAATACAGTATTTTTTTGATAGTAGAGAAAGTTATTCAAAAGTAGTATTTTAGAAAATGAGTGTCAACTTATGAAATCGTTTACGTTTGGTTAGTACGTATTTTTTTAAATTAATTAAATCTGATGAAATTATCAAACAATAACACAATCAAAGAACATCACAGATATAAAGCCACGGCAACATGTTTTACGAGTACATAAAGGGCTATATAATTTAATCATTATTTGTAAAAATGATCGATGTTTGTTATTGCTGTGATAAAATAAAAGATCATTAATTGAATCAAGTACCTATGCACCTTTTAAATGTTTTTTTGTGCTTTAAAAGTCTTGGTGAAGAGAAAACACGGAATGGAACAACGAAAAATTATTATTTTGGAAGATTTTTAAGGACGTTTCAAAAAAAAAATCAAAGTGTGTTACATTTATTTCGGAAATGTGTGAGCATAGCTTTGAATGAAACATTTAAAACACATTTGCCATTTAAAATCCTCTCAAATTCAGTAGAATCTGTGGGAGTATGGAAAAGTAACTCGAATAACATTATTTTATAATCTCTCTCGCAATAAAATATATCTATTGTATTTTTGATAAAAAAAAAACACCAAAAAGATTTAAGGGTATAGGTTTCTCAAAAAATATTCTTCGTAGTATGTCTGGTTTAATTTTGAGGTCTTATATTAAATCAATCCGCAACAATATCAAAGTAAAATTCAACGTTTTACATGTTTGTAAATGATAATTATTAATTAGAACAGAAGTATAGACTAATCACAGTAAGTGAGCTGTTAAAAACGATAACTTGAATACATTTAAATCCAATGGAAATAAAATAAAAAATAAGTTTTTTGTTTTCCTAGTGCAGAAAGGTAACTAAATATTGCTGAGTAGATACAACAGTCATGGGGCGACCGACCATATTATAAAAAGTGCAATCATGGCCAGGTTAAACGATGTATTTTTTAAATATTGACACTTTCTTATATAAGGTATGGTCAGTCTTTCAAAATAAATTTCTAACACACACCATGCAGCGTGCATGACCGAGGATGGAAAATAATCGTGGAGTGAAACGTGCGAAATATCAATTACAAAAATTGATATCAGGCATACCGCCGATAGTTCCGTTGAAACCTCTCATTATTTCTCATAAATGACCCTTAAAACTAAAATAGAGGGTGCAACGAAGCTCTCAGCTGCAGAATCATAGTGACACAGTAGAAGATTTATGAAATCGCTCTGCTAGTTGAGTTACAAATTTTCGGAGCCCAGACGATGAGAAAAAACAATTAAAAAAATATAATCATTTGATTGATCAATGACCAGAAAAAACCATAACTAAAAAACTAGAATTTATTATGTTATTAACAGATCTAAAAAAAGTCACGTGAAACCATTCGAATATTATAATTATAGGAGTTAACTTTGTTAACAAAGAAAAAATAATATCTAAATCCATAATAGGGATATCAAAACCATAGGTTGGAAGGTGTAAAACTGTAGCCTATGCGTGACAGAAGGTCATGAAAAGTTATTATTGATGTTTGTACTGTAACTATTTTAGAAAATAGTCTCATAGCAACAAATAACCACATTAAGAAAAGGGCGCACGACACATGTGAGGCCGTCTTTGTAGCTCAACCTGGCGTGAGATCGTGAACAAGCGGACGGAATGAAAGAAATGAGAGAAGAGTAAGAGAAGAATTAAGGAGAAATGAGATATGATAGAATGATGAATGAGCAGTGGAGTAGTCAGATGAAGATATGCGGAGCATTTATACAGTGGGGCGGTTTTTACCTCTTGGATGGGAGCCAACTGTTGCGCGTACACAGAACGCTACACATAATAAATAACACTCATGTAAGGGCGCATTTCAACTGAATCGGGGCGTATCAACGCTGTTTATTCTAACCCCAAAGTGTCTTGCAGTATTAATACGCTATCTGCGTCTGCCTCTGTGGGAATAAGCGCCGCATGTATGCGAGTCGGTTATTTGGTTCATGACTTGCATTCGGAAATTGCCGAAACATGTACCGAGTTGTTATGACAATAAGCGCCAATTTAAGTTAGCATTTACTCACGATACACGGATCCTTAAAAGCCAACATTCTTACTCACGCACAAAAAAGCTTGTGTATTAGGAAAACGTTTTTAACGCGGTCCACAATGAATCTTTTTTGGATGTTGTCTACTTTGCACTAGTCTTTAATAAACTTATTAACTAATACAACAACTGACATTAAATGACCCACCGTTGTGTGGAGCAAATAAAAAAACTTTGTTGTGAATTATTTTAGCTTTAAAACAAGTAAATTCTTAAACTATTGAAGCAATTGCATTTAACCACGTATCATTCGATGGGATCGTGTGAGCTTTGCAAAAACAACATCGAAATCAATGCGTTAGTAGGTTCAATCAATCCCATAATTCAGTAGAGAACCGATTAACATGGATCGACACGAACCAGGTGACTCACGTAATTTTATTCACTTGCGTGACCCGTAAACATCATCAAGTGAACCCCGTAATAGTATTTCTGTCTACTGGGGTCAAGTGAGTCAACTTGTTTTTGTTCATCATTCATTTTTATATTTTTTAAAAGAATTGATGCGGAATTCATCAAGGTTCTTCACAAGGGCCTCTCAGCAAGTACGCCAAAAGCCTATGCATACGTATATTACTAGGAAGTCATTGGGTACCTATTGGAGCCTTTGTGTTCACCGTTGAAATGCACAAGTTATTGGGGTTGAATGAACCACGCAACACGCCACGCCACGTATATGTAAATGTACCCCAACACGGCACGCGCCCAAAGAGTTAACGTCCATAGTACTTTCATAGACGAAGTGACGCTCCCTTAAACTATTTGGTAGGTTAACTCATTCAATGCGCTGTTTGTGTAATTTCATTTTTTTTCTCTTTTGTAAATTCCCAGAATGTAATTCAACGCAATACAAAGACGAATTTATTATTTACAAAAGTTAGTAAGCTACTTCGGTTCGAATAATACAAAACATGTAAGCGGATAAGGATTTTTTTGTGTTTGTTTTGCGTTGAAGTTCATTATTTGTTTAGTTAACATCTTCATTTTGATTAGGGTGCACGAAAAGCCTTTCAAAGCTGACACGTTCTTAACATTATGTAGGTTTTCATTTCGAGCAAGGGATTGGTTATACATACATGTACATTAGTAGGTTTACAATTATGGTTTTTATGGGGGTAAAATACAAATATAGAATATTTATTATACCAGATTGTGGTGTGTGTATTTATTCTAAAGGTACAGATATTGTTATTTTACTGGTTTTATATTATGGACTGCAAAAAAACAGAACGGAATAACTATGAACTACCGAATACGATATTGCGTTTATCTTGCGTCTTATCCAAGCATTGGTTACAAAATAAGTTTTCGTTAAATCTTGATCATTGAAGTCACTGACGATCCAGGAGGACATGTCACGACCAAGCATAACAAATTTCTGCTTAAGTTGGGGCATATCAGGAAATAAAATAACAAAGGAGTAAGTTAAAGACGATGTATGAATATGGATAAACCAGGACATAATTTCAAGGCGTTTCTTCCCCTTGTCTAGTGATTTGTTTGTGATAATTAATTTTCGTATACTAGTGATAGTATAATATTATCAGCGGTAGTGTAATGAAAAAACCCAGCTTGCCAAAAGCAGGTGATGGTTATTCCTTTGCGTCTTTTCACAGTCGATGTGCATACATTCAAATATTATGCAGGATTATATTATGGTAATGCAATATTTAAATGAATTGAGACAATATTATATATTAAGTATTATGAAAAATTGAGCCAATGACAAGTGAAGTGAACCAATTAACAATTTGGTAAAAAATTGACTTAGTTTTTACTCTACCAGCTATAAACCTTATATTTCTAATATTTTTAAGAAACATGGATGTTTGGTAAATAAAAAAAGGGTTTTTTTTTTTAATTATCCTCCAGATCACAGAAAAGCAATATACGCAAGTCATGTAAGCGATGAATAAGACAGTTGGTTCACTTAACCAATCATCGGCTCAGTTTCTAGTTCATAATTAAAGCATATATTACATAGACATATTCCGTTATCTGTCTCTAACTGAGAGTTAGAACAGTAAATTCTATAACAATGAATCGAGGGATAAAGTATAATTTTGTTTAAATCTATGCGAATTCGTGTTTTTGTGTGTTTACACTGGAGATTTATTCAAAAAAATACGCTAACTAAGAGAGAATTTCAAATATATTTAGATTTCATCATCATTAATAGCACTTTTAATATCTTATCACAATATTCACAAAGTGATGTAAGCTTTTTAAAATATGATGAAATAAAATAAAAAAAGTTATTTTTTCACATCCTTAATTAAAGAAAATTAGGCTAATTATGTTTATTTTGTCTATAATATCTATTTACCTTCATTGAATATTAATACTTCGTAATATATTTTCAATATTTTTTTACCTGATTAGCCGCGTTCTGTAGATTAAGCAGAGGTTCTGATGACCTTTTGAGGAAGAGCCTTAGTTTGTTCTCCCTCGGGGCAGGCTCCTTTTTCCTCTGGGGACTAGGTGCCTGGTATAGCATTTTGTGGAAAACTCTGCAAAATAATGAAAGGGGATAAAGTGTATGTTTTTTTTAAATCAAAGCGTTAGTACTTTATCTTCGCATGCAAGCCTTAAATATTTGTACGTGAACTAAATAAAAGATTACTCTGGGTATTTGGACAACATCAATTAACACGACATCCACATTAAGGCTTAAATATACAACGAATTACGCCTTACTTATATTGGAGGTAATGTTAATGGAAATGGAAAGACGAATATTCAAATCACCTAAATATGCAATACTCGTTAGTTATACTAATGTATGTATCTTTTTTTCACTAGGACGATACTATTGGTCTCTTCCACCATGAATTGATATCCTATTATTAATTCATTTCGAAGCAGAAATCTAAAAGTTTGTTTGATTGCAGATATAATTATATCTGTATATAACGTCGCTGAAAAGACAAAATGGCTTAAGCGACACTTTGGTCAAAAATGAGTTAAGCATGCAGTTTTTTTTCTGCATCGAATGCTTTGACTCTCGTTTGATTCTGAAGACTTTTGTGGTACTTCAACCATCTAAAATATATTTACCATTTGGGAGAAAGCTTGACTCAAGCGATACAAGTTTGGGATTTTTTAAGCTTTTTGTCGCTTCAGGTAATTCAATGAGAGCATTAAGTTTTTTTTTTCAAAATTCAACCAGGTAGTGAAGATTTATGTAAAACACTTTGAAGTGCTCCGGCTTAAACTTCCCAAAAGGGCGCTTCAGCCCTTTTACCTTTCCGGCGACGATAATATTATTTGATGGAATAAAATAGAATGTAATTTATTTAAGATATTGTTTGTATAACAATATTTGTGGCAAAGTGGTTATATCATTAACAAGAAAATCAATCGGCACGTGTAAAATTGATTGGGATACAGATTATGGCGTATTTTAAGCATACAAAACATAATATTACTACTTTTGTTCAAAAAATATTAAAGAAAGAAAGAAATTTATTCTATCAACATATTTTAAGAAACTGTTATAATTATTTTTATTGAACAATGAGAAAGCATAGAATGAACATGGTAGTACGTTCACATCTTAGATGAAAAGGTATTACAAAGAATCGTAAACGCTACGAATAATTTCCATGGTAAAAAATTCTACGTTTAATTTCATGGCGCCAATGATAGTTTGTGCTGCTTAAACAAACTGATAGATTTTTGCTTCAAAATAAAGTAGTCATGGGATATCAATTCATGGTAGAATAGACCATTCGTATCGTTCAGGTAAAAATGTGTCGAATAGTATATAAGTATAGCTTATTGCATATTTAGAGGGAGTGCCTATCGATGACGCCATGAATTTTAACGTAGAATTTTCTGTCTGGAATTTCTTTACCGTGGAAATTATTGTAAACGCTTTTCAACCCTTTGCAATTAAAAAAAAAATTATCTTAAATTTAAAAATAATACCATGTTTATTCCACGCTTTCAATATTTTTTAGAACTAAAGAAGAAACTTTATTTAAATTTGGTTGAGACTTAACTACGCGATAATCCATATTCTACACGTGCCGATAAATTTTCTCGTCAATGATGTAAACGCTTTATCACAAATATTGTTATACAAGCAATGAGATTTCAAGTAAATTACTTTCTATTTTGGTTCTTCAAATAAAATTATATAAATAATTATATTCGCAAGAAATGCGCCCACTTCTTATATAAAATTAAATTAAAACGCTCAGTAATGCTTAACCGATATACCGTAACAAAATCCTACACACTTAAGCTTTATAGGGTCGGCGGTATATTTTAAATATGTATTTACCTAAATAGAATGATTGTTTTTTGCGACTTTAGCGGTTTGAAAACGCAAACATTAGATTCAATAATAATTCTAAAACCGAAAGCAATTACCATAGATCCACAAAAATAATGTTTGTGCTTTTGCCTATTACTGATTACAAAAGGAATCAGGAAGATTTAGGGAGCGTTCAATATGTCATGACCCTAAAGGTCAAACCGCACCAGCGCGTCACTGCGCGTCGGCGGCGCTGCGCGTCACTTCTCTGACTAACCGCACTACAACTGCAGTAGCGCGGCAGTACGCGTCATTATATCGACCATTTGCATTCTAACTGTTGAACAATATGACGACCGATGGAAGAGGAAGCCGAGGACGCCCGAGAAAGACATGGCACGATCAAGTGAATCAAATACTTGAATCGGGTCAGGTGAAGATTCAGAATAACAAAAAGTAAAAAACCTAAAAAATAAAATGGAGTTCTACAAAATAAACTTTAAAACCATAAATAAATTAATCGATGTATTCAACAGATGCTCAAATGTAGATTTGTGTTGAATTTTACTAGGTGTGCTAACCCCGTTAAGTACTATTTTTTCCCATGTTGTTTCCGAAACTCTCTGATTTGAAATACGTATTAAGAAATAATAATGAGTGATGGTTAGTGATTTATTCCAACAACGAAAGGGCTAAAGCGCCATTTTGGAAAGTTTCATTCAGAGCACTTTTTTTAAAATCATATTCATAAGTCTTCAGTACCTGCTTGGATTTTGAAAAAAAAAAGTAATCAGGTGACTCAATTTTCTCACTGAGTTACCCGAAGCGACCAAAATCAAAAAAGTCCCAAACTTGTATCGCTTGAGTCAAGCCTTCTCCCAAATAGTAAATATATTTTAGATGGCTGAAAGGCAACAAAAGTCTTCAGAATCAAACGAGAAAAAGCAAAAAGCAGTCAAAGCATTGGATGCAGAAATCAAAACTGCATATTTAACTAATTTTTGACCAAAGTGTCACATAAGCCCTTTTGCCTTTCCAGTGACGGTATAATTATAATCACGAAGTAAAATTGACTTAACAGTTGACATAACTTAAAGTGTAATTTCTGCTGGAAAAAAATGTCAAAATCGTTTAATTTCTATTACAAATGCGAAATGAGATATAGCAGGAGAGGAAGATTTTTTATGGTTTTAATGGGAAATTGATTAATTCTTTCAAAAAGAAAATAAATTCTCTATTTCATTCTCTCTTTAATGATAAATTAAAGAGCACAGTCGTATTTCATTCTAAGATTTCTTCTTCTGCTAAACAGCTTCGGAAGATATTTGGTATTTTAACGGAATCACTGATTCTCCAAATTTTCTCGTGATTAAATAAAACCATTGAACTATTTCTGTCATCATTCAAAGAACATAATAAGCGGTACAAACGGTGAGAATATTCAAACAAAAATAATTAAGAGCGGTATTTTTATTTTCAACGTTTAAGAATGCTAAATATAAGACAATTCCCGTTTGATTTATTTGACGCGTAGGCATCAACATTTTGTCTAATAATATCCAAAATAATTTGACAAAACAAGGCGTACCAAACAACAGCGGATGTTTTCTAAACTAATCCCAAGAAATCTGGAATTTAAGTATATTATTAATCTCTAAATATATTTTTAAATTTGCTACTTGTCTGAGAAGGCTTCAAAATCGGGTGACACTTTAAAGCGCTCAGGGGAATTTAAAGCTACGGCTTTCAAGCTGTAAGAAGGTCGTTATTGAAGAAATAAGTAAATTAATGGTTAAAAATGATGGAACGAAGTTAACTACTCGTTTCGTCGCCTATAGTCAGCCTCACAAATAAACTATAAGATTTCTTCTATATTATGAGCCAACGATGTATTTTATACTCAGACATACTTTTATTCGTCAATCGTCTGACAAAATAATCATAACCGACAGGCTTTTAAGTGGGAATTTTAGAGGGTGTCAAAGTTTAAGGTGATAGACAAAATGTAACTAATGATATTATATTTTCGTAGAAAGCAATCACTTTATGTTTAACATATTTCATGAAAATGAAATAATAACTTTGTATAATACCCCAATTTTTATTTTCATTTTTATGACCGACTAGTTTCGGTTAGCCTAAGCATCATCAGGGTACAATATTAAACTAAATAAAAAAAATAAAATGTGTGGTTATATATATACTTGTACATACAGAGGGAGAACACAATATAAAATAAAATAAGAAAACAGTGAGAAAACAATAGAATAACATTTAAAATATAACAAAGGAACAGGGAGAATGAGACAAATAATATTAAATGAAAGAGGCATAACGTCAAATTTCTCATTATTCTTTAATCACCTTCTCAGTTGACGTCAATTGAGAAGGTGATTAATGTTAGAATTTAAATGTTATTCTATTGTTTTATTACTGTTCACTTATTTTATTTTATATTGTGTTCTCCCTCTGTATGTATACGAGTATATAACCGCGCATTTTGTATTTTTTGTTTAGTTTAATTTTGCACCCTGATGATGCTTAGGCTAAGCAAAACCAGTCGGTAGTAAAAATTCAAATAAAATCTGTGGTTTTATACAAAGCAATTTTCATTAAATTTTATATTGGTTGAAGAATTTTCAAAAATTATCGCTCAAAGCTGCTGATGTCTCCCAATGGGAAATGATAGCAGAAAGTGAATATTCACCGAAAAGCTTCATAAAATGATTAACATTCAAAATATGAAACACGCATTTTTCTGGTAGGCTCAAGAAAGCATTCAGAAACCAAAGGTTGCTCGAAATGGCATAGGCCGTATTTAGCGACAGGATCTGAATTGACAGCTACTTTCCAACCATACTCTTTCCATCTACTTCCCCTCTCCACACCCTAGCCTCACAAATTCACAAAAGCCGGGATGCCATAGTCCTATTGGCTTCTACATTTAAAATACTTGAAAGTCCGTTTTAAATACCTTCGGCAAGTAAAATGAGGAATATTAATTCTCTTTCATCAATTGAAAACTCGTTACAAAAAGTGAATGGTTCTGAGTCAAAACTATACAGTTATAATAATGCTTTAATATTTTATAATTAAATACCTCCTGCACTGTTTAGTTGAGATAAAATCCGCAAGAAACATAATTCTCGTTAATAACGATTGGTTTGCAGACCGGAATTCCTGGCTATTTCAGGAATTTTATTTCATTTCGTAAAATTCCGCGGCGCTACATTTTTCAGTATCACGTTATGAGAAATAAAAAATCTATGAAATTCAACAAATAGAATAAAATCTCCGAGAGAAGATATTTCATAGAACTTCAATGATGATTATTTTCATGGTTATGGAAGAAGCCATTGGTTACTTGAGACGAATTATTTCATATGATAGCTTTGAGGACTCGTACAACTCTCGCGAGAGCAGCAGTTGATTTAACGGAAAATATCCAATGATGGGGTTTGTGTGGTAATGGGGTTCTGCAATCTGTTACGACTTAATGAAATGATAAAGCATGTTCTTTATCGTATATTTGAATTTTTATTTTGTTTCTTTTTGTATTTTGTTCTCTAGCCCCACATTTTTTTTACAACTGAAATAATAACACTCGTTGTCCTTCTTTATAAACTAGCTGCTTTTATAAAATGTCAAATAAGCGTAATGAAGGTTTATTATGAAAAGCTTATTGAATAATTTGCAATGATAGTTGAGATGGAAAAAGTTCAATTTATGATCAACTTTAAATATTTTTACTGAGAACACGGTTATCATTTTCAGCAAATTAATAATTTTATTTTTAAAAATAAAGGATGTATATTCGCAAATGAAACCATTTTTCGTGGAAAAATTCTATGGTATTTTTATGATTAAAAAGTATATATATTGGTTAATGCTAATTTATTATTGATTATCTGATGATAGCTAACCTCCGATAGAAAAAATATTTGTTCTACTCATTTATTAATATTTGGTTTTTATCATTTTGACGCGGAGACCGTGGTCCAGTGGTAAGACGCTCGACTACAAATCCAGTGGTCGCGGGTTCAAACCCGGCGTGCGCAAATATAATTTTATTTAATTAATATGTGTCACAACACATTTTATTAACATAAAATAATATACAGTACATTCTCGGCATGTTCCAGAGTGGTAGATACTCGCCCTGTATCTGTAAGTATCGCCTGAAAGTATCGCCTTCGTGAAAGATCACCATTCAGAATCGAAACGTTGCTTGAAATGGCATTAACCGTGTTTGGTGACCAGATCTAAATATCCAAGTACTTCCCAACCTTCCTCTTCCCCAATCTCTTTCCCCTCCCAACTCCCCTCAGCCTCACAGTATACCCCAATTGGGGATGCCATAGTCCCACTGACCCCAGATGGTTAGAACCAATTGGGACTGTTGTGCGGTATTAACCATAATAATTTCACAAATTGGAAGGAACAAAGTTAAATCATGATGGTTCATGGTAAAATTATATTTTTAAAGGCAAATTGTAACCGACAAAACCAAAAAAGAATTTACAAACATAGTTGAGAAAAAAATGTTTTCATTAACAAAGAGATATTTGTCCTTTGACTATCATCCTTATTAAAATACCGCCTTTGTCTCACCGTCAAAAAGAGATTAATATTATGTTTGCAAAGCATAGACATTTAGCCCTGAAACGCATGTGCGCTTTTGTGTTCCAAGCACAGTGAGAAAAATACTCCCCTTTAGAAATTCCAATTTGTATTTGCATACTATCGCTTTTAAAAAAACTGTAAAACGTCTATATTTCAGTGGAAGCTACAGATTTTCAAATACAAAATACAAAAGGAATAATGCAATATTCTTTATTCGCTTATTGTGACGTCGCGCTCTTCCCACTTAAACACACCACTTAAAACAACTGTTTTAAGTGGTGTGTGTTTAAATAGAGAGTTTTTATTTTAAAACAGTTAACTAACAAACGCACTCTTTGCAGAACAGACGTGTTGTCATTTTGCACTCCTCAAGACGTTGAGGCTGACTCAGTACGTTCCATACACCAATGTTAAATACCCTTACAGTATGTTTGCTTTTATTGGCAGATGACCAATCGAAAATCACATGACTTTCCATTTATTTATCAGTCTAATTATAAAAAAACCCGACCGTTTTACTGAAAAAGAAAAAATATATATTTGGCTGAGTAAAATACTTCAAATATAAATTATGCACCATTTTGGTTATAAGTTAATAAAAGGTTAATGATGCCACGCAGGAACCACTGAAGAGACAAATTGATAGAAGGGTGTTGTGAGCGTACCCGGAGTAAGCTAACATCTAGTGAAATTGATAAAAAACATTTTCAAAAGTCGAAATTCTTTCTTGAACAGATATTGATCTAAATTGGCCTGTTAAGGGCTTAGGAGAGAAATGATTTTACGTAAATTGGTTAGTGGTAAGAATCATCGATCTGTCCAATAAACCATTGAAATATAAGTAAGCAGAACCAACTGTTTCAAAAGCCAAATGAATATATTTTCCCCAAATTTTATTCAAAACCTTCCGCTGACTGCTTCAACTCTTTTTAATTACTTATTCGAGTGTTCTAATTCACGGAATTATTTTGGAATGCATTTAACAGAGATACTGTTGCTGTGGTAGTGTCAAAATTAATGTCTTACTTGTAGTGCTAAGGGGGTAAATAGCGCATAAATAAGATATTAATTCTGAAATCAGTGCTCACACTTAAAAAAAAACGGTTTCAGAATTTTTATGATAAAAAATGTTAAAATATTTTAATCCGAAGCAGGTAAGATATTTTACGCAAAATATTTTTAAAAGCTTGTCTCTGTGTTCCAAAGTTTGGAAACCTCTGAAATACGGTATTATACATTCGAGTGGTAGCTACTTAACAAAAAAAATACCTTAATACTAATTTAGCGTTTACACGGGCCGCTACACAAAAATCAATTTACAATGATTATTATTGCCCCGAAAAATTCAAAAGCTTACCCGTGCCTGATTTACATATTGGGTTATTAAATTTTCTGTTTTAGTCTCGTGATACTCATTAGTACATAGTATTGCGTGCTTAAAAAGTTTTGTTACCAGGTACGCAGTAGAAAATGATGCGACAACCATCTAAAACTCCACAATAGACGAACGTCCCTGCCCCTTACCAAAATCTACGTTATTGGTGCGAGTGCAGTTCCACTGAAGTGTTACGAGCGTCAGACTGTAAAGGATAAAGATTGCTTGACAAGTATTACAATAATTGGCTGATGTTTAATGCGCCGTTTTAGTGAAATAAAATCATTACAAGGGAGCTTGTAAAAGCTAACCTTCCAACAGGAAAGGGCACACAAAAGAAGAAGGTGCCCTTTATGCAATTTTAGCTACAAAACCACTTTTGCAAATTGCCAATCCCAACACAGGCTTATGCCTAGTGGGATGGGCAATTATTCCAACCAATAAAAAAATGTATTGTTAAGTAAAATAAAAATAAATAAATAATTTTTTACACCTTTTGTATTGTTGAAAGAAGCTGGTACGTGTAAGTGTTCATCTTGAATAGATATCGGCCTAATTAAGAGTCAGAGATAGAGAGATCTCCCAGTCGACGATAGAACCATTAGAGACGAAGAAAAAAAATGGCCCTTTTAAAAATTATTTTGAAATAGGTGTTTCAACAATTATCAGACTCGGAAGTAAGTTTATAGTTTTGGATGAAGTTCATTTATAAATTATATTTTATACATAAAAACAGGAAAACCCATTTCATTTCTCACAGACAGAAAATCGATGGTTGCATGTTACAAGATAAAACAGCGTCTAGTATAGGGCACTATTTAATTCATATTTAACCTTTTTCGATTTATTTGAAGCTCCATATTGCGTACGAACTAACGTAGAATTTATTTATACACGGCTGTTCGAGTACGCAGTAGTCTAAATATATAAAGAAGCTAAACAATTAATCAAAGCTTACAAAAAAATTATATTGTTAAAGCTCGCTAAAACTGAAATAGAACAAAAAATATATAGAGTGATTGTAGAGAATCAGACGTGATTAAAATTTATTGTAAACACTTAACTATTTTCAAAAAACCTTTCATAAAATTGCCAAGTAATGTAATTTTTCGGATCAATACCTAAGTGTGAACTCTAAACCAGTCATTCCCAAAGTGGTCCATATTGACCCCCAGGGGTCGATTCCGACCTGTAAGGGGTCTACTTTAATGAACAAAAAAATTGGGAGTGCATGAGATTTAAATGAGGGTCCACGAGAGTGGATTCCATTTAGGCAGGCCGTCACCAAAATGTTGGCTTCCCGCAAACTTCAAAGAACTACTTCCTTTTGCAGCAGTTCCGACTTCATTCAATTCTCAATGAACAAATACTTCAATTAAAGTTGGTAGTTCCGTTGGTGCGAACTAATTCATTTTGCGGTAGTTCATATATTTCAATTGAAGTCGGACTTCAATGGAAGTTCGACTTCAAAGACTACAAAGAATCAAAGAAATACAAAGATTTGGCGAGGAACTGGTTCTTCCTCAGTTTCATCTTTTGTCGATTTGCTAGTACTTTTCGATTTCAAATTTTTACCGACTTGTGCTTTTTTTTCGGAGAGGATTTTTTGTTGATTTGCTAGCACTTTTCGATTTGAAATCTCTACCGACTAGTATTATTTTTTGGCGAGTTCAACTTCAATTGAAGTGTTCACCGCGAAGGGTTCATTTCAAACTAGCAGTTCCTGAAGCGTTCACAAAGCTTTGAAGTTTGTCCCAACGCTAAAAAAACAATATTAGGAAAGCAGGGGGTCTATACAAAACAGAAAAAATCGGCAAGTGGTCTACGGGACAAAGAAGTTTGGGAACTTCTGCTCTAAACCTTTGATTATAATAAAGATCAATAATTCTACTACCTGTACGCCCAACCATTCCACCCAACAATAGCAGAAAAAGGTTTAGACAGTAATTGAATAGCGAATCCTAACTTATTACAGCGTAAATGATGATCAAAATTGATTTTCCTCTCACAAACTAGATTATGATAATAATAAAAGTCCATGACGCCAGAGCAAACAGCAAACTGCCTATGACCAAAATGAATATAGCCTTTATTAGGCTTTACGTTGGCCTGACCAATAAGGTTATCCCCCTTCCCCCCGCTTCTAACAAGAAATTTAGATTAACGAACGCGTGATAACATTATACAAGGCACCCTTCAAGTTGTTACAATAAAGGTCTCGATAGTGTATTATAACTACTTTCTAAAGTTGGTCCCTTGGTAGTTTCAGTCGAAAATGTTTGAATTATGTTAATTTCGGCTTGGGTTTTTGGCAAGTCAAAGTGGTAAATATTTGCTTGTGAATAATTTTGGAAACATAAAATAGTTAACAAGTAATTTGAACTGTGTATTTAGTTGAAATTTTAAACAAATTTCTGCTTAATTAAAGATTTCAGAAAATGCATAAATCTTATTTTCTCATATTTAAATGTATAAATTTTTGAATATGAGAGAATAAACAGCAACATATATTTAGAGTATTTATAAAAATGAAGAGAAATCTTAGGAAATAATTGATAAAATTCATATATATATATAGGCTTGATGAAATACTATAAGGTAAAAAAGGAACTACATACTGTTATATAAATAATGTAATATATATATATTCGTAGAAAGCATTTAGTTTGTGGTTTGACATATTTAAACTAATGCCAAAAACGTAAAGTAAGATATTATAATAAGACATTATAAATTAAATGAATGAAAAGTAATGATCACTTTGTATAACACCACACATTTTATTATAATATGACCGACCAATTTTTTTGAAACCGATCGGTGATAAAAATTAAAATTAAATCTGTGGTCGTCTCCTTTCCCTCCTCAGTACCTTCAGCCTCACAACATACCCTATTTGGGGATGCCATTGTCTCACTGGCTCTAGACGGTTGAGAGCAGTTGAGACTCTTTGCGGTGTTCATATAAAAAATTAAAAAATAAATAAAAAAAAGAATCTTTTTTCCCAAAAAAACGTGTTTAAAACATCCCAAAGTTGGGTAGTTCTTAATACTAGTCATTAATACAAGATTTGAAAGCTGTAAATTTGTGCTGTTAAGTACTACACAGGAACATGATTATTATTTTTCCAGATTTGTAAAAGTAAAACTCTTCGAAATGAAATGGATAAACCTTTTTTTCCATTCTGCACGTACTTCTACAGATTCAATATTCCAGGCCACCGGGAAAGGATAAAAGGCAGCCTTTTAATAAAAAACGAAACCTCCAATCCTGTCGCCGCGCATGATGACGTGTGGTGAGGACTGATAAGGTTCTAAACTGCGACTGGGTGGAGGGAGGTGGTCTACGGAGCAAGTAATGGCTCTCGGAATAATATCCGGGGAAGGGGCCATAAAACAGAAATAAACACAGCACGTTCAGGGTGCCAGTGACCTCGTAAAAGTGTATGTTACTTTTCAGCAAGATAACAGTAAAACGATCTACCTTTTATGTTTGTAAAATGTATTAAAATAAAAAAGACATTTAAAAAAAAACTAAGTTGAAAATTTTAAAGGATTTGACAAGTGTTGCCATCCAATGGGTTTGCGGAAAGCGTTTGTTTTAAAAAAAAAGATGATTTCGGAAATTTACGATTAGTAGTGGACGAATGGGTTGGGTTCCTCCTGAGCGTCGAGAATGTTTGTCTTTATTTTTCAGATCAAATAAAAGTTTTTATATCCTCTCGTATGTATTTTGCTTGGTTAAATATATTTTTATTTTTTTTAAAGAGAGACAAACATTCCCGGGTTTGAATAATCTGACAATATTTGAATAACTCCTACTAGATACCATCATAATAAGCGGAAGATCCTGCTTTTGCTATGATGGAGGACTTAGCAAGCAGAAGAATTGAACCCATGACGCCCGGGTGGGAATCCGATGCGTTTGTCCACTCAGCTACCGACCGGAAACTAAAAACGTATCCTTACGGCATATATTGTTGATTTCCCCACAACAACTTGTTTTTCAAATTCTGAGATAAAAACCACTCAGGTTATATTTTAGAAGATTTTACTATGATCGACACTTTAAAATTTTCTAATTCGTTACTTTAAATACAATATTATGTATTCTTATGGTTACAAAAGATTTTTATACGGCTGTCGTGCGCATTGAATGAACTTTCGGTTTGAAATCCGCTGTTACGGAAATTGAATGAGGTCGGTGGATATGAGATAATTGATATTTCAGATGTGACCGAATATAGAATAATTTGCTTTTTTATAAGGTTACCCAGCATTCGAAAATTATAATACGCACAACAAGCAACCAACAGGATAATTCTTCAGTTCGAAGGAGTCATCTATCCAAGAGCCTATGATGTTTGAAATCTAATAAAGAGTAAGATTCTCATTACAACAAAATTCGAATACAAAAGCGCCTTCTTACAGGCAATATGACTTACTTCCATGCCGTTTGGGTAGTATTTGACCCAAGGTAGGCGTTTTATGTTTCATCGGAGTAAACAAACAATCGCCGTCAACAATACCGTTTCATTTTGTGTTTGGGTCAGGTTTTGTCGTTAAATAAGGTTGTATAAATAGATAGATAAAAACAGGTTGTTCTCCAACATAAATTTCTTTCTGCACGCTTTCCATGAAATTAAAATTTTAACCCAATTATGATCCACATGGAAGAGCGCAATCATAACAATGTGTGTTCATATCACTGCCACTGGGGTCAGATTTTTACCTAATTAATTCAGATAAGTTGTACATCAATGCAAGAATCATGTTTAGATAAACTAACTAACTTACTAACTGATTAACTAACCATCACGCCGTTTCCTCGCAGGGGTAGGGGCAGAGAGGACAGATCGCCATGCAACTTTGTTTTGGCACACACTCCTTCCTTTATTCACATTCATATATCGACTCATACATACTCTTCTGTTATTTTGACTCTTTACATGGTCCGACTCAAATATATATTTTATTTTTAAAGAAAGACAAACATTCCCGGGTTACGAATGACCAGACAATTTTTAAAAACTCCTTCTACCAACATAATAAGGGGAAAATGTTGCTTGTGCAATAATGGAGGACTAAGCCTTATTTGATTCACTTGATCGTGCCATGTCTTCCTCGGGCGTCCCTGACTTCTTCTTCCATTAACTTTCGCATCATATATTTTTTTCACATTCCTTTCTTCGTTTATTGATATATCTGAATAGTGGGCGGTGAGCCAAAGCAGTTTGGGAAACGCTGTCCTAAATGAAGAGGTTTTCAGGTATATTCTATCTTTATAAATATTTTGCCTCTATAAGATTACAAAAAAAACTACTACGGCTACATGCTGAGATTGAATAATTTTTTTTTTGTTTCCTTGCGATTTTTTAATACCATTTTTTATGATTTTTTTTCATATTTTTACGTATACAGGTAGTTTGGTCATGTTTCACAGAATGACATCTTATTCTATAGATTCTATGCACCGTTCGCAAAACCGTAGCCCGTGCCGATGAGGACTATTAATAAACTTATTTGATCTGAATATTTGCATGAACAATCCTTTAGATTAAGGAGTACGTGATCGATATCAATGTTCGGGAGTTAGTTTAATTATCGAGAAAACGTTGTTTTCCATTCAAGAACCTAATTACACAAGCTTAGGGAAAGCGTACTCAAAGTACCGCGTATATATATTGTCAATAACACTACATACATAATAAACAAAAATACATTTTGTATTTGATGCCGCACAGAATTTATTATAAAAAGCCAGTGAAATCGTGGCATCCCCATTAGCCCCAAAGGCAAGACAAAGGAAAAAGCAATACAGGATGGAAGTACTTAGATATTCAAAACTGGTCTCTAACTATAATTAAATTAATTTCAAGCATCGTTTTGATTCCGAATGGCGATTGATATCGAGGAAATCTTCCACTCAATAAACTTCTAACTGCCCCGATTGAGTTTTGAACTCGACAATCTCTTGGCTCAGATAAAGGAACTTATTTCTCGACCACTGAAGTCATCTCTTTGGGATGATATCTCTCAAGTAGATGAAAGGAGAGTCTGTGTGGCTTAATTTGATCCACAGTCAGTACCACCTTAATTTCTGCAGTAGAAGTAATTTAGTTTAGTAAAGTGTATTTAGTTTGTTTGTAACCTGCTTCTTGAAACCAAAACTGCCTTAAATGGAACACACCAGCTACCGAGGTCATCTTTTAACAGGAGCGATGGCTACTATATATACGGATACGAAAAGTAATATTAAGTGGCCTTAGTTTGTTCGTAACCTGCTTCTTGAGGCCAACACCGCCTTGACGGTAAATACCGGCTACTGAGGTAATCTTCTAACAGGAGTGATGTCTATCATGAAATACGAGAAGTAATAGTAAAGTGTATTTAGTTTGTTTGTAATTTGCTTCTTGCAACCATAACTGCCATGAATAACACACACCAGCCACCGAGGTAATCTTCTAACAAGAGTGATGTCTACCATTAAATACGAGAAGTGATAGTGAAGTGTGATTAATTTGTTTGTAACTTGCTTCTTGCAGACAAAACTGCCTTGAATAGCGCACAGCGACTACTTTTCACCGGTCATTTTCTGACAGGAGTGATGTCTTCCAAGTAAATACGAGAAGTAATAGTGAAGTGTTTTTATTTTGTTTATAACCTGCTACTTGCAGCCAACACCGCCTTGACGGCGCACACCAGCTAGTGAGGTCATCTTCTTACAGCAGTAGTGTCTACCAAGTAGATATGAGAAGTAATAGTGAAGTGTGTTTAGATTGTCTGTAACCTATTTCTTGCAGTCAACACCGCCTTTAACAGTGCACATCAGCTAGTGAGCTCATATTCTGACAGGAGTGATGTCTTTCAAGTATACATGAGAAGTAATAGTAATAGTAAAGTGTGCTTAGTTTGTTTGTAGCCTGCTTCTAGTAGCCAGCACCGCCTTGCAGGCACACAACAGTTAGTGAGGTCATACTCTGACAGGAGTGATGTCTTTCAAGTAGACACGAGAAGTAATAGTAATAGTAAAGTGTGTTTAGTTTGTAACCTGCTTCTAGCAGCTAGCACCGCCTTGACGGCACACAACAGTTAGTGAGGTCATACTCTGACAGGAGTGATGTCTTTCAAGTAGACACGATAAGTAATAGTAATAGTAAAGTGTGTTTAGTTTGTAACCTGCTTCTAGCAGCTAGCATCGTCTTGACGGCATACAACAGCTAGTGAGGTCATTCTCTAACAGGAATGATGTCTTTCAAGTAGACACGAGAAGTAATAGTAATAGTAAAGTGTGTTTAGTTTGTAACCTGCTTCTAGCAGCCAGCACCGTCTTGACGGCGCATAACAGCTAGTGAGGTCATGTTCCGACAGAAGTGATGTCTTTCAAGTATACACGAGAAGTAATAGTAATAGTTAAGTGTGTTTAGTTTGTTTGTAACCTGCTTCTCGCAGCCAGCACCGCCTTGACGGCGCACACCGGCTCGCGTGTGTCCCCAACCAGGAAGGTGACGTCACACAGCTCGGGCATGCTGGCCAGGAACTTCATGTCCTCGGCCAGACCGCTCTTGTTCTCAAAGGTGCTGAGGTCCGGCTCCGCATCGGCCATACTGCTCGCCAGCGCCTCTGGCATTGACGACTGGAAAAATACCACAAACAAACAAAAACCGTCAGTATTTTTTTTTCAAAAGTATTCTGTGAATTCTACACGAGAGAGCCAGTAGAGAGATCCATTAGCAAGATATTAAATATTTGTATTATTTTCTATAAATATAAATACAATTTAACCATTACACAATATTTCTACTCGTTTTTACCAGATAACATTATAAATTACATATCAAAAGCTGTTCAATGTTTTTTTAACATCTGACCATTTTTTAAAGATTTGTTTGACAAGTACCAATTACGGATTTTTTTTCAGAAATATGCCATAGAATCCATCCTCGTGCGTACCAAAAATTCTAATAGATATTAGGAATGTGTCAATTACACGTTAAGTGTTTTCGAAACAAATTTCTGAATCTAGTCTACAGTGTCTATATAACCATATCTCGGCAGCATAACTGGCATAATTAAGCATACTACGAGTATTTAATGACAAAAATGTATGTTGCTTACATCGAGACACTGAACGACCTTAAAATAAATAAATATGGTTAATACCGCACAAGAGTCTCAGCTGCTTTCAACAGTCTAGAGCCAGTGAGAGTATGGCATTCCCAATTTGGGGTATCTTGTGAGGCTGATGGTAGTAAGGAAGGGAAGGAGATGGGGAAAAGAAAGGTCGAGAAGTTCCTTACTCTTCAGATCTGGTCACGAAACACGGCCGAATCAATTTCAAGCAACGTTTCGATTACAAATGGTGGCCTTTCACCAGAGCGATTCTAGTATCACTCTGGAACGTGCCGCAAATATATTTTATATTATTTTACATGAATTGAATGTGCTACGACACATATTAATTAAATACAAGTTATTTGCGCACGCCGGGCTTTAACCCACCGACCTCTAGATTCATAGTCGAGCGTTTTACCACTCGACTACGGAGGCTAACTGAACGATGTTGTTTAAAATTTTGAAACAATTCAATTCAATTACACTTTCAGTACAGTTTTTAACGAGGAAAACAACAGAAAACGCTCTGACAGCCGATGAAATTTAAATGCAAAAGGTAATACAGAAATGTTGTGTCAGACATTGAAATGCCGGCCGTTTTTCCCGAGCGATGTTTGAAACGTCACAATGTAACGAGAAATGTAAAAGCGCTAAAAAAAACTCGCGCTTTCAGTCTAATATACGGCGGAATACTGTATTTTTACATGGTGCGGAGACACCCAGAAATATATAAAAAACAGTAAGCAGCTACATATTAAAAAAAATACATAATTGAATTATTTTTAAAATTACGATATGGGTAAACCAAATTGTGATATTTTAAAATTTAAGCGTTAGTTACTTACAGGTGATATATTACATACACTCGGATATGTAGGTAAATATATTCAACTTTAACGTTGAATATATGAGATTAAAAATTATATTTGTATATGTCAATCTACTTATTTATTTTATTGAATAGCATCGGCTAAAAGATGACTACGAAGAATCTTATATCCTACTTTCCGTTTTGTAATGTTTTCCGGGCAACTTGTGGCGGAACATAGCGTTAACGCACGAAGATGTAAATTTTAGGTATAAAACTTGCGAATAACTCGGTTCAACTAATAAGCGTGAACGTAAAGCCTTCGCTCGCAACTCACTTCCTCTTCACACGGATGTATTTTCTCGGAAACAGGCTTGCTTCAATTTTGCTCCACACCTAATTTCCGGAAACCCGTCGCATTTCACCTGACGTAGTTTCCTGGTGCAATTTTATTTAACAAAAGTGACATTGAACAAAAACCAAAAAGAAAATGATGTGCACACGTAATTTTAATGGAATTCACAAGTTTTCATATTTGACAAAACTGGTTAGAACTTGATTTACAGAACTTATTATTTTCGCAAGAATGCAATTTTACTTAATTTACTCCTCTCGCAGAAAGCTTACAATTTTTAATTTCTGTTACATCACACAAGAGCTCCAACTGCTCCCATTCCTCTGGAGTCAGTGAGACTATGGCATCCCCAATTGAGGTATGTTGTGAGGCTGAGGGTAGTGGAGAGGTGAAGGAGATGGGAAAGAAGAAGGCGGGAAAGAACCTGGCTATTTAGATTTGGTCACCAAGCTAAAGCTATTTCAAACAACGAACGTTTCGATTCCGTATAGTGGTTCTTCCCCAGGGCGATACTAGAGTATCTACCACCCTGGAAAGTGCCGCAAATGCATAATATATATTTTTTTATGTTTTAACTAATAGTAATAACAAATGAACAAAATTCATTGATAAAATAAAAAAATAATAATTTTTTTTATGTTTTAACTATGTAATTTGAACCCATTTTTGCTATGATCTTTAAATGCGTAATCAATCAAGGATTATAATCGTTCGACCTGAGACCTTCGTGATTTATTGCTTAAAAGTTTTTTTTCTTAGCATTAGATCAAGAGCTTAAATTTTTCTACACTCCATTGTTGGTTTTTTTTAATCTGTATTAAAATCAAATTTTCCTTCAGGCTTAAAAAATAATTAACAGTTATCATTGTTTTTAATAAAAACGTAATGGACAATAAGACAAGTACGTGTTTGTGGTTTGAAAATATACCTACAGAGCTAATTGACGTAGAAAAGATTTCCAAGTGAATGGATGGCGTGCAAGTGGACGTAAAAATAAGTCAGGGACGTATCCGAAAGAAAGGGCAAAAACACGTAAATAATTTGAATAGCGGAAGAGATGAATAATGTATAAAGAGATGAAAATAGACGAAGTAAGAATTGTGTGCCTAGACGAGAGCAAAAGAATGACGTGACATATTTCTTCTCTGCCTACCCTCGCATAGGAGAATGGTGTAGGGTTTGTTAGTTACTTACATATGAAGGTTTTCACATTTTCCATCAAACATTTACTAAATAAATCCATTTGGAATTTAACATTACACAATGAAAAAATAAATTTAAGCTATTACGTCCGAAACACAAATAAAGGTAACAATATGTATTTCAAAAATGAAATAACTATTGTTGCCGTAACGTTTTAAATCTACGTCCGCGCGTCAGAACAATGAATAATGCATTCGATGACCGTGTTCGCCAAATAACGATGCTTTGTTATGCAAACTATCGATGCTGGGAAAAAGATGCAACTGAAGTTAGCAATGAGTTATTTCATGGAATTTGACACTGCAGGCACATCATATTTCAAGGATGTAGGTTACAGGTAGATAAATATTTTCCTTTACTAATATTTGGAATCGAACTAAATGCCAGAATTAATAGGTTGATACCTATTACCCCTTTCTGAAAGTCAATAATTATGTAAAATATTCAAATTATTAACAATTTGATGTAAAATTTTCACCTAACTTTAAGTAACGTAAGTGTATTGTTTATTAAATTAATCAAGATCTCATCGTACAAAGCAACTCATAATTCTAAATAATTCTTGATAAAATATAATTAAGACGTTTGTGACAAAAAACAGAAAATTTAAACAGCACCAAATATATAATGATATGATTACTAAAATAAATAAATACATCTAGTAAGCAATTAACAAGAAAGATACTTTTGGCAAAACTTGAAAAGCTTTTATAATCTGAATATTTCTTACGTCATCGAGACTGAAATGTCTTGTGATAGATATATCCATATCGTAAAGGCTTCTGCGGGAAGCGGTAGGAAGCTTTAAGCTCTGGCAGCGGCTTTTCGTTCCACAAAGGGAACGTCCGATTACACCGGCGAACTGCCTTCGACTGGAGGCTCCGGTACCCGTATTCGAACACAGCCTGAAAACTCTCCTACCCACACACTGAAAGCTCCTATTCCCACCCTCTCTGTAAGCCGAATAGGGTTATAAATTACGTGAATCGCAAATATTAAAGTTTCCTTGCATTTAATTAAGAAATAAAGTAAATTTATAAAATGTCCGTAATTTATTTGGTAAAAACTGTTTTTTTTATGTGCGTTGTTTCGTTCGAAATAGAAATCAATTAAAAAGGCCGAAATAAGACCGCAAATTGTAGGAATCATTTTTTCAGAGTTTTCGTCTGATTACAAATAAGGAAATACAAATTCATGGTGTCTTTCACGTTTTCTTGAGAGTTAATTTTGTGCAAAATGCCTCAAATGCACTATTCTGTAAATCCCTTAAAAATTGCAACGTTTATAAAAAAACACATAAAAATCTTCATTTGAGACCCACATTATTTATTTACATATTTAATAAAAGTTCATAACGAAAAACAAAAAAGGGTTATACAATATGTAAGAAATATCCACAATTACTTTATTCGATCGCGATTTATAATAATCTAGTACTGCAACGCCACTTAAACTATAAAATCCATCCAAAACTATAACCATGTTTGTGTCAAAACACATATAAGGTATGTCATATTTCAAAACCATTTATTGATTCGCCGTATGCACTACGCGGAATAACTTGCAGTACATTTACAGCTGAAATATAAACTTCAAAGTATTGTGCATCTGTTAGTGCATTGATTTTTTGGCCTTCATACACCCTTATTATTTTTGCCTTTTTGAGTTATAATCTTCCTTTCTCGTGCATCACAGTACATGTTGTTCGTTTAAGCGTTGACAACGGTATTTCCTGAACAAAACAACGATGTCTGGACATGACAAGGTGAATATTGCAAATGCATTTTACGAAGTGAAACACGTAATACACAAGTAAAAGTATACGAGTATATGGCATGAATTATGATTCCAGGAGTAAGTTTATTTTCAAAGCAGCGAGGGTTGCTTTCAGGAAATGCAAGTACTCGTACAAGGCTACCTGAGAACTCAAGGAGCAGGTTTGTAATAAGCTGCTACCTGCGTTAGTTTGGTTCAAATGAATTGTAAAGTGATTTTTTACGTATTTTCTGAATTTTGTGGAAGACAATAATTTTTAATTTATTGTATTTGTCCTAAAATGTTCACTTTCTAAAATACTTCGTAATTTTATTGTTGGATTGAAAATGGAATGCCAAGTAAAGAAAAACGTAATATTTCTCACAAATCCTTTGACCAAAGTTTAACCGAGAAGTCGTGAAGGCACGCGAGGTCTGTACAAAAAGATTGTGCCGTTTACAAAGCAACGCCATTGGGCTGTTAACATTACAACTGTTTAAAAGCTCAGTTTGGAGGTAATTTTCATGATTAATAACGTTGACGATGTGCGCGTTTTTTTAACACTTTTCTTGAAAATTCACATTTTTATAATTAATCTGTTACAAATCAGTAAAACCAAACTAAACCATGCGAGCGTTTGGGTTCAATTCATCTGCTAGCTAAGTCCTCCATCATTGCAGTCTAACATTTTCCGCTTATTATGATGGTAGTAGGAGCTTTTCAAATATTGTCAGGTTATTTATAACCCAAGAATGTTTGTCTTTTCAATTTAATTAAAATAAAATAATTATTCTGAGATATTTTTTTAAAGAGATATTTTGAACCAATGCTTCCGAGTACGAAAATAAGATTTTTATCGCATAGTGAATATAAATAAAAAAGGAATTAAATTTAAAGCATTTAAGCTTATTTGTTATTAAATATTCAATAATATTAATTATCTAAAAATACAATTATGAAACAGAAAAAAATGCCAAAAACTAAAAAAAGAACAACTGCTTGACCTAGACTCGAACTCGGAACCTCTACTCTATCCAGGAGTGATATACTATCAATTAAGCCATGAAGACCTCATTAGAAAGCGGCATTTTAAAATGATCTCATACATCTATTGGAAATTATCATTATTAATTAGGTCATGACTTTTGTTCTTTTTAGTTTCTGGCTTTATTCTGTTTCATATTTGAGTTTTAGATTATAAATATTTTAAAAATATATATTATTGTGAAATATATTTTTTTATTCTAGTTTTAATGAAATAACGCTTTTCCGTCTACGAACTACTACAAGTAGCAGTTTTTAGTTAAAAGCTCTGCGATGTAATTATTTTCACGCGTGACAGCTGTTTCGCCTTCTGAGGGCATTATCAAACTGTCAGAGCAGAGCTTTTAACTAAAAATTGTTTTAAAAAAAAATTTAAAATAATAATAATTATTGTTTAAATAAAATTACAAAACCTATGAATTAAAATGGAGTTCTAAAAAATAAACTTTTAAACCATATATACTACAAGAAGTACTCAGTTTTAGTTGGTTAGGTTGATTATATTACAATACACAAAAAATACCCATAAAAACTTTTTTTGTCGAGAATGATGAAAATCTAAAAAAAAAACTCTCAACACCCCACTCCTAAAAATGATAATTACAGAGATCCCAAGAACCTTGTCAAATTATTTGTCGCTTATTTATCACTCAGTGAGCTGAATCCTGATCTATTCAAGAGACCCGAGCGAATTTCCATGAAAAATGCTTCAAATTCAATCAAACCAAATTTGTGAAGAATTCATTTCGCATATCAAAGATGCCATATGCTTCAATCCGTATTTTAAAAGAAAAAATTAAAATGATATTGGAAGAATTTTCAAAAAAATCAGAAATTTCAGTCAGAAAAAAATAATTCATGATAATAAAACAAATACTTGTTTTTTTCCTGTTTTCGTAAGAGGCTTTTTTGTTTCATGTGATTTGAAATTAAGGTTTGAGCTAAATATTCGAGTTTTTTAACTGGGAAAAAGTATTTCTGATTGAAATTTATTTAGGCCATTGTCAATCAGCTTGTTTCCAATTATCGAATCACTCATATTTCTTCCTTTTAAAAATAAAAGAAAGACAGACATTCCCTGGTTACGAATAATCTGACAATATTTGAAGAACTCCTACTGCCATTATAATAAGTGGAAGATGTTGCTTGTTCATTGATAGAGGACTTAGCTGGCAGAGGAATTGAACCACCGACGCCCGGGTGGGAATGCAACGCATTCCTTCACTCAGCTACTAAACGGTCTGAATGAAATGTATTGTATAAGCAATAATGTAGGTGACTTAATTTTTTATCAGTTTTCCAGGCGCATTTTTACATTAACTCCAAGCTCTGAGGCAAACAATATCCCCTAAGGGCCCTTGTCATATTTGGGTAGAGCCCTTTTTAGGAAAAGAAGTGAACCTGGGTCTTGCAGAGATCCATGTTTTAGGAAGGAGGAAACACACAGGCAGGCAAATCGTTTCACAGCCAAGCTGGTCAACACAAGAAAGTGTCGTAAAAGTGGCCCGTTCTCATGTATCGAATGTAAATGCATATCTGCAATCATACAAATACCCTTGATTCAACGGTGAACAAGAATAAAACTACGCGAGAAATCATTTATCCCCGGAGTGCCGAAGGTTCTGGGTTAAATTTATTTACGCCTCGTCAGTTGACAAATGGGATTTCTTATTTCAACGTCAAAGCGATTCTCAATTGGCAATTTTAAAACTTCAGAAGTATGACAAAGAGAGTGTGCTGCGGAACTAATAATCTCGCGTTACGCATTCTTTATTTGAAAAGTGCTGGTGTTTTATATTCATTCATTCTATTTCTTCGTGAGCGGTTTTAATGAAATTTTATTATTTCTACAACAAACGATATTAACTTTTTCAACAACAAACTGTCGAAATTTGAAAAGAATAACCTGTTTTGATGACGGCGTAGGTTAAAAGGTAAACAGACTGGAAATTATTGCTCTTTAATCTGTGAATACGCCTATCAGGTTTAGGATGTTTAAATTTTTTATCACGTTTGACAGCGTCACAATTCAATGATAAGCGCCATTTTATTTATTTATTTTATCATATCCGCCCGAGAGGGGTTTTACATTAAAAGGTTTGCAATTGACAGTCAAAAATGATAATTATATGCACCAACAAAAGAAGGAATAGTTGTAGAGTAGTAGAAAACAGTGTTTGAATTCATAAAAAGATTATGATAAATTAAAGGAATATGATGTTATAGCCTTCTTGTATCTACATTCCGTGCAGTTAAATACATCAGCTACCTCTGCGTATGTAGCTCCAACTACATGCAATCTAGGTACAAGTGAGTATCTAAAAGACTCAGTCCTTATGTTATTGTTACAGCTAGATAAAAAATTGTATCGAGTAGTTCTAGGAATTGATATGTAATAATATAAAATAAGATCTGTACAGCGCCCTTGTGGTGATTTTTCACAAAAACGGCGCTATAAAAATCATCCAAATATTATTATTATTATTCTCTCTGGTATGTAAAACGAAATAAGCTTCGATAAATCAGGGCTGTCTTTAATACCATTGACAATTTTATAAATGAAAGTCAAGTCGAAAATAATTCTTTAATCTGAAAGTTTTAATAAATTTAATTCTTTCATCGAGTAGTTATAGTTAATATTTTCAATAGGTAGATGAAGTTTATAGTTTATGTATCTAAGAAATTTATGTTGAATTTTTTCGATCGAGTCGGAGTGGATTTTATAGTAAGCGGACATTTTGTATTTTTGACATTTGATCAGTGATCAATAAACGCCAATTGTTGGTACTTTTCAGCTTTTGAACGAATTGTGATCAACCATAAAACATAACTGTCAAGTTGTTATGATTGTCAGCTGATCACAATTTGTCAAAAAGCTGAAATAGGCCTAGAATTAACGTTTAACGGTGATCAATGAAATGTAAAAAAAGTTAATCGTCAAATCGTGACGATGTCTAATGTGATGAAAGATTGAAACACACTAACCTAAATTATTCACTTATCTGTAAAAAGATAGAATCGCACTGTGGACGTGTCCGTATGCCTGAAGAAATTTCAATTTTATCTCACTACGACTGAAATCGGTCAAAATTTTTTAAATATTGAAATTATTTCTTCAATTTTAATTCATTTCAATTGGCAAGTCTGGGCCCAGGAGTCAAAAAGTATTTCTACGTAAATTATCGACAGCAATTTTTTTCAAATGCTTGTCAGTAGCGTTGGGAAAACTTCAATGTTTTGTGAATGCTTCACGAATTGCTAGTTCTTCTAACTTCCATTGAAGTATTTGTTCAATGAAATGAAGTTAATGAAATGAATGAACACTAAAATGAACTACCAACTTCGATTGAAATATTTGTTCAATGAACAATGAATGTAGTAGGAACTGCTGCCAAAAAAGTAGTTCTTTGAAATAGTTCTTTCAGAGCGGTCACAACGTTACTTGTCAGGCATAATAACGCCAAACAACAATTTTAGCTAGCTGTGGTTGAGCCACATATTAGCATGCGGTACATTGTAACTTGACCTTTGTTTGTACCGGTACGTAAACCACAGAAAAACATAGTGTTTTCCCAAAATCCATGGTGAAATTAAGACATGAAAATCTAATTCAAATAACAATGTTTTTTTGTTTATTGTAGTTACAAGTAGAGTTCTAAGATTTCTGTCCATAAAAAAATGTTCATGTTGATATATTTTCGCGGCAAGAGCATCTAAATCTAATTTAAAGATGGTTGAGATTTTGTATTTACAAATGTAGAACTTTATCCAGCTTTGTGTTTTCTGTCAAAGTCTCAGCACGATTTCGTAGTACTGAAAAAAGCACAAAGTGGAGAATACGGAATTCAGTTAATATCTGTAAAACGTTGATTCTAAATGTTTGGGGGTGTCAACGATTCCAAACGCCCCAAAGCAGAGATTTCACAAGAAACCTGATAAATAAAACAGAATTTTATAACGTCGAAGAATTTAATTGACTTGGGCAAAAAAATGTACAAACACGTGGCAGAGAGAAGAAGGAGGAAACCTCAGTTTGTTGACTATTGTCCTCACGAGTTAAAACACGTGCCCACGAGCAGAGTTATTTTTTCCTCTGATTTTATATAAATGTTATAAGTATTAATTAAGTTAATATTTTTTAAATTTTTAATGTTTTTGACTTTTACCCTTCAAGGGTGTTCTTGGCCATCGTCAATATATGGAGAAATTTACTGACTAACTAACTTACCATCACGCCGTTTCTCCGCAGAGGTACGCCGAGAGGACGGACCGCCATATAATTCTGTCTTAGCACGCACTCCTTGCTTCATTCACATTCATACATGTCTCATACTCTTCTGTTATTCTGACTCTTAATAAGGCCCATTCAAGTATTTGATTCACTTGATCGTTCCATGTCTTCCTACGGCGTCCCCGACTTCTTCTTCCATTCACTTTTGCATCATATATTCTTTTCACACTCCTTATTTCGTTCATTCGCTCTACATGCCCAAAACATCTAAGCGTCCCTTTATTAATCCTACTCATTACGCTAACATCAGCCTTGCATTATTTCCGGATATTCACATTTTTAACAAAGAGAAATTTATATATTAATATTATTTAAATGATATGGAAAATTCGAGTAAAGTTTAGACTTGGAAGAGATGAAATTTTAAATGGAGAGGAAACAGTTCTAGATAAGACTTGATAAGAAACAGGATATTTGTTAAGAAAGGAACAATCAACAAATACCAGGAAGACTTTTAATGTAAGATACCTATTGTTGCACCTGATTGTTTTTTTATTGTTATGTATTGTATTGAAACGTAAAGGGCCTCCGAGGTGTTTTTTTTTACGAAAAATGCGTAATATAAATAATTCAATTATACTCATAAAAACAGAAAATAGTTTTAAATTTGATACTGAAATGTGAGCAGAGAAATGACGAATATCCAATTAAAATTCGCGCAAGCAACAAGAAAATTTTAATACCAGAAAGACATGATTTCAAAATATCATTTATATATAATATTAAAGATTTCTTAATAATCTATTGACATTCACTGTAAATATTTTGATTTTTAATGAAATCAATTAAAATTATTTCAATTAATTTTGGAATCGAAATAATGTGAGTCACTGCGATACTTAATTAAAAACATAATCTGTACATTTAAACGAACTAAAATCGACACATTTGAGTAAAACACTCGAATACAAATGATACTGACACAATTATGGTCATATTTTATTTTCAAAGTCATATATTTTTTTTTTAAGAACTACAAACATTACCGGGTTACGAATAACCTGACAATATTTATAAAACTCCTACTACCGTAGTTATAAGCGGAAAATGTTGCTTGCGCAATGATGGAGGACTCATCTAGCAGAGGAATTGAACCCACGACGCCCGAATGGGATCTGACGTGTTTGTCCACTCAGCTCCTAACCGGTCTTTGATTTATTTTAATTTGAAAATATTTTTTTGATTATAAACGATTTATTTGGATATTTTCTTTTGATTACTTGAATTGACAGGTTTTACTTGCATACTGATATATACATCTTCTTTTAAGAACTCCGAAATTTTGTATCAAGCACCGTTCGAATTCGTATTCATTAATATTGACAGCAGAAAACACAAATTCATCCCTTACTTTGAAATAATGATGTAATGAATATTATTCGTGTATATTTCAGGATTTATGTAACAATAACGCTGAACAGATAAACTCATTTGAAATGGTTACACAATACCGTTTCGTTAACAGAGGCGTAATCACTATAAAAATAAGCATTCTATTGTGATTCAACGGCTTACCTCTTAATACATATCAAACAGAAAACGTAAACAAAAAAACAATTTTCGAAAAGGTACCTTAAAATTTTTGTTAGTCTATATTTATTTATGAAAGACGTAAGATAATAAATACTTTTTTGTACGTATTGATCTTTTCTAAGCATTATCACCTTTAGATATACAAATTTTAACCAAATCCTGTGCTGTACGACAAATTCAAAAAGTCTATTTTTTTATTTCGCTCCCATGCCCTAAATCGTTTTTTTTTTTTTTTTAACATAATTACAATTTAAAGTTAATAAGTGTGTTCATCTGATGGGACCTACCAGGTAAGTATGTTCTTGTTTATTTTCTCATTTAAACTAGGAATTAATATATAATAATAGAACATAAGGTCTGAACAGCACCCTTGAGGTGATTTTTCACAAAAACGGCGCTATAAAAATCATCCCAATATTATTATTATTTCATTGTTATAAAAATTACCCATAAAAATAAATTATTATATAAATTATTAATATTAAACAATATTTAAAAGGATGAATATGTTTAGAAATTCAGCAATCAAATAACACAAACCAATATAAAAGAAGATAAAAATGTATTTTGTTTAAGAAATAAGTGAAGAAATAGGTTTTTAATATTGAATAAAATTGTTTATAATTATTTTTTCATACACTATGTGTTTAAAATAAACAAATATAACCATTGGTACAAATGTGCGATTTTAAAATTAAATAAATAAAATAAGAATCAACCATTACGACATTAAACTTCGAACAAAAACATCCTTTATCATTATTTGGAACTCGCATATTTACATTAACTTAATTTCCGTTGGGCTTTAATGAATATTTTTTTTCAATACTTATATGAAGGTATCAAAAGTCGTGCGTCATTTCCACGTCCTAGATTCGCAAAAAATTGTTTCGTAAATTTACAGATTATTTTCCTGCCTAAAAAAAGATCGCGCAATATTCAGTTGTGAGCTGTGACTCCAACGTGACTGCGACGTAACTTTTTACTCTAGAAACTTGCAGAAATTAAAAAAAAGGTTTCGGCACGTTCCTGTAACAAACTTCTTACAGACTTCCTTTGGTCTTATTTTGAAAGTTTTCTGCTTTAAAAAGTTCCTATAATTTCAAGCTCTAACCACAGTTCCACGAGGACATTTTACGATGACGATTCCAGAGGAGAATAAAGTTCTCTCTGAGCAAAGTCTTCATTGTTCCACGCTTCCCAGTATTTTGCGTATTTCGAACATGTTTTAAGGATAAACTCCTAAAAACTCAACTTACTTTCATTGTACCAGAATTAGAACACGTAGAATTATACTAAGTTAGAATTACATTCATTAGAACAGAATTAGTTTATGTTGGAATAAAGTTTGGATCGAAATTATAAATAATTGGAAAATATATAAACGTTCTCAGTACGCAATAATAATAATAATAAAATTTTATTCCAGAAGGTATGCAGGAGTAGTGCAATGCAATACATTCCATAATTAATATTAATAAATAGTCACAATGATAATAAAATACAAGTTGAGATACACACAATAATAATAATAGAAATATAAATTTGTGAGAAAAAAAAAGTGGTGAATATCATTTTAATCGAGCGTGATTCAAGGTGGTCTCCGCATTCTCTGCATCATGCAATATTGACATATTTGTAATTATTCCGTTATTCCATCGTAATCAAATTAAGTATAAAAATTCTTCTTCAGTATAGAGGTTGATTAAAAGTCGTACATTTAGAACTGAAGTGACCAACACATACTTAGGATTGAATGTATTGGGGCATATGCATATTACAGAGTGATGTCCTTGCAAAACGATGTGTCATCAAAGTCAGGTTAATCCCAGAGTTATGAAAAAAACGTGAAATCCTTCAGAAAAAAATGTTTTTTATGGAAATTGTTTTCGGCGACAGTATGTAACATCAATAGAGTTGTATCATTCAATCTTATTCAATTTAGCACACTCAAAAGTCACGAGCTGCAACTGAAAGCAACCCTTTGTCTTGCTTATACCTACTTATTATTTTTAGCGAATAAGGAAAAGCAAGTGTATGTGTTGGTAAAATTTGAATGGTTAAAAATTTTTACATTGTGTTCTTTTTGTTTGTAAATCTAGACTGAATCAAACACGGAAGGGTTAAAAATCAATAACAATGTTTTTTTTTGTAGAACACATTCTGCTTAAATTCAAATAAAAGAATTTATATTATTTCTTAAAAAAAAAAAACACATTTTAAAATTTAAATTGTACCCCCTAGATGGCCTCAGATCATGGGTTCCGAACCAGGGGGTAATAACCTCTGTGGGGGTAATAATAAGAGCTATTCCGCGGGGTTAATACTTCTGGTAATTTTTGGTGTGTAGATAATAGAATTACAGACATATTAAAACCATTTTCTACTGAAGATGAAAATTTTAAAGAAGAAGATGTGTCAGCCAAAGTAGAATTTCTCGGAGTACACGAGAATAGCACTTTCAAAGGGGAATTTCAAAATTATGACCACGATACGTTTTGGCGAAAAGTAGGTGCTAAATATCCTATTATAGCTGACAGAGCTCTAAGAATTATAATACCTTTTGCTACCACTCATAGATGTGAGAATGGTTTCTGAAAGTGGAACATGACTTAAGTTAATAATTAAATGAAATTAAACCTAACATAAAAAAAATATTTCCAACCCTCACATTGACTATATTTTACTAACGTTTATTTTTGTGCAATTTTATAATTGATAAAGGCTATTTGTATGCATGTGTTGTTTTAAGGGGGGTAAAATAACATTACTAAAGAGGCTAGACACTACTGCCCTAGATGGTCCAGAACTTAATACGGTTTATAAAAATGAAAAAAAAAAATAGTTTGGAAAAAGTCAGGGTTGAATTGTGTCATTAAAATAAATCAAAATTAACATACCTGGTGTATCATTGAATGGCAGATATAATGTTAAGCGATTCACATGTACAATGAAAACAGTTCAAAAGCATTTGACTCAAATATATCGCAATGGCTAGAAAATCTGCTTCCCATGAGGTTGCGTAAAGCTCACGTGCGCAAAACGTGAGCCGAGTCGCGACTGTGAATGAAACAGTTTTCTGAATAAGGCATCCAAGGAGCGGCTTCATGCAACCCAGGCAGCCTCTGCTCAATGGAAACGTGGCATAACCAGGTCACTGGGTCGAGCGGGGAAGGGATGACAAGGAGGCTTATCGGGGCGTAGGCAGTGCATTGAAAAGGCATGCTGCTGATAGACCAATTGGAACCTTTCACTCATTCACAACGACGCATGTTACAAAATAGAAAAGCTACACACTTTTATGGCGAGTGGTGGGTGGAATCCAGAGATCGCGGGTTCAAACCCGATGTGCGCAAATAAATTACATTTGATTAATATGTGTCATATCAGAATTCATTCATTCATTTTATTATCAGAATTCATTTATTCATTTTATTATCAGAATTCATTCATTCATTTTATTATCAGAAATCATTCATTCATTTTATTATCAGAATTCATTCATTCATTTTATTATCAGAATTCATTCATTCATTTTATTATCAGAATACATTCATTCATTTTATTTATTTTTTAAAGAAAGACAAACATTCCAGGGTTACGAATAACTTGAAAATATTTGAATAACTCATTCCGCCGTCATAATAAGCGAAAGATGTTGCTTGTGCAATGATAGAGGACTTAGCTAGCAGAGGAATCGAACACACAACGCCCGGGTGGGAATCCAACGCGTTTGTCCACCCAGCTACTAACCGGTCAAAAAATATATTGTATATTTACGGCACGGTAGATACTACTCTAAGTATCTCCCTGGTAAAAGACTACCATTCAGAATTGAAACGTTGCTTGAAATGGCTTAAGTCGTGTTTGGTGACCAAATCCGAATAGCCGGTTACTTCTTAACCTTCCTCTTCTCCATATCCATCCCCTCCCCACCACCTTTAACCGCACAACATACCCCAATTAGGGACGCCATAGTCTCACACTGGCTCTAGACGAGTATTCAATTAAAAATAAAATAAAAGATAAACAAACGGAGGTTTTAGCAGATGTTCAATATGTACGTCGTATACGGACCTGTTCTTCTCCCAATAGGGGTGTGGTTTGACATGAAATATGCTGTTTTCGGGCGGGCGGAATTTTTTTTGAATAAGCATGGCGACTCTCACGGGAGTTGAACGTATTTATCGTGTAATAAAAGTTTGGGAAATAGTAGAAATACGCAGCTACGTAAAGCTACGTCTGAAAGTTTGTAGGTATGTTATTGCTCATGGGATGTTTTTTCTGGAAGTTCGTTGACCTAGTTTTCGATTAAAGGGAGGGGTTCTAACGTGCTTGCCCCAAACTTTGCCAAAACTAATTCGACCGTGAAATTTTGTTTCATGCAGTAAAAGCGAGACACGCCAATGATGTATTGAGTAGTAAATCAGACCAAGATATCGTCCTAAAGGATATGTAAAGACGGAAGTGACAAAGGCTATATTCCGATGTTTAAACATTAGCGACGACATTGAGTAACCAACATACTATAATTTTTGCGGTTTTGTAAATAACTAGAACTAACGACTTACATCATAATCCCTGGAATAAATACGGAAATTACTGTTAATGTCATTATAATTTCCAATTATTTTTTTTTATTTAATATAACAAAATTGCTGTTAAGTAAAATTGCAAAAAAAAGTTTTTACCAATACAAATGAATATCGCAATGTATAACGGCCAATAAACACACTAATAAACAATTAATATGAATCATTGGTATTTATTGAAATAAAAAAAATTTTGGTCTTTTATAAAATTGGCATTTTTAGTGAAATACCACGTCAAGAGCGCTATACAAAGCTAAAAAACTTTCTACCAATTTAATCTCTCTTTTCTGTAAACATGATTTATTGTAAAATAATTCTAAAAGAGGGGGAAAACAATCACTGATATTGCAAAGCTCTATAGCTCATAATGGAATATTACCAGTTGATATTTTCTTGATTTGCTTAAGACAAACATAGTTTATGTTTTAAAGTAAAGATTATCAAGTACCGTATAAATAATTAGCTATTAACATACATTAAGAAATAAACAAGGTTTGGTATTCGTGGTCTACCAGGTTAACGGGGTTTTGTAACATACGAACCTTTATTTCTTATTATTTTGGTTAATTAATTCATTCAATGCATTGCTTCAAAAACATTTTTTTAAATAAAAACAATATCTCGTCTCTCATTTACGGAAAACTATTTTTGAAGCCCGATCGATAAGAGTTACCTTCAGCTGCCAACGGTGTTGGGTGCCAAGGATTAAGTGCCGATGTTCCCGGCACAAGTAAGGCTGTGCAGGGAACAAAATAGGTCAAGGCCCAGCCCGGCCATTTGCTCCGTAAGGTGCCCAACGCTTCAATGAAAGCTGCACCCCATTATTGAATAGTACCTGCTCTTGGCATCAATGAAACGGTGTTTTATCGCGGCGCAATCACCATTAAGGAAATAAGTCATGAATATTCAGATGCTATGAAAAATAATTAATTTAAATTGGCATTCTGTGGCAGGATGTGTAAGGGTTTTAATACAAAATTAACGTTATAAAAATAATTTGTACTTAAAAGCAGAAAATATGTTTGTACGAAGCAGTTATAACTGTAAATGAAATTTGTACTTCCTGAATTTTCCAGGTTAACGCAAATAAATTCAGCTAGCAACAATATTTCAACCGTGAGCTTATGGAACTTTGAAATATTTTCTGTTTAAATTGTAAAGACGCAATATTGTTTTGTTTTCATATCTTTCCATTCTTGATAAATAACCTGGCATTGAAAGAAGCGCAATATGTTAAAATAAAATAAAAAGATTTAATTTTCTATTTAAATAGTCGAAAATTAAAAAAAAATAAAGGAAAATTCACATGATAAATATAAGCACAACTAAAATTATTGTGAAAATCTTGTCCAAATGTACTTAAATATCAGTAAATATATAAGTCGATTGCTTTTTCACTTACATATTAATTTAGGATACACAAACATACATAATAAAATTTAATGGTTAAAAAAATATGAACAACATTAAAACGATATCAAAAATAATAACACTGATTCATTGAAGCTATCGCGTTTGTATGCATACAACATGATAAGCAGATCTGATACCTGTTGCTGATCCAGGTATACTGCCCGACCGAAGCCGGTCTTGCAATTCGCGCTGAAGCCTCTTCAGCTTGAAACTTCACCTCCTCTTCTGCATCAGCTCCTGGCACTCCAGACCTCCAAAGCACCCCGAAACAGCTTCAAATCAGAATCAAAACAACCCGCCCACCAGGTGCAGAGCGCGGACCCACAAACAAACCAAAAAAACACTGCAGTTCGATTGTGTGTCGTCTATAACATTTCTTGGTCACTGATTATTTTATTACTTATGCACTGAGTTGTAGGTGTGTGTAGTGTTTTGAATGTCCTGATAACTTCGGAGGCTATGTCTGGTTCGTTTGTGAAATTACAAATGGCGGTGGGCGCAGGCGCTGTCAGGTCGGGAAAGCGCGCGTCAATAAGAATGTACTCTGGAGGCGGTTGGGTCGGTGCTCATTTGCGAGTATCGGGGCATGCGCAGTGGCTGGGTGACTTCAAAGGATGTGGTCGCGATGTTGTGGCGTGTGTCATGATTTTGATCCTGTCCGCAACTTGCTAAGCGTGAGTCTAAGTTGAAAGCAATATGTACTACTGAACAAAACAGAATTACGAATGCATACATTGCTAACTATGATTGCACGAGTAACATGGAGCTTTTTACTTTGTCTCTTTTTATGGACATAACTGTTTAATGATACATTTTAAATAGAAATGGATACCTTGAACTATAAATTTTCTCAATGGCACTTAATTGCTAGTAATTCTTAATCATATTTGTTTTCTGACAACCTCCGTGGCCGAGCGGTCAAAATCCTCAACTTTGGATCCAGAGGTCGCCTGTTTGTAACCCGGCATGTGCAAAAAAAAATCTTTCAGTTTATAGTATTATTTCACATTTAATCAATATAAAATGAGTATGTAGTAGATCGACGATGAGTTGCACAATTGTAGATATTTTCAGGGACAGTCACTGGATCTAAAGAGCCAGGTACTTCCCGACCTTCCTCTTTCTCATTTACTCTCCGTCCCCACTCACTTATCACCTCATTATACCACCTCATAATATACCCCAATTGGGGATGCCAGAGTACGCATGTATGTATACTCGTATACCTACACGTGCCATAAATGTATTCCCTCTGGCTTGGGCAGTTGGAAATACTGCGACGTTCATGTAAAACAAAACTAAAAAAAAAAGATTTAAATATGATAAAACCTTCTGAATCCCGAGAGGTATTTTGTGTTAAATATGCTAGACCTCACTTTGTAAACCTACGTAAGGTATTTGACCTATTCAAATTTCTTTTACCCACCCGTCATTTGGAATTCCGATTTTTGTGTAGTTTATAATCACAATCAACATGATCAGTTTTTGTCTATTTGCAGCAATAAGAAGGCCTTCCGAAGCTATTCCCAGTTCAACGTGGTTTTGGGCATTGTATTTTGACATAACTAATTATATTAATATCCAGCGGATGGTTGCGCTGACTCAATGAGAAAATTCAATATTTTCGCCAAAAAACACTTATTTCAAGAGGGATTGTCTGTATTAAATCTCGATAATATGTAAATATGAATGTTTGTCTGTTTGTTTTCAATTTTATCGAAGATTGATCGACCGATTTCGTTGAAAAAAAGGGCAGTTTGTTTTAATTGGTGACAGGAAGGTTTAGGTTTAGAGAGTAGCACTTTGGATTAAAACTTTTGCCATAACCTTTTTAAAATTGAAAGCAACATTTTCTATTGAGGTAAGCCCTTATACGAGGCCTGTTCAAAAGAAAAGGTTAATTTTGAATTTTCGCGGGCTGTGTACATTTGACTATCGTTTTTTTTTTGTTATGTTGGTACACATATGTTTATCATATGTTAGCATTATCAGCCATTTTGGATTAGTGGTTTGTTTTTGACAACTGGAAAGGTTAATCACGTTGTGTGTTCTTCGATTTTTTACTTTTTGAAAAAATGGATCAAAGAATATGTATTTAATTTGGCGTTAAAAATGGAATAAAGTGCTCCAACGCACTTAGAATGTTGACTGTGGCATTCGGCGAGTCTACTTTGTCTCAAAAAAGTGTTTATAAGTGGTACAAGCGCTTTACAGGAGGCCGAGAAAATGTTAATGACGATGAGCGTCCTGGAGTTGTGGAAAAACAAATCATGGATTTTATTCTTTGATCCATTTTTTTCAAAAGTAAAAAATCGAAGAACACACAAAAATGTGACTAACCTTTCCAGTTGTCAAAAACAAACCACTAATCCAAAATGGCTGATAATGCTAACATATCATAAACATATGTGTACCAACATAACAAAGAAAAAAAATCGATAATCGAATGTACAGAGCCCGTTAAAATTCAAAATTCACCTTTTTCTTTTGAACAGGCTATGTATATGGCTCTCGTTAGTCACAGATGGAAAACGCATTTAGTTAACTACTTAAGCTTTGTTTTTTTTTTTAAATGAATATTTGAAATTAAATTAAATTTTCAAATTAACGTTTCTTTATTTCTTTGTTTATAGATAGTAATAGTCGTCAAAAGGCATTACTTTAAATAGCAAATTAATTAAGTTACCAAAAAAAAAGCTATTGGTCGATCTACACCTCAAGAACGAAAGATAAACGCATAACGAGCTTTAGAAACAGTTGAGCAACGGGAAGTAAAACTGGAAACCGATCGAATTCGAACAGCTCAAACCCGTTCGTCTGACTCAAAAATATTTATTTAAGTGGCATTGCCAAGCATGCTGGGTACTCGCTTTTAATCAACACTAATTATATCAAAAAATTACGACAGAACTCGAAAGCGCAAAAGCTCAAAGCTCATGCTCAAAAGCTCAAAAGCTCAAAGCATGTAAGTTCAAAAGCTTAAAAGTTGAAGAGGTTAAAGCTTAAAACATCAAAGCTCAAAAACTGAAAGCTCAAAATCTAAAAGCTCAAAAACTTAAAGCTCAAAAACTTAAAGCTCAAAGTAAAAAGCTTAAAAGACGTATCTATGTGTCTAAATTAAAATTTATCTTTCTTTTTTTGTGTCACTTTATCATACCATTACTTTTTTTTATCTTACTTCGTATTGTTAATTCTCACTTAATCTTACTTGCTTTACCTCACTTTATCTAACTTTACGTTGTTCTATCTCACCATATCTTGTTTTGTCTCACATTATCTTACTTTATCTTGGTTTATCGTGATTATCTTCGTTTATCTTACTTTATCTCACCTTATCTTGTTAAATCTCACATTATCTTACCTTATCTTATTTTATTTCACTTTATCTTACTTCATCTTGTTTTATCTTACTTTATCTTGTGCTTTCTCACTTTATCTTATTTTACCTTACTTTATCTTACCTTATCTGACTTTATCTTATTTTATCTTTCTTTAGGATATACTGGACAAATTTTGAACTAGCAAAATTCTTTCTTGATCAAATAATCAATTTCATTGGAATGTCTAGAATCTAGGAGTAAAAGCCTTATGTTTTCAAATCGGCATAGACCACCCTTTATTGATTTTCTGTTCAGTTTATCAACCCAACATTCTCCATCGGCTGGTTCAGACTTTTTCCTTTTCTGTGGGGAAATTTACTCAAAACGGCTTGAGAAGCATTAGAAGTCTGATGACAAGCTAAAACCACGCCATGAAAGAAATGCTTACCAGGAGCACAGGAGTTGAAAAGGGAAAACATTATCGAAATTTCGCTTGGTAGAAATTATGGTAGAAAATATGGACAATCTACCAGGAGCACAAGAGCTTGTAGGGGTCGAATATCGATAATTTACGCCTGGAAAACTCACTTCCGCAATCCTCACAGCACTGTATGTTGATTAGTACAAACTATACCAGGCGCAAGATCAATATTACTACCAACCAGTGGCGGCCGCTCCTTAGGGTCATTTGGACATTGACCCCCCAAAAATATGCAACGACAATTATCAATAAAAAATCTGATTTAAAACAAACCAACTGATGGTTGATCATTATTATAAGTCGAAAATTTTGAAAATCGCGGGTATTAGCACCATCTAGCGTCCGCTTGTTCATTATTATCATTTTGAATAATCGCGAGTATCACCATCTAGCGTCCAAAAATCAAGCTTATCTATGTGTCGTGGCCAAAATTAAAATTGACCCAGGAGCAATCTTTTTTCTCTTTCTATTCGATATAATACATAGAATAAACACTAACATGTCTCATGTATGCAAAATTTCATAATCCGCTGCTATCTGATGAGAAACGCGGGCCATGACCCAGCAGAGATGGACATACAATTATGAAAGATGCTTGAAAGAGATGTCGATAAAATTTTAATACGGTTGAAAGTTGAAACAATGGCCATTTTGAACATGTGTATATTGTGGCAGTTAGCAGTTGGGTTTTGTTTACCTTTGCTGATGTACGTAATTTGCATTTTAATAATTAAATATGTATAATTCAGTTGATTTCATATTAAAAGCAGTCGCGAGCAGTTCATTGAACCACGAAAAGCGTGTTGAAAATAAGTTAATTAGTGATAAGATAAATAACGCTGAAAAAAAAACAATATTTTGTTACCGGCTTCGGATATTGGTGAGTACCGACAAATTCATTATATATTGGTATTTTGTATTATATTTATTTAATCCGAGGTGAACACCGTCAACACATCACGAATTCAGAAATTATGAGTTAAGGTTCTAAAAAAATGCCGCATATGGATGTAAGATGTAATATTGTTTACATAAGGATCGAGAGGCGTAAAGGTTGGATTAGCTAATATTTATGATTTTATTAATAATAAAAGAACACTTTGTTTTAAACCACAGAATTTATTATAATGAAGGCCAACCGGTTTCGCTTAGATCAAGCTTCGTCAGGGCACATATAATAACTGTCAGTTATTATATGTGCCCTGACGAAGCTTGATCTAAGCGAAACCGGTTGGCCTTCATTATAATAAATTCTGTGGTTTAAAACAAAGTGTTATTTTATTATTAATATAATGTCTAACCACCATGTGATTGCTTCTTACGAAAAAAATTATGATTTTCTTTCAATTGACCTTCCACTTCTGAATATGAACCGAAAAACGAATATTTATGGACAATCTACCAGGAGCACAATAGCTTGAAGGGGTCGAATATTGATAATTTACGCCTGGAATACGCACTTACCCAATCCCCCCAAAACTTTATTTTTGAAAAGTTCACACTCGTACGCATTTACTTACAAAGGATATTATTTATAGTAAATAACTAGTTGTTCCCCATGAAAAATCATGAGAAGTAACTTAACTGTTTTTTTAATATCACACAAGAGTCCCAACTGCTCCCAACCGTCTAGAGCCAGTGAGACTATGGCATCCCCAATCGGGGCTATGTTTTGAGGCTGAAGGTATTTAGGAGGGGAATAAGATGGGAAAGAGGAAGGTTGGTAAGTAACTGGTTATTCAGATCTGATCACCAAACACGGCTAGAGCCATTTCAAGGAACGTTTCGATTCTGAATGATGTTCTTTCACCAGGGCAATACTACCAGTATCTACCAATCTGGAACGTGCTACAAATATACCATATATATATGTGTAAAAGTTAGTTGCGCACGCGGGACTTGAACCCGCGATCTCTGGATTCGTAGTCGAACGTTTTACCGCTCGATTACGAAGGCCGTAACACTTGCCAAGAAAAATATTAGTTGCTTTAATCAACCCATTTTAAATAAATAATAATATCTGCAAAATACATCATAAGTAGGTACCTTATTAAGTAGGTAGGGATCTGAAAAAAAACTTTTTGAATTTGATGATTTTAATGAAAACATCAGTTTTATTTTTGAAAAATTTACATTCATAGGTATGCGTATGAACGTCTAACTACCACTGACAGTTTTTGAATATTAACGCATTATCTACCAGGAGCACAAGTGTTAGAATCGGTAAAATTTTATTGAAAATACACTTGCAGATGTAAATCATTACGAAATATAGCAGGAGCATATAACGCAAAATCCATTTTAATATTACATTTAGGGCGCTTAAAATTTTTAGCAAATAACTAAAAACTATCGCTAAAATTACCATAAAAAAATAACTTTAAAACTCCACATTGATTTTTCAAAAAATCTTCAATTAAATACAATGCCACAAATATGTTTTATACAGGCAAGTAGGCACAACTTAGCGGCGCTTGGGAAGAACAGTTTGAGGACCAGTGAAATACGAGTACAACCTCATAATACAACTATACCTTTATCCTTCCAAATAATAATTTTCTAATAAGGCTGTATAGTTTTGAAAATATTTTTACGAAGTGATTTTAAAACTTCGTTTAATTTTTTTGACCAACAGTATGTTATGTAAATAGAATAATCAAAGGCTTTACTAAAGACGAATTACTTTTCAATATCATTATTCTCTCCTCTTCTTCAAACCATAAATGTTAACACTGTAATGAACATTATATTGCGAAATCTTTGAATTACCATCGAAAGCTTTGTCATATTATTAAAAGCATTTTCATATCCTAGAAACACACCCATAATTTGCCCTTATTAAAAATTTAGATAACGTTTTTTGTATTTTATTTTACCGTCGGTTCAGAGATGTCGCTGGAAAAATGAACACTTCAGTCGTGTTTATAATAAAAATGTATTTTTTTAAATGAGCAATGATTGTCCGACGTGCAATTATATTTTGTTTATTTTGGTCAAATGAGAAGAAATTTATAGATTAATTTATATATTAAAACAAATTTATAGTTAAAAAAAACCTAATTAAAATTTTATACCAAAAGTTTAATTTCAAGCAAAACAACAACAAATTCTTTGACAATTAAGAGTGCTAAGTAAGTACTTTAAGTAATCATTCAATTCCTCGTATTGTAATCCTTCACCTTGCCAAGGTTGTCTTTCATTAATGTAATCTTCACCTTGCAGACTGCAGCCTGAAACAACTCAGTGGAACTGCTCTCGTACCAGTCACACAGATTGCGCCATTTTTCCCAACCTCATCTTCTTTTAATCTTTTATAGATTATCAGTAGGGAAATATATTGGAGTTATACTGCAACATCTTTTAAATTACTTGTATGCAATAAGATGTCAAGTCTGCACAGTCTAGAGTTTTATCAGGTATTCAAGAGGTCCATACCAGAGGTGGCTACCAAACTCAACGATGGAGCACACTTACTATTTGTACAGGGTCAGCAGCTGTACATAGGATTGGATTAACAATATATGACGATGGGATACAAAGATATTGAGGAAGGATAAAAAAAAAATATATATTTAAAGATGTCAACATAATAATTTTATTTCCATAATAAGTCATATTAATTATTTAGGGCAGTTATAATACATCTTACTCATATTTACACGATTATTTGAAAACTACATTTTGTAATAAGGCACATATTTATATCTTACATAAGGAAATATTTCAATCCTATCTCTAACCTTTTTTTACTTTTACACGTTTTTTTAATGGAACATTAAAGAAAATGTATTAAATTCTCTATAAAAACGTGGTAATTCGATAGCCATAAAATAAAAAGAGGAAGAATTTAAAATATCAATCTAAAGATATGAGCAGATTTTGAAAGCACAGGTTTGTAAAACTGCGAAAGAGAAATGCTAATTCCAAGTGGTCGATAAAAAAAAGTTTAATTATTTGAAATAAAATGAGTCCAGAAACGAACTGCTGTTCTGTTAAAAGAGTTAAAAAAATTGTTAAAAAAGTTCACATATTAATATAATGTTGATATGGCAATACTTTTTCAAATCAAACCAAAGTATCTTTCTACCGCAGTTTTACAAATTGAATAATTATGTTCATATATATAACCGACTTTATATTGACTGGCCTCATTTTGGTAAGTAAGATCATGACCCAAAATAGGCAAAATGTGTTTTTATTTTTTTTTTCAATATGAGTTAATCGGATGATTTTTTATTTTTAATACACTTTTTAATTTGAATAAAAAAGTAAATACAGCTTTTATGCTGTTGAACAAAATGTAATTTTAAATCGTCATATTTTTCCCTCTTGACTTTTAAATAAGTTACTGGCCGAGAGTATAGTAAATGTAAGAATTAAGTTCTAATAAATAATAACATATAGAATTGTTTACAAACTAATTAGAAATGCTGACTAATAAAACATAACTTGCGCACAGAAAAGTAAATTAAATTAATTAATTAAATCATATTTTTTCCATGGAAATTGGCCTGAATCCATACACAATGTATTGCACGATAGTTATTTTTATAAAACTTAGTGATATAAGATTAAAAAATAAATTCTAAATAATTAGGAATGTATTCATTGAGCATTTGCATTAAGACACATTTGAAAATAAGGAAAAAAAAAAACATTTTAAATACATTTGAAAATAATTATTTATCTAGGTATTTACAACAAGTTACATATTTTATTTTATTTTAAAAATCAAGAGATTTTTTTCTAGTGAGACTAGATTAAATGAAAATCATACAATAATTAAAATAAATAATATAATAATAGAAATGGCAAAAAAAAAGTAGTGTTTTCAAAATACATAAAAGGAAAACCATGGCTTCTGTTTGACGACCGAATACTTAACAGTGGATTTTTACAAACTAGTTCCTGCAATCAGAATTCAACTGAATAAATCTGAATAACAAATAAAGAATACACAGAATTCCACGTTATACCGCGAAACTTCAGGGGAAGATTATTTATTACAAAGCTCGAGTGAGCCTTGCTTTACATTTTACCCAAGATATGTGCGTCACTCGAAAAACACGAGAAAGAAGTGGAATATAAAGGTACGTTTATACGAGCTCTTTTTCGAACAAATCAAAATAAAATAATTATACATTTTATATTTAAACATTCATGAAAAATAAATATACTCATCTTTTCGGTAGCTTTTCGTGAAATTATGAATTTTCCCTTGAAGTTATGCGGTTTGAGCGTAAATAATAATATAGACAAGTAAAATATTTAATAATAATAATAAAAAAGAATACTGGAATGTTAATAAGTATTAAACTACATGAAAAAAAAGTCACTCTCTTAATAATTTGGCAACGATTTTTTTTCGGAATGATAAACAATCTTTTGAATACTGCATTAGGAATCGCCCTATTTCGTTATATTGCATAAAAAGTAAAATAAGAATAATTATAAATTATCAAGAATCAAAGGAAATTTGAAAAAAAATCTATATATTATTGTCAACATTTCATATATCTACACATTTAATAACCAGACATTTTTTTTAATAAACATTGAGAAATGGATTTAAACGCATCACAAAAAAGTTACAATTTATAATATATTTATTTACAATGAAGATACTTATAGTCACTAAAAAGTATCTAAATATTCAAATTTGATAAAAAAAAATTTAATTCATAAATGTAAATAGAAATAAGGACAAAGATAAAATAAACCTGAAAGAAATGTTTTGCATATTATTATTGTTTACGACTTCTAAAAGTTTGTAAGATTTTTGATATAAATGGAGTGATATAGATATTTATTCATATTTGTTTTCGTCGTTATTATATGAAAAAATGATTTTATTTGATTTCCTACCAGAGATATTGTTTGATATGATAAGAGTTTATAAACGTCTTTGAATTTCTTTTGATATGTCTGTGGAGAAATGTATTTCGATAGGTAAAAAGTAAACTTTATTACTAACGTCATTTATTTTCGTTTGAATCGGGAAGAAGGGAGACACCTTGTAAGTCAAAACGTTTCCCTTCAACGTTATTAATATGACAGGATGCGACTAAACGTAATCGTAAATATATATATTTTTGAACCTGCCTATGTTCACTATTCACAATAATGAATTAAAATTTACTATAACATTTCTCTACAATATTTATTTTAAAAAAATCACAAAATGCAACCACAAACTTTAATATTAAAAGTCAGTCGAAGAGAACAACGCCATTGTTACCTAGATTAAGTTGCAGTCCTACTAGTAACACGGAATACAGTGGATATTTCATCAAGCTGTTGGCAAGATCTAGTAGACACTTCCTTCTCAAGTCCAACACGATATCTTCAAGGAAAAACCTCATTCAAAAGGATATGTAGGAAAATGATGCCAAGCTTAAGGAATGATATTTTTAGTATTTTAAATGCCAACACAAAGAATAATAAATTCACGCAAAGAACAGTTTATGCTCGGCTTTGCGTTGATTTACGGATAAAATTTCAACTAAGTATTTTCGAATCACCAAGTCCAACAATTTCAAAAAGTTTTACACTTCCAACGGAATAGATATTCCAGATTATCACCACATAAAACACTCCCATTTTGCCCCATACACAGTACTCGAGTAGTTTCATACAAAGTTTACTGTTTAAAAAAACAGTTACACTGTTCAGAGGGTAACCGGATTAAACGAACTGTTCCAGGTTTAATCCAGATAAAACGTACCAAGATTAATCAAACCACACGAACTATTCCAGGTTTCTAACCAGATAAAGTGTTCTATTTAAAAAGTGTTAAAATTAATCGAACCACGAAGAACCACGAACGAACGAACACTTTGAGGTTTAGATAAGATAGAACGTTTCAAAGTCAACTGAACTACACAGACTGTCTCTTCCAGGTTTCAAGCAGGTGAAACGTTCCAAGGTCAACTGAAGCACACGGAGCGTTCCAGCTGTCCACCAGACAAGGCACTCGGGGTATTCACCACACGAAGTACTCCAGGTTCTCCCTGGCCTGGGTGTCTGGCTGATCCAGTGACCACTAAATCTTGGAGGCATCGAAGTTCTCCAGCTGCCACTGCTGGCGTTTCTCGTTGACATTGCAGTCCTCCATCACCAGCTTGTCCTTGAAGGTGTTGATGGCCATGCACTTCTCGCTGCTTCCGTGCTTCATCAGCTTAGTCTGGAACACACAAATCACACGGTGAATTCAGCGAAAAAAAACATTGTTATGTTTTTATTAAACATTAGAAAAATATGTAACAAACATTGTGTGCGATATTTTAAATGGCTAAATAGATATCTTTAGAAGGTGAAAATTGTGCATTGATCTGGGAAATGATAGACACAAATTGCTGATCTTACTTCATGACGTCAGCGCTCACAGTTACAGAGTGTGTTACTTCAGACAAATAGATTTTCTGATATATTATAGTAAATGTATTATTATTTTAATAAATTGGCTCCGGGGCATAGGAACAGAAAAAAAACCCAAGACACAACGAACTATTTTCCACAATTCGAATTAGTACTGGGCGTTGACGATCCATTGAAACAAGCCACCGCCGTTATCGTTGGCAATTGTCAACTGTTGAATATAACCGTTGTAAATAACTCCGACGTTGACGCGACGATATTGATTTTAAAACCGTTTGATTGTTGGTGCCGTTATTGGGGGTGTTATTTTATAAGAGCTTTATATTAAATAGCATCGGTAGATTCACTTGACGCTAGGTACTATATATCGGCTGCTTCGGATAGGAAAGTCTACAAATACATCTAGTAAAAATATATAACCAAAAGATCATTCCAAATTACGCATAAAATCGTTCACGCAGTATAAACTCTAACACATTTTTGTTTATTTCGCGCTAAAACTAAAACAATAAATACATACTCAGTGAATGTCGAGACTGCGTTGCGTTGAATAATATTTGCATGTAGCTATTGATATCCAACTGTTGGCGCAAAGTTTTATCAATCACGTTGGACGTTGACGGCACCTGGCTGTTATTTTTAACAGCTAGTTATATTTTGATACAATACTTATTCGAATAGGCAAAATATATTTTTTTGAATCCTTGGACATAGGCACACTAGAAAATGGTTCATACAGAATTGAAATGAATCATGAAATCGAAAATATAATTGAGCATCAGACTTTTGTAAGATTATGTAGGTCCCAACTACTGCGAAGGGCTGGAGTATGTTGAAAGAATGCCAGATGGCAGGACAACAATAATCATGACCCAGTAAGTGTCTCGGTGGAAGGGACCCACAGGTAGACTGGTGAAGAGGTGGAGAGACTGCCTGGAAGAAGACTAAAGCAGGACGAGGAGGACTGAGAACTGGAGGCGAATGGCGAGGAACCGCAGCCAGCGGAGAGCATTTGGACAGAGAAGGGGGGCAAATTCCACTCTGGGATGCAGCATTATGATAGCACATTAGTATTCCGAGTAACAAAATGAAAACAATATTGTTGGTAATCATTTTTTTAACATGTCAACACTGCAAAATTTTCAGGGCAAAATATATATTTAAAAAAAAAATTGACAACGCCTTTAGCTTTTTACAGCATACAAAGAAATGAAGCGGTTGTTACGAAATTGGTATATAAGGTGAATTAAATAAAGTGTTAATTTTTAATGATATAGAATATCATCAACTATAAATAAATGTTTTTTTCACTTTAAAAAACACTAAAGAATTTCTAAAGCCGGCTTCAATCTGGCACTTGAAAATGATTTCTTATAATTATTGGCATACTAGTAGGTAAAAAACCCGCAATTTTTTTAAGTTAGTTCAATCATCTCAAATGTTTATTTAAGTAGGGCGTTAAGTATTTAAGCTCTATTTTTTGGTTAATGAAGCGCCCTCGAAATGATATTTCACAAGGATTGCGCATTATTTAATTTCTTCCAATTAACGGCTAGCATTTCAAATTAATGTAAGGAGAGTCTCATGCGTGACTCTTGAGAAGTTTTACCAGTAAATTTGACGAAAAGTTCGTCAAACACGCATTCGGAAATACTTACTTAGAAAATTTATTCAGATTTTTCCTAAAATCCACGATAGATATCTTAAAAACTCCACCCCTCGGAAGCTTTGAATCAGTAACTGAATGTATATATTCAATATCGTATTCAATCTCTGCGGGCTGCAGAATTCGTAACGCCTTAATTTCTGTCGCTAGTGTCGCCACTGTCTACTTTCCCGGTCAATTCGATTAAAGAAATTAGCTCCCCACTTGGCGGTTACGCTAACCGTATTGGTGTTGATACTACTGTATAAAAATATTACTAGCCGTTGGAAATAACAGTTTGATACCGTCAAAGTTCAACGTTATTGAAGAAAATTTGAGCCAACAGTTGGATATCAATAGCTACATACCAGCATTATTCAACGCAACATTATTATTCAGTCTCAACACTCACTGATTATGTACCTATTGTTTTAGCTTAAGCGCCAAATAAACAAAAAAGGTGTTAGAGTGTATACTATGTGAACGATATTATGCGTAATTTGGAATGATCTTTGGTTGTATTCCTACTAGACGTCTTTGTAGATTTTTATATCCGAAACGGCCGACACGAAGCACCTAGCATCATACAAATCTACCGGTGTCACGTAAAATATAAATGTTGCGTCATAAAATAACACTATTCAAGGCACCAACGATCCAAGTGTTTCAACTCTCCCAACAGGGGATTATAATTATTTAAATCAATTTCGTCGCGTCAACGTCGGCGTTATGTCGTACGGCTATATTCAACAGTTGAAAATTGCCAACGATAGCAGCGGTGGCATTTTTTCGAATTTTTGTCAACGCCCAGTACTAGTTCATACACACGTCAAAAAGGACACAGAGAGATCGTCGTACAGTTCTGTGATCGTAATTGATTTGTAGACGTTTTGCATATGAGCGAATATTACCATATCTAATTTTCTGTGAATCGTATCAGGCGAGTATATGTGGCCATGTATACGATAGATGCTAGCGCATTACTAAAAAAATAAATTCAATATGCAAATGCATAACTTACATCGGGGTCATACTCCCAATACTGGTTTCCCTTGGACCCGTGACAAGGGTAGAGGATCACGTCCTGGCCGGAGTAATCCACGCAGGTCTCGTCTCTCCTGATCTCGCCCACTTTAGAATACATCCAGTACTGAAAAAATACGACATTGTATTAGCAAGATGAATAAAAACGATTACTAAAGTAAGTTAGTTAAATCAAACGTTTTTTCACAAATTACTAAATTGAGAAGAACAAATAATATTGTCGAATGATTAATTTGTGAATTCTACAAAAATAAAAATTTTAAGCAAAATTTTTAAAAAATTTTTTTGAGAAAAAAATCGCTCGTATTCCTATCATAGACGAAAAAGGTATTTCACATAATATATTTGTTTGGATCAATTTTGGTCAAATAAATGTATGCAATTGATAATATGAATAAGTTACATGAAATACAAAAGCTATTTTGCAAGACAAAATTTGCCAAGTAAACGGACTTTAAGTAATTTATAAGGTTGTGATTTTTCAACCTCCGTCAAGTCGATTAACGATTTTGAATAAAATACTTATACGAACAACTCTCGACCCCTTCAGTGTTTGATCAAGTTTGATCAGCCATCAATCATAACGGTTGTGGTATTTGCTTAGCGTTTGATCAAAATTTGATTTAACGCTTAAACAATAAGTCAATCAAATGCGATGGTGGTTTAACAATTCTGACCCTTGGGCAGTTTTCGAGTATGATATCAAAATGAACGAAGTGTAATACGATTTTTTTTTTCTCAATTATCACAAAAACAAATTGGAAAAGCCTAGATCCATAGGGATATTAACACGTTTCATATAATTTGGCAAACATGATTGAAAAATGCGCTGGACTTTAAAATTATTGAATTTCATAGCATGAAACTGCATACATTTATTTAAAACAATATAACGAAATAAATGTAGATGTGAGGATATTTCTTAGTGAGTTTTTCGTCTAGAGGCGGAAAATTAACGGAATCATTGTAAAATACAAAGAAGAAAGATAATTAAAATATTAAATTATTTATTTAAAATTGATCTCCAGTAAAAATATGAAACCACTTACCTGTGGATGAACCAAACAAAGTAAACAATGTTAGTTTTAAGCTTTGAAATATCTTTGTTAATTATTGTGTTTAAGTGTTTAGGATTCAGCATTCAGCCAGTGGATAATAATTAAATATACAAAGCAAACGAAAAGCTCAAAGTAACCAAAACCACAATGTAATAGTTAATTTATAAATAATTAAATAAATTGAAAGTACTTACCCAAAGTAAACAGCTCTAATAAAATTATTAGAATGTGAAAAATTAATTTAGAACTAGTATTAGTGCGGGTTGTTTCAAACTTTCGTCAGAGTTGACATCGTCACAGTTCAATGATTAGCGCCATTTTGTTTTTTTTTTACATTTGAAAGGTTTCCGTTGAACGCCGATTGTTGGTCCGTTTTAACTTTTGAACTAATTGTGATCAGCTGATAAGCATAACAACTTGACAGTTATACTTTTCAGTTGATCACGATTTGTTCAAAAGCTGAAATGGGCCTAGAATCGACGTTTAACGGAAACCATTAAGATGTTAAAATAACACAAAATGGCGCTAATTGTTGAATTGTGACGATGTCAAATGTGCGAAAGTTTGAAGCACCTCAACCGAGAAAAGAAAAAGTATTTGTTGAATGTTATCTAAAGATACCAATAAATTGTAAATGTAGTCACTGCTATTAAATTCAACGAATGAGGCTTTGATTAAAAGATCAAAAGATCATTTTAAGATATGATTGAATTGAACAAAGCCTTTTCATATCCAATTCAATTAATCTCGAGCACTTTCGACGGAACTTCATCGAAGGAACAATTTGTGTAAACTCACATCTCGAAATTATTCAGTTCTGAACAATTATCTTATTATTCCATTTTATGCCAAGCTTACCGAACTAGACCCTCCTGGGATAATTGGATTTCGGCAAACCCCTCATCGCTTCAAATGATTTGGAAACAGATGTACACAAACAAACTCACTTTAATCAAGTGCGTATTTAATTTACAATAACGCCTCTTGAACTAAGGCTGTTCGTACCGTTCTAGTAATACAACTACTAAATTACTGGCCCTCGGAACATTCCGTTAAACGGAAAAGCTCGCTACAAGTTTTCTGTGCAGCTGTTTTATTATTTAAAATACATTTCAAAGTGTAAGGGTTGGCATTTGTAAACAGATAAAATTAAATACAGACTACTAGCGGAGATCAATTTTTAGATAACTGTGCCTATTTTTAACCTTGAAATGTCCTCCTCACAAACGGATATAATATTTCATGCATCGAAGTCAAGCTTTTTAAATTTTATCTTGATTTTAAAAATAATGACAAAATCAAATTGAATATTTTAACACCGCTGTCGTTCAATCAACAGATGATGTACATAGCCGTGATTACGATTGCTTAAGGACCCGTCACTTATGTATTTGAAGGAGAGTTCCGCGGAAGGTTTTCAAAGGTTCTTTTGACGCTTGCCTTTTTTTGTCAAGGGTCAGAGGCTCGAGTATTTTTACTCTCATTTTGAGGGTTATACAAATCAAATTACCATTTACCTTGATCCGGGCTACCTTTTTTAGTTCACCCGGTAGAGAGAATAGTTGAGAAGAGTTCCGTATTGGGATTGCTTTTAAGATCAGGAGCACATATTTAAGTAGGGGGATCGGCAAGATCGAGCCGCTTCCCGAGGGACCAAATTGATCTACGGCAACTCAAAGAAACCAACTACTGTACGCTCTACGCTATCACGCTACGGGCTACGAGCTACAGAGTACGGCATCTACGAGATACTTTAGTTGCGATAGTCAGTGTCGTATAAAAAATTCTCAATCGCACCCTACGAAATATCTGGTACGTAAAAAAAATGGCAAAGAATGTTATTAAGAAACAAGAGGAGAAAATTTAGTAATAAACACATTAATACAAATAATAAATTATTTTTTTCCCGAGCGACAAAAATGCATACTTAAAAAAATTATTATTGGTAGATGCTAAAAAGTTACAAAATTAGTTAGAAGGATGCAACATACAAAATTAAGAAGAGAGGTATTAAATAAATAATATGCAAGTGTCATTTCACACATCCGCATGCCCTTTGAAACATTCACGAAGAAGATCGCTGCCATTGTAGGGTATATTAGGAAAGCGAAACATTCTCCATTAGACCATGAAGGATGTGGATTTTAGATTCCAAGTGTTTTAGTGTTATTTCAATAGATTCACGTACAAGATTTTAATCTGGAGACCAGCCCATATTTTTAAGGTGATTTAAATTTTGAATATATAGATCGAGCTGTGTAATCCAGTTTTGGATGACTAGATGTCTTGATAGTTATGGCCTTTAAAGACTGGCCGGAAGAATCACCCTCCCCCCAGTGTTGTGTTGAGGGTAGATCCGGCAGTGCCTTACCTGGTTGCCCCCTTGCCCGTGGCAAGGCCACAGCCAAGCGGGGCGGTGCATGTCTTCAGGCTTGCAGGCAGAATCCAGGCATTGATTCGACCAATCGTTTCCGATCTGATCCGTAGGAGGAAACATGGAAAATTGCGAGTTAAAACAAGTAGTGCTTCATCATTCATGCGTGCAAGCGGGTTAGGATAAAATGCAAAAAAATATAAATCCAAGTAACAACGACAACTGCTTTCACCCGAAATTCGGCATCTATGTTTTAGCTTCGGAAGAAAATAATATTTTAGTTGAACAGTATTAGTGCTTCAGTAAAAAGTTGTTAGTCACAAAAATTCAAACTCTGGTCAGTAAAAAAAAACAATGTTTGTAGTGGTGCGAAGCTACATTATTTTTGTGGTCACACATTTTTTCTAATATATTTCCTCTTAAATTCTTCACGTTTGAATAGAGCAAAATAGAAACCAGCCGCTTTTGAGTAGACGAGAAAAAATGAATTCAGAAATATGACGGTTGATGAATCCAACACAAATCCAACAAAATAAAATCCCAAGGAGATTGGTTCAACGAAACATACATAGACCCAACGCAATACAGACCAAACGGACAAAGGACGCGTTCAACCAGCAAACCTGATTGAGTTGTGCGGTGGCACTTATAGACTATGACGGGGTTGACGATAGTGAATCAGGTTATGGATGCGTCCATACACATTTCGTCTTCAGAAAGATTACGAATCTAGAAAGTTGTGAGTTGGTACACCTATCCTTTGTGCGTATTGGTAATGTCCAAAAAAATTGACCCATGTTCACATTTTTACTCTTATATTGGGTGTTTAAAAGGATTTGAAACAATTTATCCACGCACTAAAAGATACAATTGGTCATATCGCATTTTCGTGCAAACAAAAAATGTTTATAAAATCCTTCAAGGCAGGTAGAAAACCCCGATCCTTCATATCCTTTAAACATACATGGACCCAATGTAATATAGACCAAATGGAAAAAGAGCGCATGGACCCAGCAAACCTGGTTTGATCCCTGCTTGTGACACTTATAGACGATGACTTTGTTGCCAATAGTGTGCCAGGTTATGTATGCGTCCAAACACATTTCGTCTCCGGAAAGATTACGAATCTAGAGAAAACTCATGAGTTAGTATACCTATCACTTGTGCGACAGCAAAATATTAGTAATGTCCAAAACTGGGTTTCATCCCCAATTGTGACACTTATGGACGATGACAGGTTTGCCCCATGGTCAAAGGTTACGCACGCATCCTGACACAGTTCACCCCCGGAAAGGTTACGAATATTCACGAGTTAGTACACCTATCTCCTATGCGATATACGAAACGTGGGTTTTGGTATTGACCAAGACACCGTTGCTTACCTTAAGATTTTTAATTATAAAGTTTAATTTCAAAGATTGTCGGTACATCTTCTTTGAAACCCTTCGTAAGCGATAAATAATGAAACGATGGATGAAATCACACACAAATATCTACATTGACGATTTTCGTCCCAGCGAAACAAAGTCATAGGCGCATAGGTCAAGCAAACCTGGTTTTTTCCTTTCAAGTGGCACCTTTTCATCCCCAACGGTTTTCTCTTTGAGTTTTTCTTTCCCAACGAGTCCAAACACCTGTTTTTACGTCCGGATAGATTTCGAATCTAAGGGAAACTCCACATTAGTTCAACAGTGCTCCACCAAACAGGCACACGATGATTGTTGGAATGAAAAAAATGATTGATTATTTTGACGGTCTGACCCAGGATGTAAGAAAGAGTCACTCGCCTCCCTTTTGATTGTTTGGGGGTAAAAAAGTGCAGCCAGTGATTTTATGGTTAAAAGAAAAATTAAAACACATGGTAAAATTCTAATTGCTAACCCAGTTAGAATAATAATAGATCATTTGTTATTGGACACGCAGTCTACGGCGCAATTGGATACATAACATCTAATGCAAGCGCATGCTGGGGGAAGTAGCATAACGCAGTGCAGATCGTGCTGGGACATAACAGATGATGCAACATTAAAAGCAGGGCTTCAGCAGCAACTATCAGCAAACTGGAAAATCAGCTGTGAAAGGCGTAAATAAATGTTTCCTTTATGAACCATCAGATTCTCTCAGTCTCTAGACAAATGGAATATTATAAAATTATTCATCAATACAATATCAAGAGCTCTTCTGCTGAATTCATAAAGGATCAACAGGTGCGTGCCGAAAATTAATACGTTTTCTACAGCATGCTTGGCAGTTGGTACATGTGCAACTGCATTTGCTTCATCCACAGGTGTTTCTCGGCTCCTGCTGGTACCTGGTTTCCTCCTTGACGATGGCAAGGATAAAGTCCCGCCGGCTTATGAAGGTCGGTCTTCCTCAACGGAGAATCCAAACAGATTTTTCCGCCCATACCTAAGTTTCGGAACTAAATTCGAAAGTGGCTGATTAGTTAAGTAGGGTAAAAACAGCAGTTAAGTCTTCATAGTAAACAAACAAAAAATAGTAAATATCTGAAAAATTAAGTATTAGTAATTAGATTAATTAAGCTTAAGAAATATTTTGCCTTTGGGCAGATCAGAATTATCATTACTTTCAACGTGTGGTTACAAAATTAATTAATGGAATTATCAAAATGCGTTATTCATAAATTTTGATAGTCAAAAAATCTCAGTTAAGGGTTGACGTCTCCAGCGGATACAACTCACAACCATGGTTAATGATTTCAAAATACAACGTGTATTGAAGAAACATGGAAGGTCTGAGATAACTGACAAAGGCCTTAGGGGTTGGAGCAGACACTCGGGAAGCGGAAAGTCCCGAGATAAATTTACAAAATCTGATAATTTTTAATAATGTTTCCGAAAAAAAATGAGAAAATATGTCTTTTTGCATTTGTAGTTTCGAAAACAGACATGTGTTAACTTTGGCGATGTTAAAAAAAAGATAGTCTCGTCGCTGGAAAGGCAAAAGGGCTTAAGCGACAATTTGGTGAATGAGTTAAGCATGCAGTTTTGATTTTTTTTTCTGCACTGAATGCTCTGACTCTTGTATGATTCTGAATACTTTTGTGGCGCTTAAGCCATTAAAATTATGTTTACCATTTGGGAGAAGGCTTAAATCAAGCGACACAAGTTTGTGACTATTTTAAAGCCTTTTGTAGCTTCGAGTAGATCAGTGAGAGCATTGAATTGCCTGAGTTAACATTTTTTTGAAAAATCCGAACAAGTTGTGAGGACTTGAATTTTAATGTGAAACCAAAAAACTTTAAGTGCTCTGGCGTAAACTTCCTAAAATGGCGCTTCAGCTCTTTTTCCTTTTCGTCGACGATATCAAGATGAAAAATAGAAGTAAGATGAACCAATCACACACCTCTCCGTTGGCGACAGCATCTCCGGGGATGAACAGCTCCGGGTAGATGTTCTTCAGATACCAGTCGAAGGACTTGCACTGGAGGTTGGTCCTCAGCGCTCTTCTGTCGGAGACGTCTCCAAAGTCACCCTTGTCGTTTCCGATCCTCTGGTAGTAGTACTTGGCGTACTCGTCTAGCCAAACCTGAGGGTGAATTTTATGATTTTTTTACAATCTTATTTTTCAGAGAAAGACAAACGTTTCCGGGTTACGAATAACCTGACGTTATTTGAAAAACTCCTGCTGCTATCATAATAAGCGGAAGATGTTGCTTGTACAATGATGGAGGACCTAGGCGGCAGGGGAATTCAACTCACGACGCCCGGGTGGAAATCGGACGCGTTTATCCACTCAGCTACTAACCGGTCATTTGACTTTTTCAAGCATTTTATAAACATGATTTATAATGTATCAGGCTGAAATATCGAACAAGAGCCCCAACGGCTCCCAACCGTCTGAAGCTAGTAAAATAGGGCGTTCCCAATCGGGGTGTGTTGTGAAGTTGAAGGTAGTGGGCAGGGTAAGGAGATGGGAAAGAGAAAGGTTGGGAAGTACCTGGCTATTCAGATCTGGTCACCGAAAACGGCTGAAGCCATTTCAAGTAAAGTTTTGATTCTTGATGGTAGTATTTACCACTCTGGAAACTATTGAATAATTAATATCGAAATGGTTTCTGATTATTTTCTGTACAGAAATGAAAATCCAATATGCATTAAGTATGATCCATCGTAGGCAGGTGTTAGTGATTGATGTTTTCTCTGGGCAGGAAAAAAAATCACGTAGATATGAGAATGAAGGTACACTGTATCATCCCCAATAGATGTCATCTCCCAAGCTATATTTGTTTTTTTGCAGGAATATATCAGCTTTGATACTTTTTGAACAGACTCGCATTGTTGATTGATAAAAGATATTTATTTGCAAGTCATCACATCTTTTACCGGAATTCCTAATTGATAGAAGTATTTACCTCTGAGAGACGGATGGAGTTCCTCTTGAGTACGTTGACCCCCTTGCGCCACTGGTAGGGCGATCTCTTGCGGAAGATGTGCCCCACGTGGGAGCAGGGCACGATCTCCAGCGTGCCCCCGCACATCCAGGTCTTAAAGGACAACTCCAGGTTCTCGCCGCCCCAGATGTCGAAGCCGCTGTCGTAGGTGCCGAGCTTCTCAAAGAAGGCCTGAACAAGAAAAATGTCATTGATGAGTTATGAACAAGGTAATAAAATACGTAAATATATTAAATTTAAAAATAGATGTGTTTATTGGAAAAAATAAAACTTAAAATTGACAGAAAGCCAAACTACCAATATTCTCAATTTAACTCTAATTTTATCGTTTGGAAATTTAGCTTTTTTGTCTGAAGCACTAACAATACATATTCAAAAGATGAAAATAACGCTGTGATCTGGAAAAAAAAGAATTTACTTCTTAACTCAAGGCAAAAAATGTGCAAATTGAACGAAGCCTGAACTCTCCGTTCGAAAGCATTTGCTACTTTATACAATCATATTTCTTGTTCATAATTTAAAAAAATAGTCTAGATGCTGGTCGTTTGATAATAATAATAATAATATCTGTCTAACGTTTCTCAATCTTTTTAGTGTCTCTTCATACTTGCGCGAAAAGGGCTTCTCGTCTATGGTGGCTTTAAAAACTAATTACAGAAATAGCATATTATCACTTAAAAGTTATTAACTTATTATGTGTGTTTCAAATGTGGATCCACGTAAAGAAAACATTTAAACTGTAGAACAAACTCAACAGTCGCATTATATAAATAGTTAATATATTTTTATTTATTATTTTATTAGGAAGTAGCTGTGTGTAACACATTATTATAACTTTAAATTCGTTGTTTAATAAAAGAATTTTTCGTAAATGTGACTTATTTTTTTCGTAGATTGTTTTTCCAGTTTTATTTATTTTATATTAGTTACTTGTACATTCAAGTTTACAAAGTATCTAATAATTTAATTTACTTTTTGACTTAATAATAACATTTTAAATAATAAATAGCATCAATGTGACCCCCTCTCCCAGGTTTAGAAACGATGAGCTAACGATTACCCACATTCATTATCTCGTCCTCCAAACAGCATCCACAAAGATGATCTTACTGTAGAAAAATATAGCACATCATAATTTGCTTAAAAAAAATAAAGTGACCTTATCAATAGAGAACAGCCCCCCAGCCATAGTGGGGCTCCAGACGGGCTCCGAATTGTGGGTGTGGCGTTTTTTCTCCCTCTCGGGCACGGGGTGCCAGTTGAACTGGAGGTTCCAGTCGAAGCCGCCCACGTTGATGGTGCCCCCGCTGCGGTAGTGGAACTGCAGGGTGGTGTCGTCAATCACGTCTATCACGGGGCACACCACAGTCGTGGGGTCGCGCGCGATGCGGTCCAAAAGAGGTTCCAGCCAGCCTGGAAATATTCATATAAGTTATGGTACAAAGGCGATACAATCAGGGGCGTGCACTCCATAAAGACACATAAGCACTGTTCCTTTACTATATTCGCATAAAATTACGTATAATATTGGATTAGAAAATATGAAATTATTGCAAAAAATAAATTTCCTCTTTCGAAAATACGCGAGAAATTTATCAAATCGCACCGCCACAAGCGCCTCACCGACCTTCCTAGTATAACGTGTTAAAAGCAGTAAATACATATGCTCAAAGCCGCCAATGTCAGAAAAGATTATTCTATGTTCACTAGACTACACAAAATATATATGCTGTGAGCTGTTGCGCGTTAAAGTGGATCGTTTATGTTGGTATTTTTGTTTGTGTCTAAGGCAGTGCTTTTATAGAACAAAATTCAATAGCAAGCAGTGACATTTGTTGGTACCTTTCTATGCTATTAATAATCTGTTGTTTTTCCTACTGTCTACCCTGATCCAGATATCAGTGCACGACACTGAATACAATTCAGGCAAGCTGTTCCGCCGAGTTGAGACGGGTAAGGTTACCAGGAGATTGACAACAGACATAACACAAATATTAAAAAAAAATAACTGGCAATTAATAAACTTCGTGCAGACAGCGCGCGGCTAGCACATGAAGCACCGTCGTATCGCACAGAATAACTTCAACGGTTAAGACGGCCTCCGCGGTCGAGTGGCAAGACGTTCGACTTCGAATCCAGAGGTCACGGTTTAAAACCCGGCGTGCTCAAATAAAATATAACACAAATAATTCATATAAAATAATATATAAAGAATATTTGCGGTACGTTCCAGAGTGGTAGTGGTATATACCCACTTTAAATATCACCGTGGTGAAAGATCACCATTTAGAATCGAAACGTTGCTTGAAATGGCTTTAGCCGTGTTTAGTACACAAATTTAAAAAAGCCAGGTAATTCCCAACCTTCCTCTTCCCCACCGTCTTGCCCCAATCAGGAATGCTATAGTCTCACTGATTCTAGACGGCTGAGAGCAGTTAGGACTCTGGTGTTGTTGTTGATGTAGTTGAACATCAATGGAAAGGTCTGAATAGTCTCTTTTGACTGTGAAATTATTTGTTTGCTCGTTGGAAATGCGCCTCGTAAACTAGCCACGCGTTGTCTGAACGAAGATATTGACGTTGTTATTAAAAAAAAAAGTACAGCATTACGTGAATTAGGTGTGTACGGTTAGAATTACAATAATAATGATTATATTATATCAAATATTTGAACTAAAATAATATATGATAATACTACTCGTATGTTGGTTAGTTATCAAGTTATAGGCATTAGTCAAAACACTGAGCTATTGCAGCATATATTATTGTTCTGTACATTCTTATGCACTATTTTAAGTTATTTCTTTTATAGGTCTAAACATTTTTCTATTGCAAGCGTAAAATCAAAGTTCAGATGGAGTAGGAGAATTAGATTCCCACGTTATTAAATTTTTGTCGGATTTTTAAGAACCTTCATATTTTAAGACAAGATAAATATATCTTCGCTGGAAAGGCAAAGGGGCTTAAGCAACACTTGGTAAAAAAATAGTTAAATGTGCAGTTTTTGTTTCTGCATCGGATGCTCTGACTTTCGTTTGATTCTGAAGACTTTTATGGCCCTTCAGCCATCTTAAAAAATATATGCACCATTTGGGAGGAGGCTTGACTCAAGCGACACAAGTTTGAGACTATTTTTAGTTTTTCGTCGCTTCAGTTAACCCAGTGAGTGCATTGAGATAACTTTTTTTTTCAATATACAACGAGGCACTGAAGATTTATTAATTTTAATGTAAAACAAAAAAAAAACTTTAAAGTGCTCCATTTTAAATTTCTTAAAATAACGCTTCAGCCCTTTTGCCTTTCCGGCGACGATATATTCAATAGAATGTTTTTTTTTTTATAATTAAATTCATTATAATTCGACTAACTTTATAATGATCGTCATGTCTATTTACGAAGTCCAAAGAGATTAAAGATATTCGACGAAATAAGAATTTTATTCAAATGAATTTGAGAAGAATTTTCATCGAAGATCTTGATTTAGAAATGCCATTTGACGTAACAAATTGAATTACGAAGCGGTACTAAAATGAAACGAATTTCCGAAACAAACCATTAAAGCAGACACTTATAGCCGACGAATGACCGCCAAAAAACAAAGTGCTTACAGCTGAAAATGATGTCCGCTAGGTGGCTTATAAAAGCGAAGACTACACACTAGATGGACGTTAAAAAACCAGCGAGATCATCGAAATGGAAGGCAGTAAAGGCGGGAGGCCGTAACCGTAAACGTAAAAAGAAGAAAAAACACTACGTTTGTGAGTGGGCGTGGGGAGCATTTACAGTATTAGCCTCGCAGTAAAGTTTCCTATAAAATACAAGCAGAGGCCCAGAGGTCGCCGCGGCGGAATAAAAACCCTCCGGCGCTCGGATAACACCTGCAAGTCGATAGGAGTGTCGGAAGATAGCAAGAAGTGCCTGAAACCGCCGCCGACATGTGCTTTTTATTGCGTTAACTTCTATTATCGAAGGCGTAGTAAGAAAACACAAAACAAAATTTCATTTCATTCAAATGTTTACGAATCCGTTATGACCAATAAGGCGTCACGTATTTGTGCACATATATTATGTATTATACATTCGGCAGAAATGGAAAGCGGTTGGCACAACTAGTTTTACTACCCGGCTTTGCCCGAGATTTTAATCGAGGAATATAGAATAACCGTTATGCCGTCTTTTTTTATTTATTTAAGGAGAAAACACAGAAACAGACAGTAATTAATAAAAAAAATATATATATATATGAACTCACTGGAAAATTCGCCTGTATCCCAACCTTTTCTCACGGATTAACATATTAAATAGCTGATAAATAAATATAAACACAAAGTTTTTTTTTAATGTTTTGTTTTTTTGTTGTTTTTTTCGTTTTCGTTTTTTTTTTTTTTAGTCATACATTTGGCAGGGAAATGAACATTTTAAAACTCAGTAGGCCGCGATGAAAATCACATAGCTAGCTGAAGACGTTTGTATTGATGACAGAAAAAGTGGTAATATCACTCAAATATATGCTTTTTTTGTTCCAACCATAATTGCACTCAGATCAGATTATTATTAACGCCAAGTAAATCTGACGAAAGCCTTAAATCCCATGGCGCATTTCGACCCGATCGGGATTAAAATAAGGCAATAGATGGGAGGCATCATTGTCATTCGCATTTCCTACTCACCCCCTTACAAATTACGGTGGCTTTTACTGTTGGGCCGTAAAATTCCATGAAAGCCTTGGGAGGCCTTTAAACCTAACAAGTCCCCGCTCCTATGGGAGGGGGAGGGCGCACCTCCACCCCTACACCCGTCCTAGAGGGGGGGATGCCAGAATACACTTTAGCGCCCTGATACAATCAACGCGCCTTAAGTGGGCCCCTTTGCAAAGCAGAATTAATAAAGAACACGACAAGGTAAGGATAATACCAACAGACAAGCTCATGTAGATACTGTAGATGACGATCTGTTCAAGCCGTTCGCACAAATTATTAAGCTTTGTAGCCGATCGTTAAATCTCTAGATCGTTTAACTTTTCGAATTGGGTAACTAACTTTGTCAATCTTAAAAAAAAACACATTTGAAGTATAAAGATTACATTATTACATTGAAATTTCAACTCTTACATTTTAAGATAAATAATAAATGTAATATAATTCTTTTATTAAGGATAAGCACCCAAAAATAGACACTTTTTGTCTTTCTAGTATAAGCAATACTACAAATGATTCATCTGTCAATTTTATATGGGTAGTTAAAAAAATGCCTGAGGTTTCCAGTGAATACAATTCTTGAACAGTAATCTTTTAAATTATTTTTGACAAACATGCTAGAAATTTATGTAAAACTGCACTTTTTACTGAAAATTTAGTATTTTTATGGTAGAATTTAAAGGATTACAGTTGTAAAATTGTATTCATGAAACCTAAGACATTTTTCTAACTACCCATAGAATTTTTTCAGATACATCGTTAGTAAGATTGGTTGTACTAGAATGCTATAGAGTAACGTTTTGTGCCATTTTTGAGGGCTAACTTTTAAACTTTTTATTCTTCATGAGCCTTGGACGTAGGCCTCCCATTATTTTTTTTCCGATTCTTGACAGGTTTCATCCATCCGAAGTCTGCAGTTCTCTTAAAATCGTCAGCCCATCTCATCTGTGTGCGACCTCTGCTTCTTTTTCCCAACCAAGGATCCCACCCAATGACAATGAGGTCAAAACTTTCTTGGTTAATCTTTTATGTTTCCAAAGTGTTAAGTTAAAAAAAAAACACCCTTAAATGTGGAAGAAAGCCTCAAATGTAGGCAAAAACTCTTTCGATGATCAAGGGGGAGGCTCGTGTGACTTAGTGTGCCCAGAGCGCCGGAGAATGTCTTTAAGTGCGGTGAGTTTTGTGCGAGTGTAAAAAAGCGTGACTTTAGGCAGCTGTTTAGGCTTTCCCCGCAGAACAAAAAACATTCGCCGAAAGAAAACGGTAATAGATTCCTCGCGAGACGAGAACACTTAACTCTTTACAACAACAGAAAAACTTCTTCACGTGTGCGTAGTTTACTAGCGCTTTAGTTATTGACTTTGCACGTGTACGTAAGTTCAACGAGAATATTAGAAATTAAAACAATAGGTTAGACCTTCAATTTGAAATAAAAACAAAAGTTTATTAATATATCACTCTTTTCTTCGTTAATCCGCTCTACATGTCTAAGCTCTATAATTTTTTTTTTTTTTTTGTGTTTTACAGACTATATATCCATTTACAAAACACAAGAAGTAACAAAATTAAATTAAATTAAGAGATATTTATAACATGTCTCTTGAAATCTTCAAGGTTTACGTTGAAGATATCAAGAGACATGTTATTTAATAGTACCATACCCCGTGTCATGCTGTGCTGAGCCAACACGTCTGTTCTGCCATGTGGAATGCACAGCAGATCGTGATGTCGCCCCTGGCAGTAGTTATTTGGCACAAACAACTTATAACATTCCAGGAGGTATGGATTGTCAATCAAATTATTCAATATTTTTGTACGCTGTTACTGCAAGGGCCCCACTCCTTCTCGACTGGAGACTTTGATAAAGCGTATCGGAGAGCAAATCTTTATGATGCATAAATTTTGGATAGACGCCGTGGATTCTCATATACAAATATCTGAGAAACTTTGTTTGGATCTGTTCCAATAATTGTATATATTTATTTTGGTATGGGGCCCATACAGCAGAGGGCGTACTCTAGTTTGGACCTTACAATGCAGTTGAACATAGAAGTCATCGCTGCAGGCTTGGTAAATTGTTTGCTAGACCTTATAACAAACCCTAACAGTCTGTAGCACGATGTGGATAACTGCAATATATGGTCTGAAAACGTAAGTTTGGGATCAAAGACTACTCCTAGGTCTTTGATCGACCTTATAGATGACAATAAATCATTCCCTATTTTATAATTAAATTTGATAGGGTTTTTTGAGCGCGTATATGTCATAGATACACATTTTTTTGTGTTAAAATATAATTTATTTTCGTCAGCCCACGCAGTTATTGCATCTAAGTCTAGTTGTAATTTAATACAATCTTCGCCGGTGCAAATCCTCATGAGCAACTTCAGATCGTCGGCAAAAAGCAGGCAAGTGGCATGTTCAATGCATTCTTGTAGGTCATCGATTAATATCAAGAACAGAAGAGGCCCTAGATTTGATCCCTGTGGTATTCCGGAGAATGCAGTAAATTCTCTAGACTCATAACCGTCGATGCAAACATATTGTCGTCTGTTTCTTAAATAGGACACAAAAAATATATGAGAGGTTCGTCAAACCCGATTTTGTGCATCTTCTTTATAAGTATATCGTGATTGACTCGGTCAAATGCCTTAGCAAAATCTGTGTAGATCACATCTGTTTGGTATTTCGCATCTAGTCCTCTTGCCACTCTTTGTGAGAGCTCAAGTAGGTTAGACACCGTAGATTTCTTTGGCAAAAAACCATGTTGATTTCCGCCAAGAAATGGATTTACCTGGTATTTAAATTTTTCACAAATGATAGATTCAAAGACCTTTGGAAGTAATGACAATACCGCCACTGGCCTATAGTTTTGCGTATCTGTTTTACTGCCTGATTTGTGTATTGGGCTTACCTTAGTAAGTTTCCAAGATCGGGGAAAGGTTGAATTTAAAATACTAATGTTAAATAAAAATGAAATAGGTTTATACAACTGATCTCCCAGATTAATAAAAATATATGGTGGAATGCCGTCTGGTATAATTGTCTCTTTTTTAATCTAATTCATTACGCTTACACTAGTTTTGCATTGTTTCCGGATATCCACAATGTTACGCCTCAGGGCTCTCATTTCTACACCACTTATTCTTCCTCCGCCAGTTTTGTACATCACTGCCATATATTAAGGTTGGTATCAGCACTGCATTGTGAACTGCTAGTTTCACTTCTTTAGACGCTGTTTTACTAGCGACAACCGCATTCAGTCCTGAATGAATTTTCTTGCATTCACCCTTTATTCAATGTCCTTATCAGCCTTTCCATCTCTCGTTAACATATTTCCCATATAAACAAGCTCACAAACGGAACAGAAAGTCGGGGACACGCGAGGAAGACATGGAATGATCAAGTAAATCCAATACTTAATTCGGGTCATGTCAAAAGGCAGAATAATAGAAGTGTATGTATAAGACGATGCATAGATGTGAATGAATAAATGAGTGTACGCCAAGACAGAGTCGTGCGGCTCTCTGCCTACCCCTGCGGAGAAACGACGTGATTGTTAGTTAGTTAGTATTTTAGATATGACATCACTGCATCAACTGTCAATCGTGATGATAAATGGTGTCATGATAAAGCATAAGTATAAGGAAATCGGCAGGCGAAAAATATTATAATAAATTGGTAGTTTTATACAAAGAGTTTTAATGGTTAAAGATTTAATTGCGCCGATGAAGTTTCGTTATCAAACCTCACCGATTCACGGTGTATTTTTTAATGAATGTTATTTCACATAAATATTTGACACGTGTTTAAATAATAAAAGATGATTAACTTTTGGCTATTTAAACGAAATGAAAGCTTAATTTTTCAAAGAAAATACACAAAAAACATTCACATTTCTTCACAAAATTACTCAATCTGAGAAAAATCCACTCACAAAAGATTAAAAAAATGAGTGAAAATGTCAGACTCTTTATTAATTTAAAATCGCGGATGGAAAAATAATAAGACTTTTAAATTCAAAGTCTTTTATGCGATACAATCATTATTCAAAGAAAGACTCCTCGAGTTTCCGTCCAATCAATGGGAATATCGGAAAGATGTTATTTTTCAGGTGGATAATCTTCGGCGGAAACGCTCTGACATCTGAAATGTAATCAAAGAAGACGGAAAGGCTTTACCGCTGCTGGGGGAAAAAAACTTATTATTCTGGATGAGACCTGCCACGGAGAGATATAACTTCCAGCATCATTAGTGGTCCACTGATGAGAAGGAGTATTTCGTCGCGAGGGATGAATTCAAGTCGAAAGCGGATAGGCACTGTTGTGTTAGAGAACTGCTAATCTTATTGAGCACGTGGGGAAATGTTTGGGATGACTTCGGCCAATGGCATACGGAGCTGATATTTACTCTCTCTCCCGTGAGGGACAAAGAGATGAAAGTTTGATTTTATTCGATCGGACAAGGAAGCACCGAAAGCAATATTGGAAATGGCGGAGACTTCGAAAGTTATTATAACTTGTTAATTTGGTATACTTTTTTATTGCGTGGGATTACAGGGACTACGTGCGAAAACTTTCTGGAAAGGGCAATACAATTTTGTAAGCGATAACTTGCAAACCGTATTTTATGTTGACGGTAACTTTGAAATTATAAAAACTATTTTGAAAACTCGCGTGTTATGTGTTTGCCACACACTAAATTTAAATAATTGAAAGTGACATAAAGAGAAACGATAAGCAAATCAATCCGATTTTTCCGAAGGAAATGGGTACGAAAAATTAAATATTGAAATGATAGTGACCGATACATAGATCTCGAAGATCCGTAGAATAGATGCAGCAACGAAAGACCTGATCAAGGCTCTGTTGTGCGTTTAAAACCGTATTTGGATAGTTTCTATCAATATACTCGTCATACTGAATCAACCTATCGATCCGTATTGAAGCGGACATGAGAAAATCTACCCACACACTTCTTCCCAACGTCAACCTCTCCCATTCTAAAATCACTTCAATCCACCACACGTCGGGCGGCCCGGCGGCTGTTTGTCTCGCTTCCGGTACTTTCCTAAACAAATGCACCACCGGGGACGGAGCACTTCCGGCTAGGTGAGAATGCTCTCACGCCACTTCCTCGCCACGCAGCCTCTCACCCCTCCCACCCTCTCATCCGCCCACTCACTCCCCACCGTCTCAAGGGAGCTCTCGCAAACATATCTGTAGCCTGGGGGAGGGAATAGATATTGCATCACGATTGCACAATGTCAAGGGTGAGAATAATAATCTTGAGAAAAAAATGTTTCATCGCCAAATCAGATAGTAACTCAGATAATTTCAGTGTATGCATACGCTTGTAAGTTTTGAAAATAGTTCAGACCACTGACTGATGTGTTGATAGCAGACAGTGGCATGCAGAGTTTTTGATCAGGGTAGGTAGTATGAAGAACAGCGGATTAATTGATAATAGAAGTACATGGGTACCAACATATGTCACTGATTGCTAGTGGACTTTTTCTGAAAAAGCACTGCCTAGACATTATTTGTTTTTTTTTTTTAAATTTTTTATTCTTTTTAAAATATTTAAAAAAAAACATGGAGTTTAGTCCATGTCTGTCTCACTAGGATATACCTGTGTCGAGACAGACGTAGAGTACACAATTTATATAATATTAACTGTTTAACATTAATAAAAATAAAATAAAAAGTGATAAAAAGGAAAAAGAATTTTACGTTATAATATGGTAAAGGTTAATACAGAAAAATAAGAAATAGGATTGTATATGCCTAGAGATAAAGATAGATTGAAAATTAAAGTATGAACGTCTAAGTAGGTGTTTTACAGTAGTTAGCAATATTAGAGCGACCTATTTTATAAATCCAATGTTTTATTTCATGTTTAAATTTGGTCATTGTTTTTATTTGTCTAGTCGTAGCTGGTAGTAGATTGTATAATTTGCAGGCTATGTATTTAAAGTGTCTTTGTCAAAAAGCAGTATTTGCAAAAGGAGTTTGGAGTAGTGCTTTATTTTTGGTTCGTGTATTATATACAGTTTGTATTGAATTGTATTGTGTTTTATCATTTTTGTGCAAATTAACCAAAATGTTTCGTGCAAAGAGCTGCTCTAAGTCCATAACATTGATGGCATTGAAGATCGTATCGGTACTGGTAGAAAGAACAAAAAAAAACACTAACAAAGACACTAACACAAACGAGCGATTTGAAAGCGCATGCATACCCCTCCACAGCATACATATGTTGTGTGGTCTAGTAAACGTATAATAACCTACTCTGACGTTGGCGGCGTTTGCGCATATGCAGTTACTGCTTTTGACACGTTACAGTAAGACGATCAGTGGGGCGCTCGCGGCGATGCGATTAGCTGAACTACTTGCGTATTTTTGAAAGTGTTTGCAATATTTTCACATTTATCCAATATCATACATATTTTTATGAGAGTACGGTAGAGTAGACAGTGCTAATGAGCCTATGTGGAGTGCGCGACTCTGTCAGCAGCGTGGGGGCGGCTTTCCTTAGCTTCTGGCGGCTTAGCGACGCCGCGCCTGCCGGACCACGTCACGAGTCTTGTCAACTCGCGAGAATCGGAGTTAATTTGTTGTAATAGGGTCGAATAAGAAAGAATCGGTAAAAGATGGTGAGAGATGACACAACTCACCTTCAGCGCACTCGCAGTGAGAGTCCAGGTAGGTGATGACGGGCGCGGACACGTGCTCGGCCCCGATGAGGCGGGCGCGGATCAGCCCCTCCCTCTTCTCCGCACGGACTATCTTCACCTTGGGGTAGTTGGCCATGTAGTCTTCCAGCTGCTTCTTCGTGTGATCTAAAAGGAACGCAAATGAATACACGACAAGTCTTCGTCAACCGATTTGTAAGAATCTAAGAACAAATGTGTGAATAATAAAATCTTGCCAAAGACAGATCGATGGTCTATACGGCATGAGAAAGATCAGAGGCAATTAATATAATAAGTAAAAAAACAACCCTTAAGCTACTTGGGGAAGGCGTCATGAAATTTGCACAGATTTTTCAGTATTCATCGGAGTTTTTCTAAATAAATTTAACTCTACAATTCATTCCTTCTAACATGTTTGTTTTTGTATGAAAAAAAAATCATACATCTAGTAATAAAAAAAATACATTTAACAATATGCTAATGTACATAAAGTAAAACGAGGCACATAAAGTAAGTATACACAGTCTTGTAAATAAGCGAATGAACTGATATAAAATTATCTTGGTATGTGTACAAATATAAATCCGAATTTCCACAGTATTTTCAGCACACCATGAGTAAATAACTTTGTTTTTGACTCTTTCGTTTCAAACCGACATAAAACATTTTTTCTAGTTTTATTTCATTTGTTCCTTTTATAAACAATTCTCTGTATTTTTTATTCGTTTATCTCTCCTATGTTATATTATGTGTATTGAAATACAGTAACTTTAAAAAAATACCGTTCATGTACGGTAAATACATAAATAAAATAATTAATTTAAAAAATGGAAGAAGTGAGTTAAAACTGAGGCGGTTTGTTTTTAGTTTGTCTTTTCACCATTTGCAATACAAGTTTATAGATCCGTAAAGTAATTTAGCTTTCCCTAAAAAATTGAAAGGTGGAAAATAGTGAACTCATTCTATTAACAAGTAGGTAATGAAAAATATATACTTTTTAAAAATGTTCAATTTATCTTACCCATATCAGAGTAATCATCCACCAGGATGATCTCCTGGATAAGGTGGGGAGGAGAGCGGTCCAGCACGGAGTGCACGGTCCTGAGCAGCACTGACCAGGCCTCGTTGTGGAAGCAGATCACCACAGCGGTGGCTGGGAGCTTCTCCAGGTGGCGGCCAGGCTCCTTGCACCTGGGGACAAAATATAACAAACGAATTAGCGAAGTTGATATGGGAGGAAAATAATTAGATATTTTTCCGTGAACACAAACATGAAAGTGTTATATTTTTTCCCTTGATATGTTGTGACGGCCTCCGTGGTCGAGTGGTAAGACGCTCGACTGCGAATCCAGAGGTAGCGGGTTCAAACCCGGCGTGCGCGAATACATATTGTTTAATTGATATGTGTCAAAACACATTTAATTAACCTAAAATTATGTATAGTATATTCACGGCACTTTCCAGAGTGGTAGATACTCTGAGTACCGCCCTGGTGAAAGACCACTTTTCAAAATCAAAATGTTGCTTGAAATGGCTTAAGCCGTGTTTGCTGACCAAATCTGAATGGCCACATTCTTTTCAACCTTCCTCTTTCCCATCTCCTTCTTTTTCCCATTACTTTCAACCACACAACATACCCTTATTGGGGATGCCATAGTCTTACTGGCTCTAGACGGTTGGGAGCAGTTGGGAACAATTGGGACTCTTGTGCGTTATTTACTATAAAAAAATAATAAATATATTATGATTAAGGTTTTCACAGGTGTAAGATGTAGAACATATATATATATATATATATATATATATATATATATATATATATATATATATATATGGTATATCTCTACGATACCCAATAACAAGTCTTGTGAACTTTATTTAAGGGTCTGAGATGGAAAAGCAATTTGTAACCGGTAAGAGTGTAGAATATTCAATACGTATGTACGTACGTACGTCATCAGGGTCTATTAATAGATCATAGTATCTCAAGAGACACGTGCAGCTGTTGGGAGTGGAAAGCATTAAGCTGTCCCAAATCGAAGGTTCAGATATTATGGGAACCACGTCGTAGAACCAGGAAACGTTGCCTAACTCCCGGTGATAATCCTGGTGAACTTTATTCGAGAGACGGACGACTATCAATTGAATAATGTTAGAGATGGGAGATTGCACGGGTGCTATACAAACCTTACCCTTATCAAAAACATTGTGTTGTAAGTTATAGTCGGTGTCGAATACTCGCTTCAACATGGAAAGCGAGGGTGTCCTGACTATGTTTGCACGATTTTACATTTAAGAAAATTCCATCCGAAGACATGTGTAAAACGGCATACCCCTAAAATTATTCACAAAAGTTCGCACCATGAATTGTCATTTAGACTCGGCAATTATTTGTAAAGTGTGGAAATAGGTGAATAAACGATTAGATCGGAGATATAAAGATTCAAAATAACATTCACAACTACAAATTCTGGTGTCTAGGGTGAACCAAGTATATATGCAGAACGAGTTGATGATGAATTTAAGTAAGTCCAAGGTCATGGTGTTTGAAAGAGAGAGTACGCAAACAGCTGAATGATGAATACTTGGAGCAAGTGTATTTAGGAAGTATGTTGACGAAAGACGAAAAGGCTGATAAGGTTATTGAAAGAAGGGTGAATGCAGGAAACTCTATCAATGGAGAACTGAACCCTGTTGGCGCAAATAAGAAATTGTCTAAGGAAGCGAAGCTAGCAGTCCACAATGGAGTGCTTATACCAACCCTGATGTATGGCAGTGAGGAATGACACTGGCAGAGAAAGGATGACAGTAGACTGAATGCTGTGGAAATGAGATACCTGAGACGTACTCGTATGTGCGGTAAAATCATGTATGACTGTATTAAAAATGTGGATATCCAGAAAGAATGCAAGGCTGATGTAAGCGTAATGAATAGGATCAAGAAAGAAACGCTTAGACGTTTTGGGTATATAGAGCAAATTAACGAAGAAAAGAGTGTGAAAAGAATATATGATGCGAAAGTAAATGGAAGAAGAAGTCGAGGACGCCCGAAGAAAACATGGCACGATCAAGTAAATCAAATACTTGAATCGGGTCATGAGAAGAGTCAGAATAACAGAAGAGTATGTATAAGACGATGTATGAATGTGAATGAAGCAAGGAGTGTGTGCCAAGACAGAGTTGTATGGCGGTCCATCGTTTCTGCCTACCCCTGCGGGGAAACGGCGTGATGGTTAGTTAGATTAATAACCAATCCACTTACTTTAAAGAAGTTACTTAATTCGTAAAAATCGTGAAAACATTAAAATATTCGCGTTGCCTCAACTTCATCGCGAAACGCACAGTCCGGAAATAAAAATCGCAGGCGCACCAGAAGTTTTGAAAAAGCAGACCGATGAAGATGGGGCCAGTAATGACACGACATTAGCGCACTTAAAAACGTATTGCATGGTAATTTATGCAAAATGAGAGGAGCCCGGCGAATCCCTCCCCCTCTCCCTCTGTATGTTACCGTCGCTAGGCACACACTTAGAATACTAATGCACGGGGTCGACAGGGGGCGGGGAAACCCCCCGGGCACGCGCAAAGTGTGGCGCCATCTTGTGGCAATCTTGCAGCGGAATTGATATTCATAGAAAATAAAGATACACACGAGTTTCCCGAGTGCGAACGGAGTACGGAAGATGACAGCCACTCGTGATGGTGGTAGAACAGACATTCGTTTTTTAAAGAAAGAAAAAGCATATCCAGGTTACGAACAGTGGACGATATTTGATATGACAATATCTCAGCTTCTGGGGCAGGACACGGAACTCAACCAACGTCATTGTCGCGGCTGAATCTGTCAACGAGCGATGTATGCAGATGAAGCGGAGACCACCTTGAAGCACGCTCGATTAAAGTTATTTTTGTAATTATGTTTAATTTAAATTTAATTCAATTTATTTTTATGAATTTATTACTATTATTTTATTGCATATATGTATTACAATTCTTACTTTTTTGTTTTATGTATTGTTATTTAGTATTTTTTGTATTATTTTTAATAACGGAATGTATTGCATTGCACTATACCTGCATACTTTCTGGGATACAATTATTATTATTTGATATTCGTAAAAAACATTTACTTTGTGGCATGCCATATTTATAAATAAAACACATAAACTTTACATATTCGTAAAAAGCATTTACTTTGTGGCTTGCCATATTTATAAATAGAACACATACACTTTGTTTATAACCACTTTTTTATTCAATATTATGTCTAATATTGAATAAAATTGAATAAAAAAGTGGTTATAAACAAAGTGTATGTGTTCGTTGTATGTTATCGGTTTCGGAAGTACCCTTCCATTGATTGACCAATCAGGACAATATTCAATTTTAATATTGTCCTGATGATGGATCGATTGATTGACCAATCTGGACAATATTCAATTTTAATATTGTCTTGATGATGGAAGGGTACTTCCGAAACCGGTAAACGTAATATTAAATAATAAAGTTGTTATAAACAAAGTATATGTGTTTTATTTATTATTATTTGAATTCATTCTACTACCATCATTATAAGCAAATAACAAAATCATTTGGCGTGACTGTTAAAAGAATGTATGGTTTTAAATTTCACTATGTCTGGCAAGCTTCTAGATATTAAGTGTTCTGCAGTGTTTTATCAGCTGTTTGCAGTGTATATCTTAACAATAATCAAACAGAAAAACCGTATAGCTGGAGCAGTGAAACTTCTCGAAGGGTGAGTCGTGGCGTTATGAAAATTACACGGCGTTTATCATCTGAAATATTGACCTCGAAACGTAATTTTCATCATTAGCGGTGGAGATATAAAATATCACACATTCGTAAAAAGCATTAACTTTGTGGCTTGCCATATTTATGGTGGAGATTATAGCTGACCATCGAGATCTTTTAGATAGTCTATGGAACAATTGAGAAACTTGGAGTAATATGGTATATCTTTTATTTTAAATTGATATTTTATATAAATAAAACAGACAAACTTTGTTTAAAACCACTTTTTTTTCAATATTTTGTCAACCGGTTTCGGAAGCAACTTTCCCATCTTCAGGACAATGTTAAAATTTCAATATTAATTTTAATGTTGTCCTGAGAATGGAAGGGTGCTTTCGAAACCGGCCGAAAAAATATTGAAAACAAAAATGGTTTTAAACAAAGTTTATATGTTTTATTTATATAAAATATCAATTTAAAATAAAAAGATAGGCCATATTGCTGCATGTTTTTCAATTGTTTCATAAACTCTCTAGAAGATTTTGATGCTCAGCTTATAATATCCACCATATAAGAGAAAAATTATTGTTCAATAAAGAAAAAATTGTGTTAAAAACACATTTGAAATCCGTCGTTTATTTCCCGACAGACAGTCCACAATTAAAACATTTTGGGGCTCCGGAACAAACTACGCTTAAGCAATTAGTGTCCAAAAACGCTCGCCCGCTGAGGGCCTCTGAGTGACAATTTCATAAATCAGATTTTCCAAAATTAATTTAATTAATTTTGCCAATGACACAACCGATTCGATCAGAAACGTTTGCGGGTAGTATTGAAACAGGAGTAATGCTAGCGGAATAGGCACATCCACCGAACAGGTAACCCCTAGAAGTATGAACTATATCGATTTGAATGAAAAGCTTGGAGGACATGGAGAGGCACCTTTGCGAAACGGTATAGTCAGGGCGGTTGACTTTATACTGACTCGATAGAAAGAGACAAATATATATTAAAGGATGTTAGGTAGCCTATTAGATACCGCCAACACGAACTTCGATCATTTTTAATAAACATATTTGAACACATTAAACAAAACAACATCAATAAACCATTCAAATAATTTGTAAAGTCAAAATATCACACAAAACACTTATAACAGAAGGTTTTCCTAAAGATGATGGAAACTTTTTGTCAATTTTATGTCTTTATATCATTAAAAATGTGAAAATTCTAAAGTTCGGTGAAAAATATTTAAAACTGTTAAAATGCCTCTGAAAAGTGATGTTTTATTATCTTTGTTTGGTCGCATTTGAACACTCACGCATAGCACATATCACAGTCATGTTTGATTTATTTGTATAACCACTGCAAGTTTTTTAACCAACCCAAATATAGATATAGGAAATAACCTCAAAATCCGTTGACGTAAGTTATGTGACTCGATGATGTGAAGTAAGCTCGGACGGAGAACAACCTTAAGCACTTAGAAGTGCTGCAATATTATGTGACGACTTTTCTTGTCTCTTTCTCTCTCACAGTATACGACGTAAAAACCCGGAGAAAGTGATTTATCGCAAATTTGTATCGGTTATGTAAAAATATTAACTACACTTCCTTATGTCGTTCCTCCAAGATGAAAACTAATGCCGCTAGCTTAAGACCTTACTACTCCTCAGTATCGAGTGAGAAGCTCGAGTATGTGATTTATAATATCTCGAAGCCCGAGATGTGCTCAGCATCAAATTTTTACTACCTTTCATAGGAAGGTCGCAGATGTGGCGCTTTGTACATGTGGGTGGTACTCAGAATAGCAGAAAATCAACTTCTGCGTAAAATAGTGGCGACAGTTCCAGATGAAAGACGCCCCAGATAAAGTTGGGTAAAGCCACCCCGGAGGCTGTGCGAGGAGAGGCAATAGAGGAAGTACTCTAGGACAGAGACGCCTGGAGGCGGCTTGTCAAAGACTCGAATATGACAAAGGGAAGAAGATGGAATGATAAATGGCTTCATACAGGTAAATTAAGTTGTTATCTACTCTAAAAAGAATTTCCATTTTTGAAAATTGTAGATATATAATTCTTCTATCTGGTCCCCAAACTATAAAATCCACTACTCCATCGAAAAAAATCAACGCAAACTTCTAAGATATATTAACTGTAAACTTAATTTAACCATTGAAAACATAAACCATAACTGCTTGATGAAACTTGTTAAAACTTTCAAATCGAATAATTATTTTTGACTTCTATTTATAAAATTGTCAATTTTATTATATACGTCCTAATTTACTGAACCTAATTTCCTTTCACATACCAACGAAAAATACTCGATCCGAAATTCTATTTAGTTGTAAAAATAATATCGGAACTGAATCTTTCAGATATTCGCTTGTACTTAGACTGCTTGCAGTTGGTAATACATACGCAGAGGTGGCTGATGTATATAACTGCACGGAATGTAGATACACGAGGGCTATAATATCATATATCTTCAACCAATATTAATTTAATGTAATCAAACACTATTTTATGATTATTTTTTTTAGTATGAGCAAATAATTTTCATTCTTTCACTGTTTAATGAAATTTTATTACGTATACAATAAAAAAATAGCAACAGAAGTAAAAGAAAATTGTGCTTACTTCGGGTACACGGATGTTCCCACAACAAGCTTCTATCGATGTATTCCTTCAGTGGGCACACAGTAGGACCGCTGCTAATGAATAGGGTATCTGCTAGGTAGCGTAATGAAATGGGTAACGTAACGGCTAATGGGCGACACCATTACAAAAGGGGAGTTAATTAACTTCGGCTCCTTTCTGTCCGACGCCATCACTTACCGGGGGGGCGATGGTAAGAATGACGAAATGATTTTTAGAAACGGTAAGAGTTGATTTAATCCAATCGGCTTACTCTCAATCAACGCTTTTTGAAATGACTGAATCATACGATTGAATTTTTCAGTCTTGTGATGACTCAATGATTACAAACGCGATGATGGCGGGTCATCATTACTCAAAAGATACTTTTATTTGTAAACAGGTTGAACACGTTTTGATGCCAATACAGAATGAATTCATTTATAAATCTAACGTGAGTATTTAAAGGGAGAACTATAGAAAATAAAATAAAAAACGATTTGTAGGTTGCAATGAAATTTTTGACGGCCTCCATGGTCGAGTGGTAAAACGCTCGACTAAGAATCCAAAGGTCGCGGGTTCAAACCCGGCGTGCGCCAATAACTTGTATCTAATTAATTTGTGTCATAACACATTTAATTCATACAAAAATAATAAAAAGTATATTTGCGGCACGTTCCAGAGTGGTAGATACTCTAAGTATCGCCCTGGTGAAAGACCACCATTCAGAATCGAAACGTTGCTTGAAATGGCTTTAACCGTGTTTGGTGACTAGATCTTAATAGCCAGGTACTTCCCAACTTTCCTCTTCCACATCTCCTTCCCCTCCCCACTACCTTCAGCCTCACAACATACCCTGTTTCGGGATGCCATAGTCCAACTGGCTCTAGACGGTTGGGAGCAGTTGAGACTCTTGTGCGGTATTCATATAAAATTTTAAAAAAAAAAATGAATTTAAAAAATCTTAACTTTAAATCAGACAATTTATGTGTCCAAGTAAAAAACACTCGTAACACTTACCACAGCGTTAATAAATTTGTATTATTTTTTCTACTATCCGTAACTTAATATCTATTGTGAGCTATAGGGTTAGAAAACATCAAATTAACTGTTCAAAAATAATATAAGACGCAATATTAATATTTTTCCATTGTGGAGAAAGAAAAAAAAACTCAGATTTTAAGCCGGATAATTTTAGTACACAAATATATTTTTTAATTCTAAAAACCCGAATTTAAAATTGATATATTTTGTTACATCAAAAAAATCTGGAGTATTATCATTTTTCTTAAGGACCAAACAATTTAATTCGATAACTTTACTCTCGACTGCTTACAAGATGACGGGACGTCACCCGGACCAAATTCAGTTCAGTAATTATTATTCATGAAACAATGTTAGCAAGTTAAGCAGTTTCAAAATTGTTAAATATTTCCGTCAAAGGAACCAATTTACTTCAAGTATTTCGCTGCAAAATGTATTAGCAAAAACTGCAGGATTTACAAAATCGAAACATACAGTTACTCTGTCATTTTTTATAATTTTAAATAAAAAATAAACATAAGCTTGTTTTTTTTAATACAATGTATACTTGTAAGTGAAATCTCCACAGAAGTGAGAGAGAAGAAGAATGAAGTTTGGAAGTTACCGGCTACTCAGATCTGTGCAATAAACATAGTTAAAGTCATTGTAAGCAACGAATCGATTCTTGTTTTTTTATTATTTAAAAAAAAAAGGAAGACAAACATTCTCGATTAACCTGAAACTATTTGAATTCTTTCTACTACCATAATTATTATACGCGAAAAATGTTGCTTGTACAATGATGAAGGACTAACTAGCTGACATTTTTTTAAAATATGAATACCGCACAAGAGTCTCAACTGCTCCAAACTGCCAGTGAGACTATGGCATCCCCAAATAGGGTATGTTGTGAGGCTGAAGATAGTGGGTAGGGGAAAGAAATTGGGAAGAGGAAGGTTGGGAAGAAATCTGGTCACCAAACACGGGTAAAGCCATTTCAAGCAACGTTTCGATTCTGAATCTGGTCAAAAGTGGTATTTCACCAGGGCGATACTTAGAGTATCTACCACTCTGGAACGTGACGCAAATATACTTTTTTATTATTGTATATAAAATAAATATACTATGACACATATTAATTAAATAAAAGTTATTGGCGCACGTCGGGTTTGAACCCACGACCTTTGGATTCGTAGTCGAGCGTCTTACCACTCGACCATGGAAGCCGTCATACTAGCATACTTACTAGCAGAGGGGTAAATCTGTGACATCTGGGTAGGAACTTTTCGCCACTCGGTCACTAACCGGTGTATTCGTAATAGTGTATTCGTAATAGTAGTATCTCACCAAGGCGATACTATGAGTTTTTTCAAAATACACATTACTTCATTTAATTTTATATGTACGTGGGAAAACATTTTGTTTGTACCTGCGACCTCTTAATTCCCAATCAGGGAGGTTACCACTTTGCCACGAAAGTTGTCTAGTAGTAAATTGATTAACAATATTGACTGAAACATTATGTAAAACATAAACAATACCTACCCACGTTGTTCGATGTTTAAAGACGCTTCTGAAGCCCTTAAAAACTGTTTCACTTTGTATTCATGATATAAAGTTCCTTCGTTCTACAAACTTTGGGTCCTTGATAATTTAATTCTGTGTAGTTTGTTGTTATCGTTTCAACTGCGACCTTAAATTAACGCAATTTCAAAGAAACCTTAGTTTGTTCAACCAACACCGAATCTCCTCTCTGGGAAATGACTATCATAATATAATTATTGTTATAAGCTTTACTTCAAAAGAATATTAAATTTACAAAACAAACTTTCACACAGATTTTAATTTTTGCCGACGCGAAGAACTGCGTTGATTTGATAATTTTTAAATTTCTTAATTTCTCGGAATCAATCCACGCAAAGGCTATAAATATTTCAATTGGTTATCAACATTTTTTTCCAACTACATTACTTTTTTAACGATATTTACATTTTTAAGTATGGCGAAAATAATTTCATAACACAAATTAAAAGTTATTTCAGTCAAACACATTTTAAAGTCACCAAAAAATAGTTTCTTCTTCAGTATGGATCGGGGCGGGGGACGAGCGGCTTCTTAGCTGAGTGGCCAGTGGTGACATGTGACGGAAATATATGTTTTATTGTTTTTAATTGAAAAAAATGTTACTGTAGACCAAAATGCCATACACATTATTTACTCCTATTTTTTTAAATTGTGAATACCGCGTAAGAGCCCCAACTGCTCCTAACCGTCTGGAGTCGGTGAAAATATGACATCCCAGATTGGGGTATGTTTTGAGGCCGAAGGTAGTGAGAAGGGGTTAGAGGAAGGTTGGGAAGTAGTTGACTTTTACGAAAAAACGACTATTTACGAAATACATATAAGTACTGCACTCCTCCACAAGCGAATGTTTACGGTGGAAGATTATCATACAGCCCACGCCCAGCATAAGATTTATAACTCTCGCAGACCGTAAATCTCTCGCAAAGTCCAGCGAACATTGGACCATACAAACATCGAATGCCAAGTTTGATAAGATAATCCAACTCAATTATGCAGTCATTGGTTCTATTAACCTCAATATCGATTAGGGTAAGGATAAATTCTAGCTGCCATTAGCCACCCAGCCACCCACCCTAACCCTTTCGATCCACCCCTCCCCCATTCGCCGGGGGTACGTCGATAGTCGGTTGAAAAGGGTACCGTTATTACCAATAGAATGCTAAAGTAAAACTCGCCATTGTATTATTTATTATTATTTAAGAATCGCTAGGTATCTACAGATCAAAGCCTAAAAGATCACAAGGTATTGTCGGAATATTTACTCTACCCCAATTCCGAAAACAAAGTCAGTATTATTAAGTAGATATTTTGTGATTTGGGTTTTCAGGGGTTGATAAAAGAAGGTATGCTGAAAATAATGCTAAGCCAAAGAGGATTATTTTTGACGAGAAACAAATTCTGACGGGAATCATCCCTTCTGATAAAAAATTACGCGGGTCTTTTGTCAAAAAATACTGTTCATAGCTTGAAACATAACACATAAATATAGTGACTTATTTGCCAAATAAGATAATAAAAAAATGTTTTTTATGAAAAAAATACACGAATCAACAAAATGAGCCGCAAATTTCGGATATCATCGTTAGAAAGACAAAAGGGCTGAAGCACCATTTTGGGAAGTTTACAACAGAGCACTTTTAATTTTTTTTTCTACTTTGAAGTCTTCAGTAGCTGGTTGGATTTTGAAAAAAAAATTAACTCATGCTGTAACTTGATGCTCACCTGAAAAACTCCGAAACTTGTGTCGCTTGAGTCAAGTTTTCTCCCAAATGGTAAATATATTTTAGATGGCTGAAGGGTCACAAAAGTTTTCAGAATAAAAAGAGAGTCAAATCATTCGATGCAGAAAAAAAAAACAGATCAAAACAGCTTATTTAACTCATTTTTGACCAAAGGGTCGATATGTTGTGCACTTTGGCGTTGCGTTTAGACGATGAAGACATAGTCCATAAATATAGTTTTCTGGTGAATAGGTGCGTTTAAGAATGCATGCTGAAGAAATTAATTAATTAAAAATCTCTGCATTTTGTAATCTTACGGAGAAGCTTCAAGAAAAACTTGGGTAGGCATTATTTCGTTCTCAAAATAATCACTTCTGTCCCAAAATCAACTTTCCGGAACTGCCGTTTGAGGGGTGCATAAAAGGACGAATTAAGATCTCTTGTTCCGGAAGAGTGAAGTGTGTTCAAGCATTTCTAAGATTGGACCGTTCTTCAACGCCGCAAGAAAACGAGCAAGTCTCACGGAAAGAGAGAAGAGAAGTTGTGTGCATGTCTCGGCTTGGAGAGTTAATTGATTTGATGGAAGATGAATTCGCTGCAATTCCCACCATGGATACACAGCATCTCGATTGTGTGGTTATAAATAGATGGTAAAATATAACATGTAGACACGTAAGACGAAAAGTTTAAAAAACAATGTATTAATGCATTTGTCACCAACCGGATATGCTGGGAATATATCTGTCAAATACAAACAGATAAAACAATAAATATCATCTGCGTGGCTATACAGGAAAAAAATATTAATAATTGTTGTTGTTGTTGCTTGTTTATTTTTGTTCATTAAAAAATGAACGATTACTTTGAATCAATCTATTTTCGGGTTGCCATTCAAGCTAAGATTACGTGTTTGATCGAAAAGATCTCGAATTAAATATTAATTTATTCTTCAATCCGCCATTTCACACGAAAAATAATTTTGTTCAGAAAAGCATTTTTAATTATTTTTTCAAAAAAATTGATAATGGGCTGACCTATGTAGATAAAGACATTGGTTAGAAAGCATTGTTTTTAATTGATTTAAATTCCTCTACCTATATCCTTAAACGAGGGATCTTTGTTTTAATAAATGCAATAAAATAAAGGAATAACACCACTGTGAAAAAAACCTACCATATTTTAAAGATTTTTTTTATTTATAAAGAAGTAAAGAACGAATTTCATATTTAATTATATAACATTAGATGTGATTCGAGTGTTCCAGTAAAGTTTTGCGAGGGTACGTTTTAACTTCTGTTTGGATTTGTGAACTGCAGCATATCCTTATTGAATAAGAGCACAGTGGTACCCACATAGTCACACCACGTGTGCACGTCCCGCCGCATAGGGTTGGTATTCATTGTAGCTGCGACGGGTCGTGTTCCATTCTCCAATAATTAAATTTATATAAATTGAAACACCAACGTTTTCTGTTCCGAATACCTATTAATTTATATTCTAGCTTAGAGTGTGTAGAGCGTATTACCATATTAACTATATAATTAACTAGAACAATCTCTATGTCTAGGGGTAGTGTTTTTTTTTATGTTGAGGAAGTTCCTGGTTATTCAGTTCTGGTAACCAAATAAAGCTGAAGCTACCAGGCTCATCCAGAAAGTAAGGTTACAAGAGCTCCTGAGGCCGGGGGAATTTTTTCGTTTCAAAGTTGGCGCATATGTCGTATGGGGGGAATTTTAATGGTCAGTTTGTTTGGTCCCACGTGTTTGTCGGCCATTTTGTTCAGTCAGAGTAAATTCTTCCGATGGAGAGGTCTTCGCGGGCTCCCGCCACCTCCCGTCCGTGCGAGATCCGTTTTTTGACTTTGCAGAACAATACCGCCGCGAATATCCATCGAAAACTTATGGAATTTTACGGTAGTGGTGTGATGAGTCGACAACATGCCACGAAGCGGGTTAGGTTGTTCGGAGAAGGCCGTACTGATACTCACGACGAAGCAAGGAGTGGGAAACCATCAGTGATTTTTGACGAACTTTCTAGGGGATCCTTTTGGTGTAATTTATGTCCAAAAGGACTAGCATTAATGCAGAAGCTTACCGCAATACCCTAAAAAAACTCAGAAAAGCCATTCAAAACCGCGAAAGGGGAATGCTGACCCGGGGAGTCAGCCTTCTGGATGACAACGACAGGTCCCACACCGCGCGAGTTTCATAGGAGCTGCTAACATCGTTTGGATGGGATATTACTCCGTATTCACCCGACTTGGCGCCTTTAGACTAACACCTTTTCACTGAACTAAATGAGTTTTTGGGTGGAAAATGTTGTGACGGTCAGGAGGTCGAGGAAGTGGCTGATAGAGCTGGAAGCGGAGGTCTATGACACTGGAATACAAAAGCTGGTGCCTCGACTATAGAAATTTCTCGAACTCTACAGCAATTACGTTAAAAATTTTTTTTAATATATTTGTGAAGTATCCTGTGAATTTCAATAAAATACAGGCACTTTTTGATCCTACATAAATGTTGTAGCCTTACTTTCTGGATGACCTTCATATTTCAAGCATCATTTCGATTCTGAATGACGATTTATCATCAGGGCAACTCTAAGAACATCTTCTACTCCACTCTTATTTTAATGCGGTGGCAACAATGTTCCTCTCACGAGACAGTAATAAAACTACGATTTATGTCCCCAGTGAAAATAAAGAGCTCACATGTTAATGAAAATGGCTTTGGAGCGGGGCAGAAAATGCGTATTCTGAACTTTAGAAGGATTTGGTACCTAACAGAGGAGTATATAAAATAACTTCTCAATACTAGGCGTTATTAGGGTAAATATGAAATTGGGTTCAAATGACCCCAAGGAAAACAGTACGATAATTACGGGGCAGAAATTTCCAAAACAGCCGCAAATTGCACCACACTGGCCCGCAGCATGTGTGGAGGGTCTATACCAGCCCCCATTCTGATATTAATAACGAAATTGGGGCAAATTGTAGACCGCCGAATGGTATTATTGCTGTCAGTGGTCCAATCAACGCACTATTAGCTCCTAATATATTACACTAAGCTTGTTATAACATAACACTTTGGACAAGCTAATAGTGTTGTACAACTTTATCAGAAAAGTAATGGCACCTCAGATGAGTTTTAGTATTTTTGCTTATGTGTAAATATTTTATGTTTGTATTAGAGTGGTCACACGCACCCACACTCATCAAATAATATAAACGATTCTTTCGAAATATTTCGAATTGATTCAATTTCCATTTGTTAAGATTAACGCGTTAGGTTATAAATCATTCAAGTTAACTTATTTTCACTATAAAGACGTTAAAAATAAACAAAAAAGAGGTATTTTTTTTATGTAGGCACATTTAATTCAAATTTATTCGTATTTTAAGTGTATCAAGCCTACCCTTATTATTGTACTTATGTAGCTTGTATAATATATTGATGCAAATAAATTTGTAACATTCATAAATCAAGCACATACTTCCTAGACGTATTTTTACATTTATTTAATTTCCTCGCATAATTTATTTTTTTCAAAGCTAAGTTTATTTCTGATCTTCCGGTTTCTCACATTCAGTCGAGGTTACATTGGTTATCTGCTAATATGGAATACGGATTTCAGATAAAGAGACTATAAGTATTCAGTACGAAAAAAAAAAAAATATTCTCTGAACCTTAGAAAAGAAGATGTTTCTCAGTAGAAATTAATCACTGGAAAATATTTATTTTCAACAAAAAAGGGCAAATACTCATAACCAGTCAAAGTCGATACATATTTACAAACATAATATCTGTCAAAAGCAAACAAGCATCGACATCAAAGCGTAGGGAGAAATACTGTACGAGTATGTTATAAACTTATCGGTAATCGATCATTCTCTTGGCACTTTTCACATCAACATTGTTATATTCACAAAAGAAGCACGAAAACCTTTTTTATTTTTACAAAATCACCCTTAATGTGTGGAAATTAACAAATAATAATAAATATTATTTATTTTACTAAACATTTTTTTAAATAGTAAATAACACACGATAGTTCCAAACGTCTATGGCTAGTGAGACTATGACATCCCCAATCGTGGTATGTTGTGAGGCTAAAGGTAGTGGAAAAGGGAAAGAAATGGGAAAGAGGGAGGTTGAGAAGTACCTGGCTATTCAGATCTGGTCACCAAACACGGCAAAAGCCATTTCAAGCAACGTTTCGATTCTGAATGGTTGTGTTTCACCGGGGCGATACTTAAAGTATCTACCACTCTAGAACGTGCCGTAAATATCCTATAAATATTATTTTATATGAATTAAATGCGTCATGACACATATTAACTAGACAAAAAATACTTGCGCACGACGGGTTTGAACCCGCGACCTCTGAATTTGTAGTCGAGCGTCTTACCACTCGACCACGCAGGCCGCCATGAATTAAACATACATAAAACGTTAACCTATAAATAGTTTGCTACCCATAATAATTAAATATAAATAATTTCCTCCGTGAGTACTTACGTACATACGCACGAGTGTGAACTTTTCAAATTAGGAACTGATGTCAATTGAAATTATCATATTTGAAAAATAATCTTATGAAATCCCTACCTTCCTAAAGTGTATGCATTCAGTATTCTATATTCCAGGATTTTTTACGGGTAACAACTAGTAAGTCCCTACTCATAACTACTGATTGTAAAGGTGCACATTTTCCAAGGCGGTCTTATGTTACAACACTGTGGAAGGCGAAAAGTTATATTTACTTTCAGCGTGAAAAGCGTCACCGAGAAAGATAATATAATAGAGGTAATACATTTATATTTTGTAAAATTGACTTTGCAAAAATCGACAAATCACTATACTATTTCATCGAAATTATACTCGTTGATGGCAATAATTATTAATAAAGACCTTATCGCAACTAATTGTAATCTGCATGCAATAGAATCGCCAAACGTATCAAACCTTTTCTCTGGGTAGAACATTTAAAAAAAGTGTTCATGTAAGTACAACGCATTAATAAAATTAATGATATTTGGATAATTTTAGTTACTATTAATTCCTAGTTTATATTAATATTTATTTCAATTTTGTACAGAGACAATAAACAGAAATATACCTACCTAAAAGGTCTCATCAGATAAACACAAACATTTGATATCTGATGGAATATCATTTTAATGATTTGATAATACAATATTTCAAATTTTATTCCACTACTCAATCCGGTCTATATATATATTAGGACCGGATTGGTTTCACCTTATAACGGGCATATTCAGACTGGTACGAATTGCAATAAATCTATGCATACATACCATAGATCACCTTCAAATTATATCAGTTGTAAGGCGAAATCGGTCCGGTCCTGATGAAAAATAGTGGAATAAAATTTAAAATTTGATATTATTAAATCATTAAATGCTCGTAATTGCGAAAATAAGTTAACGATTTCCGAGAAAAGTTATTATATCCCGTCGAAAAACCTAAGCATTAGGTATAAGTTTTAATTTTATGACAGTATAACTTTATGTGCTTGAACCAAAAGTACAAGTAACAGTCAAGTATTTTAAAGTAGAGAGAAAACATTCTACAATGGTTCTTCCACTCTAACTATTATAAAACACTCGGTACCGGGTGTACGATGAATGTTTAACCGTCGGAATAGCACAAAATCCATCCATTTGACATGGCGGTTTTCAGGAAGACAAGAAACAAGATTTATGAGAGGAAAATTATAGTGAGAGACTATTGAAATATTCAAGAGACTTTGTTTATGCAAAGCAAACCTCAGAAAACACGCAAGAACCATAAATCACTATTTTATATTAACTATACTATTTTATGTCTAGAATAAATTTCAAAATAATCGAAGAGGTTACGCACCCAAGCACAAGCAAAAAATATTTAATCACCTTTCGACATGCATTGTTGACAGTAAGCACCTTTAGATCTCGTAATTAGAGTTGATGCGAATAACACATACTTAGGAATGTGTGTATTTGTGCATATGTAGGTATACACTTTTGACAGCGTCTTACTTACGTCTACTTATTGTTATTAGCGAAAAGTGGAAAGCTTGTGTACGTACTTGTATTTTGGATATTCGAAAAGTTTGTAAAAAAAAACTGGCTTTCAAAACTGCGAAAGACACTTTTCACAATTGTAAAATTGTATTCACTGAAAACCTCAGACATTTTTTTAACTACCCATAGAAAATTTTTAGATACATCATTTGTAGAATTGCTTGGATTCGAATGCTGGAAAGTAACGTTTATCTTTTGACACCTGACCCTGAAATAATTATAAGAAACCTACTTTAAGCAATACAAACTGAACATCCGATGGAAACGATAGAATTGAAATAATGTGATCTTTTGACACCTGATGAATAATCATTGTGCAATAATTACCAGTAAACTCTATTAGCCAAAGGAAGAAAACGGAATGAGCAAAAGAAAAACAAACTTTGAGTTTCGTATGCAGAATTGTTCCTTATACGCATATCTAGCAAGGAAAAATAAGATGAGTCAGAAAAAAAAATTGCTATCATTTTTGAAAAAGGACATGTGACATATGACATGATTATATACAAAAAAAGATTGCTAAATTTGATTTTGGCTCTCTTAAACATTTACGTTTATCGACTCATTCCGTTCTTCCTTGCGCGCACATAATTATCCTTTAAAACCAACGCCAGAAGCTTTTTGCGCACAGCGTTCTGTATTTTCCATCACAGTCGCGTAAGCTCTACACGGCTTGCTTGCTTAACTTGCAGGTACAGTGCGACGCGAGTAGATAAATGCATGTTAGTTCGGAATAACAAGCGCCGGGATTAGATGGGAATTGATGCGGTACTCAGGTGGATGTAACCGGTATCCAATCCGCAGTAGACTGCGCCGTTTTATGCTGTCCTTCGCTCGCCCCGACGGGGAAACAGCAGTTTGGACGGGCAAAGGAAAAAAAAACGACGGTACATGGGAAAATGTGGCTGGTAATGTTGCACATTCAGGTAGTTTTTTTTTCAAATAATAAAAATCGCACCCCGGAGATAACTGAATAATAATACATACCACCACTGCAAATATGCGCTTTGACCAAATCAAAAACATTCAAAACTACCCCCACACACGCGAAAAAGAAATTCAAAACGTTTGAAATGTTCTAAATGCATGTTCTTAAGGAGTTAAAACTACAAAAATTTACATAAAAAAAATGTTATACTACCACACGCCTCAATATACTTAATATTTTTTCGACAAATTTATTCTAATTGAGCTGTTGACAACAACATGACGAATTATCGTAATTTTGACGGCCAAGTAGTGTGTATTACAAATTTGTCGTCTGAAAAATGACGATGCGATTTGAAAAGAAACTTGTCGACCCAGAAACTTAAGAAAGTGAGAGCTGTGGAAATTTCAATTTTTTTTGCTGCTTCAGAACACAGATAGTATGAATGAAAATCAAATAATAACTTTCTATGAGACCACAGATTTAATTTTTTTTTATGACCGACTGGTTTCGCTTAGCCTAAGCATCGTCAGGGTACAAAATTAAACTAAACAAAAAATACATAGTGTGTGGTTATATATACTCGCACATACAGAGGGAGAACATAATATAAAAATAAAAAATAAAACAGTAAGAAAACAAAAAAGAATAACATTTAAATTATAACAATGAGAAAGAGACATTTAATATGAAATGAAAGAGGCGAAACGTCAACTGAGAACGTGATAAAAGTACAATGAAAAAGTTTGCGGAAAATATACCTAATATTGGACTAAATTTATTTTTTTTAGTTTTGGACTTAATGATAAAAAAATACTTGTCTTACAATCAAATTTCCGCCTCATACTTAATAGTTGAAGAAAGTCACGGAGATTCATCCACCGGAATTGATGAAAATATGACGAAAATGAAAAGAAAGTATTGAAGGTTTTTTCATACATTTTTAGTTTGTAAAAAACCAATGAACCCGGATGTTTTATTATCTTCCGCGAAAAAAGAACTAACCGTACAGTGAAGAAGGATCAAATTGACGTAGTTATGCAGAAAGAGTCCAACCCACAATTTGCCAAAATCGAATTTTACATATTTTCCCATATACCAGATGTGTATATCTGCTGAAAACATCTAAGCTCATATTGCAATAGATTTTGGTAATTTAATTTTTTACCAACCCAAATTGCAAATATCTGAACTTAAATTGAAGTAAAAAACGTCCATGTGGTTTAAATGTTTTTTGCTGTTTCTAACTTATAAAATATCAACTAACGATAATAATGTAAAAAAACATCTAAGTGGTGTGAATGCATTTAGTGATTATGTTTAATAATAATAATATTTGGACGATTTTTATAGCGCCGTTTTTGTGAAAAATCACCTCAAGGGCGCTGTACAGATCTTACTTTCTATCGTTACATATTAATTCCTAGTTTAAATAGGAAAATATACAGGAACATACTTACCTGGCAGGTCCCATCAGATAGACACAATTATGAACTTAAAATCATGATTATTATTTAATTATTATTATTATTATTATTATTATTTTTATTTATTTATTTTTTTATTTTTTTTTCCGATTTAGGGCATGGGAGCGAAATTAAAAGAATGGACTTTCTGAATTTGTCACTGTTTAACTTCTTTAATATATTTTATGAGAATCATCCGTGTAGGTTGGACGTGTTCTGCGTTTTAAAAGTGCCAATATTATGATTCATAGAAAACGCCCAAACGACTAGAACGTTTTCTATTATTTAGTTTAAAATCACTTGGAAGCATGTTTTTTTTCAAATTTATTTTGCCATCTGTTTGTTTTACTCACATGTTTATAAAAAAGAACGCTTATATATACACTGCCAACCATTTCGCAGAAGAAATCCAACCAACATATAACGCATTAGTACTAAAATCTTTGACGTATCGACATTTTGTAGAAAGCCACCACACATTAAAATGTCGGACAACGTAAGAAATACTATTATATTTTTAACAAGTACAGTGATGGATCATCAACAAACTATTTAAAATGGTTCTCATAAAGAAAAAAAAACACTGATATTCACTTTACACACGCTTTTGCATCGTCATATTTTCAAACGCCCTTCTCGCAGATTCATCTTTTTGGGGTTGGGCGCATTCTGCATAACTACGTCCAAATAGCCTTTGGCCCGCACGGCGATATATCGGCCTGGTTTCAAGCCAATCGAGGATAATTCGGTCCAGTCTCCGCCGCCTGTCGCGTATCCGTTGCCGGAAGCGAGACGCAGACCGGATATGCACACGGATGAAGGGAGGGAGGGAGGCCGGAAGTGCACGCAGTGAGTAAATTAAATATCCTAGCTAGAGCTTGGGAAGATCCGATATGCGAAGGAGTAAATTATGTTAAAGAGGCTTTGTGGATAGTCATAAATAATACAGCTTTAACTATAAAATATAAGGTTACATTCAATAAAATATGTACATTTTTAAATGCATGTAAATAAAAATAATAAGTAGTGTTTAAGTTAAAATATTATTAGTCAAAAAGAAAATGAAATAAATAGATACTTGTAAACTTAAATGTACAAAGTAACTAATATAAAAAAATATATATAAAAAAAAAAATAAAAAAAAAAAAAATGAAAATATGAAATGCTGTACCTCAATCATCACTCTACTAATTATGGGTATCATCCTTTCACTAACCAGAATGCCGAGACTTGTTAATTCAAACCATGGTCTTGAAATTTTTGGTATCTGACTAAATGATTTTTATCATTCTTAACGACATTACCAAAACATTGACTTTGAGTTGAATGTTTTTTCAAACGTATGCTTTAGTCCATTTTTTTTTAAATTGCTTCATTAAAATATGATATATGTGCCGTTTTTTTCTCTGTTGCTCTTTTTCCCATTTCGCGTTATGTATTTGTTTTGCAATCGGTCAATAGTCCGTTAATATATAAATAAATAAAAGTTCTTATTTCGTAAAAATTACCGAAATAATTTTACGCCACCGAACACATAATCCCTAGATGTATGATCTATACCAATTTGAAAGAAAACCGATATCGCCAATTTATATAAAACCTTCCAACTCTCAGTCACTGGACAGTCTTCGGAAATGAATTATCTGTTTAAGAAAGAGTTTCGGGATGTTTATCAATTAGTAAGGAAAAATTAGCTTACTTCGGGCACACAAACACGCCCAGAGCACACGTTTTTTCAGTGTCTTTTATCTTTTTAGTGTTTTGGGCTCTACCCCATATTTTATTGTGTGTACCATTCAAGATGATCAGAATAATAGAAAGAAAAAAATACAACGACAAAATAACATTAAAGCTTAATGTGTTCCGCAAACACATTCAAGTACTAATTAAAATTACCGTAATATTTTTCTTCTTTGCTCCTACTCAGTAGTACCTTGAATTATTTTTAAACATCTTTATTCAACCCTGAAGAAGGTTCAGGTAGAGCCGAAACCAACAAGTGTATGTATCCAATAAAGTTGTCTTAAAACAAGGTTAATTTATTTCTAATTTAAATATGTCTTACCACAAAACGAGTGCTTCATGTCAAAGTTAATTATTATTTGTTTTTAAACTTTTTTTCTCTTATGTACAAACTTCTCACTATCTCATTTCATTTTTCTTCTTCATTCTTTACTTGTTTGTCTATGGCGCATCTTGTGCCGCATATGAACCGTCGCCGGAAAGGCAAAAGGGCTGAAGTGCTATTTTAAGAGGTTTATACCAGAGCACTTTTAAGTATTTTTTTTGTAATTTTTACAATAAAATTAATAGGTCTTTAGTACCTGGTTGGATTTTGAAAAAAATAATTGAATCAATGCTCTCACGGAGTTACCTGAAGCTGCAACAAACAAGTCCCAAACTTGTGTCACTTGAGTCAAACCTTCTCCCAAATGGTAAATATATCTTATATAGCTGAAGGGCCACAAAAATCTTCAGAATCAAACGAGATCATTCGATGCAGAAAAAAAACCTGATCAAAATTGTATATTTCATTCATTTTTGACCCAAGTGTCGCTTTAGCCCTTTTGTATTTCCGGCGACAATATGTAAAAAAACATAGATTCATTAATTTTATTGTAAAAAAAAACAACTTTAAAGTGCTTTGGGGTAAACTTCCTAAAATGGCGCTTAATTCTTTTGCCTTTCCGGCGACGAAAAATGTACCCAATAATTAATTTTTAAAATTAACGGCATCACAAAATTAAGAGAGAAATAAACATTTAAGAAGAAATGTTGAAATGAATAAATTTCGTACAAACTTGTGTTATTGACAAAAAGCTCGAAATTTATTATTCAGAGTGCATTGACTCCTCAGCTAAAAGCTTCACTTCAATAAAATAATACCTCCATTAATGTAAATACCTCCATAACGTAAAGATCCCAGACGTTGCTCCCACAATGGTACATATTTATTCCTTCAGATGCTATCAACATACTGAACACGTTGTAAAATGCCAATTTTATTTGAATACCTTCCATATTGAGATACTCGCCTGAAGTACAAAAATCTAAAGGGTTTTTCTTCTCATCCGATGTGAAAACGTAAATTGCGCACAAAATGACTATATTCGAAGCTTTTACTGCGAATGCAAAATAATTTATTCGGATAAAAGCTGTTTACGTATAAGAGGTAAAAGCTTTCAAAATTTAATTGGTTCCAATATGTTTATTTAAAATTTATAAGCAGACACAGGTTTGTGTTTGTTTATGAACTAATTTATGTTTGAAACACTGAAAAGATTAACCTATATAAGTGTGTTATGGACTTATCCGTGTGCCCGAAGCTTAATTTTTATTAACTTCTGTTAAAACCCAATCAAATATTTAAAAATATCTGAATTCTTTCTAGAGCAGATAATCCACTTTATTTGCCTCTTTGGGGACTAGGAGTCAAAAGATGTAATTTGAATTGGCGACATCAGTTTTATTTAAAATGGGTACAGATGAAATCTGAAGAGAGTATCTGTTCTGCGAGTGTGTTAAACTAAATTACTAACCATCACGCCGTTTCTCCGCAGGGGTAGGCAGAGAGGACGGACCACCATACAACTCTGTTTTGGCACACACTCCTTGCTTCATTCATATTCAAACATCGTCTCATACAACTCTTCTGTTATTCTGACTCTTCACATGGGCCGACTCAAGTATTTGATTCACTTGATCGTGTCATGTCTTCCTCGAGCGTCCCCGACTTCTTTTTCCATGAGTGTGTTAAATAAAGCGTTAAGGTAATCTAAAATGTCCCTTAAAAATCGAGAGTTTTGCAGGTAAGAGACCTAAACACACGTCGCAAACCAAAATGAAGGCACTAAGCAACCATAAAGCCTTACTTTGGGATAATCTTACGCAATTAAAAGTAACAAAGAATAGAGACGTTCTCTAAATGAATAGCGTAGGTAAAGTGAGTAAAAGAACAAATACCGCGCTGTAAACTTTCAGAAATGTCAGCTCTAATCTTGTTATAAACAGTGTATACTCTGTCATAAATAAAGTAGCATAATGATAAAATATAGCTTAAATGATAACGGAACTTTACCACACAGCCGACATAGAGCACGGCTGAAAGTTGCGGTTACAACTTTGGTCGGAATTATTACCTTCAGACTAAACCTGGGGCCAACTTCACAACGAACCGGGCGAGGCGAGGGCTAGGAATGTATTAAAAACAATCGGAAGAACTGCAAAGTGTAGAAAGGTAAACCCTCGTGTCTCGGTTAAACGAAGTGTAGATAAACGAAATAAGTTCAAAATGGTATCTGAAAGATACGATTCGAATACAGTGTGCAATATATTTGTGAACAGTGATTCCTTTGAGAAAGAAGATGAGCTTTTATACCTTTGAGTATTCGCGAAAAACGGGAAGGCTGATTGTTACAAAAGGGTTACTTTTTAAATTTTGTTTATTTTATTTTAGTTATTTTTACATCAAAGCTAATACTAATGTATTTTATATGGTTCTTAAAAAATATTTTTAAATTTAATCACTTTCTCTTTGTTATAACTTAAATGTTATTCTATTGTTTTCGCATGGTTCTGTTATTTTATTTTATATTATGTTCTCCCTCTTTTATATTTAAAATCGCCCATTTTGTATTTTTTGTTTAGTTTAATTGTGTATTCCGATGATGCTTAGGTTAAGCAAAACCGGTCGGTAGTAAAAATTAAAATAATATCCGTGGTTAATTAAAAGTTATTTTTTTTCATTACTTTTATTTTTCATTTATTAATTGGTCTAATTTTGATGGTTTCCGGCAGCGAATTTAATTATTTCATCCCACTATAAAGTTAACTGTTTTCTTGATAGTCTGATTTCTTTGCATGTTTTTGTATTATGTCTGTGAATATGCACGTTGTAAATAATTTTGTCACATAAATATTTTGGTAACAAGTTGTTTTTATTTAGTTTATGTATAAATATTTTTTAAATTTTTTTATTTTTATTGTTTCAAATTCTCCAAAATAGAGCAATGAGAATTATACTTGGGCGAAATAGATACTCAAAAGTAGCTAAAATATCAGAGGAACTAAATTGGCTGACAGTTAAACAGATGCTGACATTGAACACATTGATGTTTATACATAAAATGAAGAACAACTTGTTACCAGAGTATTTTTCTGACATAATTATCTACAATGTTGATATTCTTTATTTCATTCTATTATTTCACAAGTATAATACAAGGGCATGCAAAGAAATTAGACTACCAGAAAATAATAAAGCCAACACCCAAAACAGCTTACTATATAAAGGAATGAAATTGTATAATGCGCTGCCGGAAACCATCAAAATTATGCCTATCAATAAATTTAAAAAATTATTTAAAATGCATATAAACCAAAATAATAAGTAGTGTTCAAGTTAAAATATTATTAGTCAAAAAGAAAATGAAATAATCAGATACTTGTAAACTTAAATGAACAAAATAACTGATATAAAAAAAAAAACAAAATATATATATATATATAATATCAATGTGTTTAATGCCAGCATCTTTTTCACTGTTGGCAAATTTAGTTCCTCTGACATTGTATCTACTTTTATGTGTCTATTTCGCGTAAGTATAATTATGAATTAAATTATGTAAAATTTGAAATTTGGTTTGTTCTCTGTTGTAACACAAGAAATAAATCTTTGAACAGTAATACAAATTTGGAGCAATAATGGAGTTGTAAATTGTAATTGTGGTTTTTCTGTTTTTTTTTTGTCGAATTCTTCCCAAAAAAAAGACGTTTTCCCAATTTTATTTTGTTTATACTCAGCATCCCTGTTAAAGTTTATTTTTTATCTAATGTAACTGCTTAGTATTTCAAGTCACTTACAGTTTCGATAATTTCACCATCAATTTTAATTAAGGGTAGCAATATAGCACGTAATCCAATAAACTTAAATAAAGAGAAATACTAGCATTCCTGATACATAGGTGAGACACGAAAGTAGACCGAGTGTAAAAGACATGAAATCCATTTGGCCTTTTTGAAGTAAAACTTTTTAAAATTATTGACAAAGAGGACAACTAAAATGAATACAAGGCCGATGTTAACACAATGATTGATGTATTTATACAACGTGAAAAAATATTTCAACTTTTATAGAGGCTGGTCAAAAGATGAGTTATTATAATAGACTATGGTATTTATGGGAAGCGAGTGTATCGAGGGTGAAGCAAAAAGTGTGTGGTCAAACAAAAGTGCGGTCCATCATCTTAACTTACCCCTGTAATTGACATTTAACTCCCACGAGAATCGGACAATCGACTAAAGGTTCAAATAGGTATGTGTTCAAACCTTTAGTTTGTTGCAATAGTTTTTAAACTACGAGCAAAGGAAAATTATAGACATTTCAAAAATAAAACAATTACTTTGTGCTGCACCACTTTAATTAAATGTAATGAAACTAACTCATCACAACTATAACATACTAACGATAATATCAGGACTGAGTCTTTCAGATACTCGCCTGTACCTAGATTGCATGTAGTTAGTTGGTGATAAATACGCAGAGGTGGCTGATGTATTTAACGGCACGGAATAAAGATACAAGAAGGCTTTAATATCATATATCCTTAATCAGTTTTAATTTAATGTAATCAAACACTATTTTTTACAACTTTACAACTATTCTTTGTTTTGTTTGTGCAAATAATTTTCATTTTTTTACTGTTTGATAAAAACCTTTATTTTTAACAGCTTACGCGGGCGTACACAATAAAATAAATAAATAAATAACGCCGTTTTCCGCAGGGCTGCTGAGGCGATGGGCCGCTACAGAATTCTGACTTGGCACAAACTCCTTGCTTCATTCACATTCATACATCAAATCATACAAACACTTCTGTTGTTCTGATTCTTAGCATGCCCGTCTCAAGTATTTGATTCACTTGGTGCGACACCTGTCTCGAGCGTACCCGACTTCTTCTACCACTCACTTTCGCATCCATTAGATTTCTTTTTTCGTTTATCCACTCTAAATGTCCAAACCATCGAAGCGTCTCTTTCTTAATCTTATGTATTCTGTTTACATCAAACATGCATTCTTACCATTCAGTTTTAACACGGTCATTCACGGTTTTACCACACTTACGCCTCAGGGATTAATAAAAGATGAGTTATTGTATATATTATGAGACGCTCACCTTGACAACGATAAGTGAAGGAGAGTGTGATGTGAATACATAACGTCATATATTCGAAAGAGCCAGAAATTTTCCAAAGCTCGCTATTGTTTTCCATTACGGATCCGGCTGTTGTCTGGGCAAAAGTATCCCAGTAAAATATTTCATTGTTCGCCAAAAACCTTAATAAGCTTTCGGGAACTTTAACGACAGAGTTAACAATAACCATTTGTTTTCACGTGACTGTTAGCGGGAATGTCTGTTTACACTCCGCGCGAGACGTCGCCTTGTCAACGGGTTGTTATCACGTAAATTCGCGGGATACGTTACAACACACGAGCAGATTCCACGGGAAACATAGCGACGCACGAGTGAAACTTTCAATGGACACGGTAATTTGTTAAGGAAAGAACGCGGAGGCAAATGAACGTGATGCGGAATATTCGTTCTAGGAATGTCAAACTTATTAAGCCATTCCTTACATCTCTGATACTGCCGAAATAATTTGATTCATATCGAGATTACCACGCAGTTCTGAAGAACTTCGTCTCAAAAGGAAAGCTTTTCAGAAAAATTGTCTTAAAAATAATATTCAGGAGCGCCAGGTAAAAAGTTTTTTTGTATACTTGATTAAAGTTGTAATCAGTGGCGGCTCGTGACTTTTTAGCGGGCTCGAGTGCTTATATTGAAAAATAAGAGGTTATTCGTGCTGCAGTCGAAAACGATTTTAATTGAAAATAAATAAATTATAAAGACTTTTTGGATTTTTCGTTTTGGTGGTGCCCTGCACGGTTTGCTTAAAAACCTTCATACAAAAATTGAAATTTTGACAAAAATCAACATATGATTTCAGCTACACCAACATCAATAATGACGTTTTTTTTCAATCTTAGCACTCTAGCACACTGAAAAATCACGATCCGCCACTAGTTATGATGCATTGTTTATAGTGCTAATATTATATAAGCATATGGTAAATTACATCATAAAATATATATTTTAAAAATTATATTGATTTTTTAATTTATTTTTTATTATTGTTCTTCAACATCCCGCTAAACTGCAATTGAGTAGTTTGGCAACAGGATTTTGAATACAATGGAAATACAAAATAAAATACAATGCAATGGAAATACAGAATATCTTATTAATTATAAATACACATATTATTATAATTCACACATCTTGAGAAATTGACATATTATTACATTATACCATGACGCCCTGTGCAACATATAAATATTATTTAGAAAAATTATATTTATATTTTTCGGTATTACTACGGGCCAAAGATATATCGCATTCCGATTGGATTGACGAACTCACTAAGTACATGTTAAATAAAAATAAAATGAAACTATGGTTAGATACTTATTAAGGGAAAAAAACTTTCTTCCAATTAAAAACTTTTTTACGATACCCCTAAACTAATTTCAATCGATGCTACCCTTAAAAGTTTTCTAATTTGATTATTTAGATAGGTTATTACGAAAAATGTGTTTTGGTAGGTTTAAATTACCTAAATATAATTAGAATAAGGAGACTGGCAAAATTCAAAATTCTAAACAGTTCTCTAAAACTTGTCTGAAACCTTCAAATCAAGCAAAGGACCTTCGAGTTAACCATCCGTACATAAATACCGGTTAGGTACCGTAACCCGTGCTAAAATTAAAATCAAAGACCGGGGCATAAATCTGGCAAAAATCGGGATTCCAATCGGCCTAGAACATGGCGGAATTACCTTCCGATAATGCCGAGTCCACCCAACCGCTTTCTGCTAATATATCCTTTGTCTCCTGCGATAGATACGACACCACGACTGTTCAGGCAATCACCATCAATCCTTTTAATGAATCAGGAGGGGAGGAGTGCTCGGTGCCAATACCTACCCCGCACCCGACACTGAGGCAGTTCTGTCTCACCGACTGCGTCCCCGCAGGGGTGGGAGGTCGAACGAAATATTGTCCCCGACCGGTTCTTCGCCACTTTCTGCGGTGACTTTAATGCGTTTTACGCCAAATATTTCACGCCCCTTTAAATGGGAAAAGTAATGGAAACGACGATTATCAATTATTATTGAAAGATAAAAACGACATGCCTATTCGAGTAAAAATGTTTTTAACATTTTAAAGTTTGAAATGAAGGAGAGATAATGACAGAAAAATGGAATGCAGAACTTTTGCTCTGATGATCTGATCAGATCTAAGTAGCCACAAACATTCCAAACTTTCTCTTCCCCATCTTCTGTCTCAACTCTTGTGTGGTGTTCACGTAAAAAATGACAGGGACAAAGGATTTTTTGTAGGGTACATCGACCAACAGAACAATACTCATATTCGTTTGCGTTGCGACGGAAATTCGCACTCACCTCACATAAAATTATTTGCGTAGACCAATGCGCTTCAGAAAACTTTGAAAGCCTAATTTAAAAATGGATTTATATTTTTACTGATTTATTTAGTAAGATGGGAATACTAAACAATCTAGATAATATATATCGTTGTCAACGGGAAAATACCTCCCATGTGGTCAACTTTACAAAAATGAGTTAAATATGACAATGGGTAGAGTTTCAATTTGTACTTCAAGTGTCAATCTATTTGTAATGGTGAAAATACATTATTGCATCTAAAAATACAAAGCGTATTTTTGATGTCTAAAGAATAATCTAAAACTCTCAAAAATCATTTTTTTATTTCCTCCTGAACAATTACGTTTTTGAAACATGAGAGATGTTTCCTCTTTAATATTTTCACAAATACCGTTAACAAATACAGACACATTTCTTATCTAGTTTATTTTAAAAAAAAAAGCTTTCAGGCGTATTAAAATAAATAAATATAAACTAAAATCCCACTTTCGCATCGAAAATCTTTTCAAGAAATTTGTAAAAATCCTTACCCAAATAATGTTCCCAATTTTATTTCACAAGAAACATTAACAACACAGACGCATGTATATCTAATAAATTTATATTTAAAATAGCCTGTGAAAAAATATATCTATATCGCAATAAGAGGAAAATGTATTCCCTTTAAAATCAAGAGGGTTCAACTTCAACCCTCGTTAAGTCAAATCATTTTTTTTAAAGTGGAAATCAGAGTAATAAATAGGATGATGATTATACATTTAACAAGGCGAAGTGGTCTCACGGTTAATTACTTTCGTAAGTTAGTTGATGAGTTTTTAATTACGTCCCCGCAACAGTTTGAAGAACGCCAGTAAAAAAAACTTTTAAAGTTAAGGGATTTGAAATGTGGGCTATTTTTTGTAATCGTTTGGTTAGAGGAACATAAATGCATTCGTTATGTCAAAAAACTTAAAATACATTACTGCGATGGTAATTATTAACATTGCCTAATTTCACGATCTCAATAGTCAAAGGTCGGATGTCATATTAAAGAAATGTTAAGGAGAAGACTAACGTGTTAAATAATGATACGGTTTTATTGAGGTGTATTTAATTTTAGGCAACACGACAAAAAGCAACGTCTGCTGTCTTCAACTGAAATGCATCCTGAAAAGGTCAAAAGCTGAATCTGGTCAACATATCGCTGCCGGAAAGGCAAACGGGCTGAAGCGCCATTTTGGGAAGTTTATATCAGAGCACTTTAAAAGTTTTTTTGTTGTTTTACAATAAAATGCAGAAGCTTTCAGTAGCTGATTAGATTTTGAAAAAAAAAGTTAACTCATTGATCTCACTGAGTTACCTGAAGCGACAAAAAGCTAAAAAAAGTCCCAAACTTGTGTCGCTCGATTCAAGCCTTTAGCAAATGGTAAATATATGTTAGATGGCTGAAGGGTCACAAAAGTCTTCAGAATCAAACGAGAGTCAGAGCGTTCGATGCAGAAAAAAGAGCTGATCAAAACTGCATATTTAACTCATTTTTAACCAAAGTGTCGCTTAAGCCCTTTTGCTTTTCCAGCGACGATATATGTTAGTGGGAAAACGGTTTGCCCAATTTGGGGGATGTTGTAGGGCGGAAGACAGTGGGGAAAGGAAATAAGTAAGGAAGAGCAAGGTAAGGAAGTACCTAGGTATTCTAAAACTACGGTTGAAGCCATTACAAACAACGTTATGATTTTGAATAGTGATGGATGAATGTGGGAAAATTTTGTAGTATGTAAAAAGTTTTTACTAACGTTGGAATTCATCAATCTGGGTTAAGAGGCAATGAGCATACCACTCTGCCACGGAGGTCCTCAGCAGTGACGCTCTAAAGAGGTATTTAATTTCCTTCGTCATTAAGATCGCGAAAAGATATTTTTTAAATGAACGCGCACAATATAAATGGTGAAATATGGAATAAAAAATTATCAAAACTAGTCGCAAAGCCCGTATTATACTGACTGCTGCCGTCGTTCATCCGGGCTTTCATTAAGCAAGTCACATTAAGAAAACTTGGCCGGTTTGTGCACACTTTTGCGGTGAGGCCCCGCCGACGAAAAGTATGTTTTTGTTTTTATGATTTTGAACATAACTCCGTAACTTAGATGCGGTGTTATAGTATAAATTTCACGACGCGAGAGAAAATAATGGCTTTCGCAAAGGCTGAAAAACGCCATAACGTGTGCGAGAACGATAAAAGAAGTTTTCATCGGCGATAATGAAAGAGAAAAAAATGGCGTCGTTCCAACTTGCGGGGAATTGTGTTAAAAGATAAACAGAAAAAAACATACTGATAAGACTTTTATTTTTTAAAAGGAGCGCTGGAAAAGATTTTATGTGACTACACGGAAAGACAAAAAAACACCACTCGAGTTAAGTTGTGTGTAATGTCTTTTTTTAGGGGTATTAGTTATCATTTAGCGCACTTTAAAACAAAACAGAAAAAATATTTGTTTTTCAAAACAGCATTTTTTTTACGGAGAACTCTGGTACCGTGAAATTCGCAGTTTTTTTTTTAATCATTTTAAATTTGACTTACTTTTTACGGTTCAAACATGTATATTCATGTATTCTATTGTACGTATTAATAATACATTGGTAAGGAAGCGATAAATCAAGGAGATATAAATGCCTTTAGCTACGCTAAAGAACTATTTTGAAAAGCCAATAAATACCTCCCTACGTTTACCCCATAAAAGGAGTCGATCTTTCCATCTGAGGTTTCGTCGAAATAACTCCCAATAAAAAAATAAAAACAGATGCAGCATACCCATGGATTCGTTGTTCAGGTATTTCTAGTATTCTAAGATATAAAACTGAATGTTTGCTTTCTATTTAACATCACTTTGACGACCTTCGTCGCTGAGCGGTTAGGTTCCTAAGCTTCGAACCTGATCTGAATAGCTAAGTACTTTTCCACTTCTCTCTCCCCCCTCTTCGTAATATATCCCGACTGGGGATGCCATAGTCCCACTGGCACCGGGCAGAATCTTGTACGGTATGCATTTTTTTGTGGTCTAGTGGTAAGACGTTCGACTACGGTTTCAAACCCGGCGTGCTCAAATATTTTTTACTTAATTAATATGTGTCAACACATTTGATTAATAAAAATAATATATCCTGTATTTGCGGGACGTTCCAGAGTGGTATCGCCCTGGTGAAAGGCCACCATTCAGAATCGAAACGTTGCTAGATATGGTTCCCACTACCTTCAGCCTCACAACATACCCCAATTGAAGATGCCAGAGTCACACTGGCTCTAGGAGGTTGGAAGCAGTTGTGACTCTTATATGGTATTCACTATTTAAAAAATGCATATAAAAAACAAGCATTTTAATTTGCACGTTCACTCGCAACAAAAAGTAATCTGCATAAAACACACAGCTTTAAGAATATAATAACACTCTTTTATTATGGGTGACTAGATTAGAATTGTTGAAATTGAAGCGGACTCGCAGGTTTTTATATCCGTAATCCAACTAAAAAGTTTTTATTTTATTTGTTTGTTAAAGCAATAGAAGCAGGAGCACATTTATAAAGGGAAACTTTAGAACGTAGCGAATGTTATCAAACGGCAAAAAAACTTTTAAAACACAGATCTCGGAGCTTACTTCGAATGTCTATGAAAATAATGTAATGGATACGATCAAGTCGAAAAAATTAAAAACAAGGAAATTTCTCTTCCGAACTATCCCCCCTTGAGAGCATCATCCTTTGCACTGCAGTATTAATTTGGCTTTTTTGTTAGCGATGTAGCTTAGAGAGGTTAAATAAATAAAAAAATGTTTTATTGAAACATTATCAAAAGAACATTAGAAAATAATAAACGAAAATTAAAAAAAGCGCAAGGTTGCGACCGAGACTCAAACCCGGGAGCTCTTCTTTATCCAGTAGTAACGCACCAAGTAATTGTGCTATCGAAACGTATTAAGCTCATATTGTTAGAAAACTTTTAATATTATTTGTTTTTTTTTCGATATTGGCTTGCATCTAAGCATTTCTGAGCAAAGCTCTATCCAAACAGAATTGCACAGGTAGATTGTGTCATGGATAATCGATTTGTTTTTATGGAAAGAATTACTAGAATCAGTATTTAAAATTAGAAATAACGGATTTTTAATCAAGTTTAATTTTTAATTAAGTGTATAAGAAAGTTTTTTTTTACTTTCCTGAAAAAAAAAGCCGAATTAAGAAGCTTACACTACAAGTACTGTCGAGCATAAAGTGTCCATTTTTGAACCACAGAAGAGATGAAACGATATAAGTGTACAGTGAGTGCGTCACTGTGTCCGAAATAAGCCAAGCCAAATAAGAGTCGAAAGGTCATCAGTTTTATTTCAAATAACTGTAGTGTGGTTATTGCTTAGATATATGAACCTTTTCACAGTAAGTAATATCTGTAAGCTATAAATTCGTAGCTCAAAGCTTAAAGCTTAAAGTTTAAGGCTTAAAGCTCAAAGTTCAATGCTCAAAGCTCAAAGTTCAAAGTTCAAAGGTAAAGCTCAAAGATCAAAACTTAAACCTCAAAGCTTAAAGCTCAAAGCTCAAAGCTTAAATGTCAAAGCTTAAAGTTTAAAGGTCAAAGCTTGAAGCTCAAAGCTCAAAGCTCAAAGCTTAAAGCTCTAAGCTAAAAGCTCAAAGCTTAAAGCTCAAAACTCAAAGCACAAAAATCAAAACTCAAATCTTAAAGCTTAAAGCTCAAAGCATAAAGGTCAAAGCTTAAAGCTTAAAGCTCAAAGCTCAAAGCTCAAAGCTCAAACCTTAAAGTACTAAGCTTAAAGCTCAAAACTTAGAGCACAAAAATCAAAGCTCAAATCTTAAAGCTCAAAGCTTAAAGCTCAAAGCTTAAATCTCAAAGCTTAAAGCTTAAAGCTCAAAGCTTAAAGCTCAAAGCTAAAAGTTCAAAAGCTCACACTTTTTAAGATTATACGTTCAGTGGTCTGGAAATTTTCCCACGTTTGATAATATTCTTTAAACAGCGAAAACCCTCTACTGCCACCATAATAAACGGAAAATGATGCTTGTGCTATGACGGAAGACTTAGCTAGCAGATGAATTTAACCCTCGACGCCCGGATGGAAACCCGACGCATTGTCTAATCGGTCAGTATTTATCTAATGTATGTAATCAAAAACTAGTACTAAAACGGTGCATTTTAATAAATATTAAGTAGAAATTATAAAATAAAAAAAGACTAGGAAAACAGTTCTCGAACCACCGTATATACATTTATACCCATTCAGTATCAATAAATGTGAAATGTCAAATTAGACAACTGTTTCTTCTAGACCAAACTTCAATTTCTAAAGAAAACTTATTGACGGTGAGGGAGCCTGTAGCAAAAAAAATAAATACAATCAACAATTCCAACTTTGCCGTTGATTGCGTTGACCTTTCTTGGCAGAAAGACAAATAAAAATGTTTCTAAAATAAGAATTATAAAATAATACAAATAAAATTCAAGTAGAAAGATGAACATAAGAAAAGAATAAAGATAAAAAACTAACAGATTCGTTTCAAAACATATTCTAATTTTTACAAGGTATACTAGGTTGTTTCAAGTTTATAAAAAAAAAACGTCATGAACAAAATAAAAGTAAAATTTTCACTGGAAATAACACGTAACTTTAACCTCTTTTGCAAAAGTATTTTTTGGCACCATTATCAAATTAATAAATGATAAACTCTTTTTTATATGAGGGCTTAGAAGCATAGGCAGCAATCTACAAAAACGGTTCTGTGGCATTGTCAACTTTTGAATGACTGTTACAAAGAAACAGAGAATTTTGTGTATTGAAATGTTTGTGTATATTAAACTAGAAACAATTTGATACAATAATCTCTAAATTTATCAACATGTTTATGAAAGAAAAGTGTATAAAACGCTTTTATCAACTTTTGAAGAAATAATTTAGGAAGATAAAGATTGCTAAAAAATAACGGCGCTTTTCATCGAATTGTAACGATGTCTAATGTGACGACGGTTTAAAATACACTAACCCAAGTTATTTTGGTAGTTATTTTATTTTATATTTTACGTCACTATTAATAGTAACTCATATTTATTATTTAATAAGTACCTCAAAAGAGTTACTGCATCAGTTTTTTTGCAACACGGCAAGAAAACTAACACTGTTTTATGTTTTTGTACAATATGCTCTTTTATCTAATGCCTGCGTAAATTGTAAAGCGGGCTAACATGGATATTTATTATCCAACCCCTGGGCTATAAATTATTTTGCACTGCGGGGTGTTCTTTTCAATTCGAACCCAATTAAATGTAGATTATTTGAAATGGTGGAAAGGCCAGGTTTATTGAAGAGTTTGTTCCCAACGGAGATGATGATTTGCAAATTTTTATGTTAATGCCATAAAATACTCAAATTAACTATTCTCACAAAATATTTAACTAATATCAAAAGTCAACAACACAAATATAAAACAGAAAAAGCCAAAAAATAAAAAGACAATGGTCAACCAATACTCGAACTCGGATCCTCTATTCTATCCGGGTGTAACGCTTCAATCAATTTAGCGATTGGGACCTTATTAAAAACCGTCATTTTTAATCGATCTCATACTTTTAATTGAAGTTTATTGATATTTTTTTCTCCGAAATTAATTTAGCAAGCTTCAAATATATAAATAACACCTACAAATGCTACATGCGATACAAAAAACGACAAGAAAAATAAAAAAAATCTCTAACGCTCTAGGCGAGACGTATCGCCGAAACATTTGGCGAAAATTTCCCGCCCTGAGGAGCCCGAGTACTGCCTCTTCACCCTCGTATCGCGCAGCTGTCGCATGGATTATAATTGTTTTTAGTGGCTGCGAAGTACACTCGAAAACAGATCATACAAAATAAAATCAGCCATTAAATTGAAAATCAATTTGAACATTAGGCTATTGTAAAATTCTGGAGTTTTGAATGCCCACCGAGATGGGCTGGACTTGTAGAAATAATGTCAGAATTTGCTATGCCAGAGGGTAGAAATGAACCAGAGGTAGATCGAGGAAGAGGTGGAAGAGGATCAGAGCAGGGCGGGAAGGAGACTACTTGTAGAAGAGAGCATATACCAAGCTGGAATGTAACGCCGTGGTGATGATGAGCGGTTGCGGTTGTACATTACGAGAACCCCTTACAAATTATTACCCCATTAAATATTATCTTTAGTCTGACATCCTTTGATTGGGGTGCAAAAAAACCTACAGGGTGCGAAGGGCAGGTAAGGCACAGTACATTCTAGCATTCGGCCTCCTTAAAGTATGTTAGTTTACCGAAAGCGTACAGCCGGCAAATGTTTCAAGACGTCTACAATAATACGCAATACGTACAATGTGTGCTTATTTCAATATATGGATAGTGACAAAAAAACATTTATTTCGTATGTGCCGTATTCGAATAAGTGCATATTCAAATCAATTATTTCAGATTCTTAAAAGTAGCAATACTTCATCTAATATCCGATTATAATGGTAAATGGATTATTTAACATTATTTTCGCGACTTGAACAACTATTCAAGGTACGATCTTATAACATTGCCAGAACGAACAACGTCTGAAAGGTAGCATGGAATTAAACCGGAGAAGAACAAAGTAGAGTGAATATATAAAAATGAAGTTTTTTCAATACCATTATAGTAAGCAATAAAGGTGGGACGTGAGCCATCTCCTGCTAGATACCGTAGCCATCTAACTAAGGATCCCAGCTCGTCTACGTTCTTTTTCCTTACCAACTACTCCTTCTTTTATTGCTTTCCCTCTACCAGTCACGTGATTTATGTATCAGAACATACTAGAACCAACACACACACGCTCTTCTCGCACACAGGCACACGTGCTGGTTTGGGAACGTGTACGTGTGATTTGGGGAAACGTAGAAGAAGAAACGAGAATCAGATACTAGAGGGAAGAAAGCGAACATAAAACAACGTTTTTATGCTGCGAAATGTTTATTGAAAAAAGGGTTGTCTAATTTAACTAAAATATTCCTGAATAAGGGAAAAGCCGTTTGTCACAATCGACTTCTACCATAAATGTCTTACATACTCCACAATGCAAATGGAGATTTCTACATTCCAGGAAAGATAATAAAACGGGGAAAAAAATAACAAAATAACATTTGTTGATAGTTATTTTTTTCTAAAACGAAATATAATTTTCTATAATTGTTTTATTTCTAGCAAAAAATCAATTAATTCTTGCCTTTTGTATTTTTAAATGAGGCTTTAAAAACATTTGTTCGTAGAAAGAGGGCCAATAATTATCTATCACTAGAAACGGTTAGGTATAGTTAATAAAATACTTTAACAAAGCCAAATGGCCTATGGAAATGTCTTTTCACGAAAGAAAATCAAAACGAAATCCAGGATTTTCACTTACGTGGCGAAGTTTGCTCGGTTCGCCGACACCGACGCGGAAAGGCATTTCCAATGGGGAAAACAAATACGGCGCAATACCAACACAGCAGCGTCCTTTATAAAATTTAATATGAATAAGCGGCAGGGACTTTCAAATTTCAGAAGGAAGAAGCGATAAATTTAAATATCGCACAAAGCGGGCAACATTCCGCCGAACAGTGAAAGAAAAACAATGTCTAATGCGATGCAAAATTGTTTCGCGAAATTTTATTTCGGAACGGAGAGCGCATCGGCATCTCTCGAGGAAAACATTATTAAGTGGAAAAATAAAAAAAGGGGAAGGGAAATATGAATATTGAAAACACAGTAGCGGCTTCCGTTGAAAAAGTCAAACAGAGCACTCGACGGAAACATAAAGTGGCATTTTTCTCTGCGTAAACAATTTCATTGAGCCTCTGGTGAGAGTGGTTCGAAAGATTGAAAGATTACCGTTATTCTGCCACCGTACGGAGGTGGCTCGTGTTACAATGCTCTTGTTACAAAAAGAATACATATGGATTCAGGTTGGTGAGTGAGTAGGTAATTGAGTGCCTGCTTACGAAGAAAGAGGGTACATAAAAGATACTGTGAACACGATTAGGTAAGTTAGTGTTTATGTGAGAATTGCTCAGACAATCCGGAAGTAATGGGGAAATCTACAAGAATTCGGGGCTTTGGTAGAGCTGCAAGGCTTTTCTTACAAAAACTTAAAACAATCCTATTCAAATGATGACACATTCATGTATATAGGCGCACATTTGTTGTGATTCATAGGTAATAATGATACTTAGCTAGGTAATTTACATAGAGCATTTTCCTAAAATATTACCTCAAAGGGACTTGTTAACTTTCAGCGAGATTCATGGGAAAAACTGTTTCTTAATTATTCGTAGTTTTAATCTCATAAAACACAATTAACGTATTTCGTTTGAATAATAATGTATGATCCACCTTAGGCAAAATAAATACAAAATTAAAATATGGGTTTTCTTTGCCACGATAAATAAATGTTGTCGACTGTCGTAAATAATATAAACATACTTCAAAGCAGAGAAAACATCAACAAGTAACAGTGTGTCGGGAGATGAACGCAATTAACCGTATCCAGTTACAAAGGAAAGATCGGTTCAGAAGGAGACGGTGAGAAGGAGTGTACAAGAACTGCAAGCAATTAATTAACGCCCTCGAGCTAACTAACAGTAACAGCCAACAGCTTACTAACTTACGGAGGCTCTACACTCTACATACGGAAGCGCGAGAGGCTTATCGTCGAGGAGGGACTATTATCTCTTTCATAGCTTTTTGCGATGAAATATGAAAAAGCTTGGAAAATAGATGCTTTAACGCTTGGGAAAAATACTACTGTCAGTTAGCATTACAGTGCGAAGTAAAAATTGAATCACTTCATTAAAAATAAAGCATTTTGTTGTTATTTTTACTCATTTTTTTACTTGTTCTAATTTTATAGTATATTAACCGTTTTTCAGGTAATATTACACAAAATATAGTCAAGAAGTATAATTCATTTTAAGTCGAAAAGTAGGTTTTATGTGTACGAAAATAGCTAATTTTATTTACACGTTGTTTCTGGTTGTTTAAGGTTTTTTTTAATCCAATTTTACTAAAATTTTACTACGCTTACTTTTATGATACATACCTCATAAAATTGCATGTCCTCAAAACAAACGACACACTAAAGTAATTGTTTTGATTATATTCCCTTCAAAATTTTATTTAGATTTATATCATTTTTCCCAGATTAATTTATTTCGTGTTTTTCACTCCCAAAATTTATAAAAAAAATCAGGCTTTTTATTGCGTTAATTACAATGTTATCAAATAACAGTCACACGATGTTTCTCAGCTTAAAGTTAAATCCTTGGGAAATTTATGACGAAACAAAAGATATTAGGAACATTATTCATGCCTTATCAGATTAGATTATGAGATAGATTCAGATAAATTAAACAGATAAATTATGGATATTATTCATATTATAAATAATACTATCTGAGTACCTCGACAGTTCTAGGTTAGTTATGGTCTAAGTACACTTGGTTATTACGGTAATTTAATGCCCACGAAACGATTACACTCTTCAATAAAAAACAGGATGTGGTAATTTTACTATCACGATTACGATCATAACCCCTAAAATAATAATAGTTTTCATGAAAAATATCGTAACGCTATTTGGTATCTAGTTATTAACAATAACAATATTAATGACGGTAATTACAGTGTCTACTGTGACAGTGAAAACATTAAGCACTTACACACGAATAACTTTTACTCGCCATAAAACTAACATACCGCGGCGTGAACTTTTGCATAATTTTAATATTTCACGCAAATGGGCGCATAAAAAAGTTATAATCATAAATCCGAAGGAGTACTGCGAAGTTTCAAAGGAGGTTGTAAACTTTAAATGTGTCATGAATAAATATAAAGTGTTAACGACAAGACTGTAACAATTAAGTGTGTTGGTTGTGCACTAACAATCAAATAACTCAATTTGTATTTCATAACACAATGCAAATATGTCACAATGCAAAAACACGATTGGCAATTCTAAACTTCATCATCTCATTTCGATGCAATAAACTAGCGATTCGATTTTTTAAAAATATTTTTGGTTAACTCATATCCAATCTACCCACTTTAAGGTGGAAACACCATGATCTTGTTTAAAATTCTTATGCAGAGAGCTGTCATGTGCATATCCTCACTGGAAAGGCAAAAGGGCTTAAGCGACATTTTGTTAAAAAATGTGTTAAACATGCAGTTTGATCGGTTTCTTTTTTCTGTATTGAATACTCTGACTCTCGTTTGATTCTGAAGACTTTTGTAACCCTTCAGCCATCTAAAATATATTTACGATTTGGGAAAAGACTCGACTCAAGCGACACAAGGGTGGGAGTTTTTTTTTGCTTTGGGTAACTCAGTGAAAGCATATAGTTACCTTAGTTAACATTGTTTTTCAAAATCCAACCAGGTACTGAAGACTTATGCGTTTTATTGTAAAACAAACAAAAAAACTTCAAAGTGCTCTGGTATAAACTTCCCAAAATGATGTTCCAGCCCCTTTGCCTTTTCGACGACGATATAAGGTATTTTCCGGAAATCGAACCCGAAATCCTTAAATTAACAGACCAGAATTGTAACCGCTGCGCCAAAGTAAAAAATATAGCATCTTTTTTCATTTTTTGACAAGTAAATAGTATTTAAAGCGTTCATTGGTCATAATAAAAATACGTAGAGAACTAAAAATAGTTGCGTTAACCTAGAAATATCAGACTGCGGAAATATCCGATATTGTCTTAATCCAGTTATCAAAAAAACGATAATCTAAAATAAACTAGTTGAAAAGAAGAAAGCACACAGTTTATTAAATACACCCGTTGCCACGAAAACAGTGTAATGTAAAAAAAAAACATGTTTCGTTGTGTAAGAATTTAATGTAAATCAGGGTGGATAGTTGCGGCGTTCGATCCTCTCAATATGTCATAATAGGGAAGCGGCCACGATAATATATGAAAATTAGGGTGTACATTTATATATAGCTTTAACAATAAAATGTCAAAGAGAAGAACTATAAATTACCAAAACAAAGATGAATAGCATCCAATATATAAATATATGCATTAACTTTGAGTAAGCCCGTTAAACGATAACTCTAGATTTAATATTTTGAATAAATACCTACGTGTTGTGTTACGGGAAATAAATAATAACTTTGCCGTCAATTCAATCGTAACAATGAAATATGCGTGTGTTTATTGGGTAATCTACGCAATAAATATGTCAGAATTATCTAATAGAACATACAAACATAAAACAGTTGGGAAACCTTACGTAATTCATGCATAAGTTACACGCAAGATTTTGTAGGAAATATAATTAATAACTAGTAGTTACTCGTGAAAAATCACGGGATGTGACTAGACTTGCCAAGATGAAAATTGAGAAATTTTATTTATTCAGAATTAACACATTTTAAATAAAGTATAAAAATAATCTCATTGTAAATATATCACAGGTACTTAATTTTTCTCTGTGTCTAGATATGAAAATACTCTTCTTATAATTTGATAATTATTTATCATATTTTCGAAGAAAGCAATCACTTTGTGGTTTGACATATTTAATGAAATAATAACTTTGTACAAGATCACAGATTTAATTTAAAAAATTATTACCGTACAGTTTTGCATCATCAGAGTACAAAATTAAACTAAACAAAAAATTACAAAGTGTGCGGTCATATATACATACAGAGGGAGAACACAATATCAAATAAAATAAGTGCACAGTGAGAGAACAAAAAAATAAATTTAAATTATCACAAAGGCACTAAGAAAAAAAAAACAGATAATACAAATTGAAAGAGGTAAAACGTCAACTGAGAAGGTGATTAAGTAATAATGAGAAATTTTATTGAGTTAACAGGAAATATACCTAATATAGGACTACTTGACAAATTAAACTGATTATTATGAATATGACTATTTATTTAAATGGGTTTCTTTGTTAAAAAAAAATAAAACAAATAAAAAGTTATAACCAAACGTTTTAAAAATGAGTTAGTGGGTGTCCGTTTAGAGACTAACCCGATTCATCCGATTACTAGCTGAACGTTCTTCCCACCGATGTATCGACAACCAATAACGTAATATTAGTTAAAAGTGCGCTTCACTTAAGATAGGTAAACGTAGAAACAATAATATATTTGTTTTATAAAAAAATAATTGAGTGGTAATTTCCTTGGTCGAAAATGCTCCTACAGTGACGTCAACGTAGTTATTACCTACACAACTACCTGCTTCGCTTTAAAATAATGAGAAAAACTTGAATACAGAGCTTTACACAAACTGCGCCCCACATTGATTGAGAGTCTAGATAAACGTGAATATGTGTTCATAAAATCTTTAAAATTAATTAAAAAATAAAAACAGTCAATCCGCAAATTTCTTCGCCACATACTTGTGTAGTCGAATCCGAAAACGCGAGTAGAAAGGTAACAAAAGCGGCGCGACCGGGACCAGGAACAGTACTAGCATGTGCTGCACAAAAGGTAATTAATTACAAGCACTCTTCAGCGAAACAAAGATGAAAAAAGTTTATAATTTGTTTTGCATCTGCAAGGAGCAGTCGGGCTGTTTCAGCGCCGTTTGAGAGTGCCAACAAATGATTCCGGCTAGGGGGGTGCTGAGGCTTCGCGGGTGGGGGGCGCAGAGGAACACAGCCTTAAATCTCACCCACACCTGTGCTGTAAGATTAAAGAAGAGAGTATAGGGAAAATGAATTGAAAGAAAGAACCAATTGGATTTTGAAATGATTTTAGTTGTTTTTTTACACACTTTCTATCTTTTTACTCAAGTATTACCACGCTGAGGACGTTGCACATGGACCGTTGGTATTAAAATATCATTAAAGAACGTCCTTGTTTCACTAACAATAGGTTGTTCTTGTAGGAAATTGGAGACATTTAAGCTAAAGTAGTACATTGACAAAGTTGTACCCCAGAAGGCTAAATAAAGATTTTTATTTTGATATTAATTATTGAGATCATATCAACAATCTTCAACGTAAATATGAAACAGAAAAAGCCAGAAACTAAAAAGAAAAACGGTCACGACCGGGACACGAACTCGGAACCTCTACTCTATCCAGGACCGTTGTTCTTTTTAGTTTCTGACTTTCTCTAAATAATAATAATAATAATATTTGGACGATTTGTATAGCGCCGTTTTTGTGAAAAATCATCTCAAGGGCGCTGTACAGATCTTACTTTCTATCATTACATATTAATTCCTAGTTTAGATAAGAAAATATACAGGAATATACTAACCTGGCAGGTTCCATCAGATAGACACAATTATTAACTTAAAATTATGATTATTATTTCAATTTTTTATTTTTATTTTTTTTGATTTAGGGCATGGGAGCGAAATAAAAAGATTGGACTTTTTGAATTTGTCATACAGTACAGGAATTTTAAAGAAGTGATTTGTGAAATATCCTACTTATTTGGCGAAAAATAACAAGAAAGACTAAAACACGTCAGGCAGCTGCGAAAGCGCCACGACATATCTTTGTTTCTGTATCTCTGTTTCATATTTACGATGAAGATTATTGATATTATTTCAATATTTTGTATATTGAGTTAAAAATAAATTTAATAAAATATAGCATTTCCTGTATGCACTTGTGGTATATATCCATGTACATCAGAGTTTGTAAGATCCGGAGAGGTACCAAACGACGATTTCATTCAAAATGTAACTTAAAAATAACGTCAACGTTAAAACCGATTAAAATGAATAAGTCTATGTACTTTGCGCAGAATGATGACCTCGGGCGTGGGAACAGTTAAACCTCGAGCAATCTTGATATCAGCGATAGTTTGAAAGCACGCAAACACGCGTTACATTAATTATTCCGGTGGTAACAATTGAAACATTCCCTCGGGAGTGCACAATGGACCGTGTAAGCCTCCGAGCGGCCTTACCCCTCGAATCAGACCCGACCAAATACAGGCAGCCGGGGCACCTTCCTAGCCTTCCTCGCCTGCCTTCCTCGTCTGCCTTTCTCGCCTGCCTTCCTTTGCCTTCCGCCCGCCCGGCCGATGACGGGGGATGCTCTGCCCGAAACGTTCAAGTATTTCCCGTCCATCCTAATCTGAACTGAACAATAGAACGAATCTCTAGAAGCGAGGCTCTTACGCATACAATGGAGTAATGTATGCGTTCCGATGCCTTGTTAGTTAGGGCTATTATTCTAACACTTCGAAGGTTTCAAAACACGACTTTAATTCGTGCCATTTTGATACTTTTACAAAGGGTTCTGAAAAACGTTTTTAATTGAACTTTTGTTCCAAATAAATAGGTGTACATGATAGTGGTACAAACGATGCCTAGACTCGTTTTTGGTATTGGGATCATTAAAAATAAAATTTAAAAAATGATTGATGGTAAAATGATGATTGAGACCCAAAAATGATTCAATTTTGTGGAAATAAGATACATATGAGTTAAAGAAACAAGTTACAGGTATATAAATACATTCCATATTTTTGTTGTAAGCTTGTGAACATGGATATAATTAATGAAATAAAAAATATTTACTTTATATAAGACCACAGATATTATGTTAACTTTTATGACTTTAAAATTATTATTAGGTCATAAGAATTAACATAATATCACACAATTTTTATGATCAACCACAAAGTGATTGCTTTTTACGAAAATATGGTTACAATTAACTAACTAACTGACCATCACGCCGTTTAGCCGCAGGGATAGGCAGAGATGATGGACAGTCACACAACTCTGTCTTGACACACACTCCCTGCTTTATCCAAATTCATACATACTCTTGTTACTATTGCTATGACATCGCCCGATTTAAGTATTTATTCAATAGATCATGCCATGTCTTTCTTGGGCGTCTCCGACTTCTCCCTTTCACTTTTTATCATATACTCTACTTGCACTATTTTCTTCGTTCATCCGTTCTACATGACCAAATCATCTAAACATGGATATGGTGTTATTAAATAACTACCAATATACAATATCGTGCCGGTTTGAAAATGTTTTGTATTTTATATAATATATAAGTAAAATGTTGCATACACGAATGCAATCTCCATTGAGTATGTAATTATTTATACCGATAGAGTAAAATATATTCTTCACAATTTACAAAGTCAATTTGGCTAAAAAAAAGTCACCATATCCTACGCTCCCAAAGTTCAAAAATATATTGTCTAGTAAACTACGGAAAACCCAGTTGAATGGATAATAAAACAGACATACGTCTAATTCAAGTCATGTATACCCCATATCATTTTTGTTTATCTCTGAAAGAATGACAGTCATTTCACTGCAACCCTTATCAATTATTTGTACTCGCACATGAAAGAAACTTTCCAGCATACTGCGATATATTAAAGTTTTATCTTTATACATACCTCCCATACACACAAGCACAGCTTTTTTATGAGGGTACATCTTTGTAACGAAAATTTAGATCAAAAATATGATGTTTTACTATAACACTTTACAATATGATTTATTTTCTCTGATTTTGTAATATCTACTATTATGTTTGATAAATAAATAATTCTTGAATTAAAAAAAAAGAACGGACGCTTGGATTTGAACCTGTTACCTCTTGATTTGTAGTAGAGCGTCTTAAACAAGATATAAAAATAAAACCAAATCCTACATCATTGCACAAGATACATTTTCCGCTTATTATGATGACAGTGGAAGTTTTTCAAATAATGTCTGATTATTTAAAAGGGGAATGTTTGTCGTTCTTTAAAAATAATATGAATGGCGGCAAAATAAACAAGAAGAAGTGTTGATGGCGATGAATTTCGTTAAAGGGTTAAAAGGTTTGAGAAAAGCCTACGGCGCTCCACCCTCGCGGGTCACCCCCACGGGAGAGAGCGGCGCGCGTGCTTCACGGCTAACGATGCCATTTTATGAAGAGCAAAACTCGCTCATAATAATTCTCCCTTTTGACGAATGAAAGGGGATATAGTCACAAGGCGTCATAAGATACATGATGAGATGTGTAGACAGATTTATGTTCTGAACTCGTGGTGCTCGGGAATCGAGAATAATAATAAAAAAGAATAAGGGCGTAGAAAAAAAAACGCAGTATCACATTTAAAAGGGTGTTAGGAGTGAACATTGATGTATTGCTATGGAAAGCGTCTGCTAGTACAATATATTAATACGTTAAGCCGTCTTCTGTACATGATTTGTAGATTGCCGCTAAGGTATACAAAAACTTTAATTTTATTCCGACCACGCTTCTTTGCGGCTTACTCACAATGTTCCCTTTGACGTCTGTCAAGACTAAACTAGTAATATAATATTAAGATAAATCACGAAATTCGTTTATTCAAAGACGAAATAAACGGTAACCTCCTAGATTCTGGATTAATGCGTCATTAGTTTAAAGTTCGACGAAGGCGAATAATGTCAGATATATATTTATTTTTTATAGTGAATACCATACAAGAGTCCCAACTGCTCCCAACCGTCTAGAGCCAGTGAGGCGATGGCATCCCCTGTTTGAGAACGTTGTGAGGCTGACGGTGGAAAGTGGAAAGGGGAAGGAGATGAGGAAGAGAAAGGTTGGAAAGTATCTGGCTACTCAGATCTGGTCACCAAACACGACTAAAGCCATGAATGGTGGTCTGTCACTAGGGCGACACTATATATCCTAGTATCCACCACTCTGGAACTGTATATTATTTTACATGAATTAAATGTGCCATGACACATATTATTTAAACACAAGTTTATTTGCGCACGTCGGACTCGAACCCGCGACCTCCGGATTCGGACTTGAGCGTCTTAACACTCGACCGCGGAGGCCGTCAATTTACATAGGTTAAATATTTGGACCTCGTTAAAGAAAAGAAGATACTTTCAGTATTGCCCCGGTTAGAAACCACAATTTAAAACATCGGTTGAAATTACTTAAGGTAATTGTAGTGACCAGGTTTGAATAGCCGGATACTTCCCAAGCTTTCGATTTATTTTTCCTTTCCCTTGCTCCACTTCTTTCACGCAGACAAAATGCCCCAATTAGTAGGAATGTTATAGATTCACCGGTATTGAGCAGTTGGAACACAAATGGCAGTACCACATAAAAAAAATATTGACAAAAGACAAAATCTTTACAAAACCATAAACTGAACAGCTCATTGATCAACAGTAGATTGTTAAAAATTTTAAACAGGAGTTTACATAAACTTCTGATAGATGTTATCATGATTGTAAACGCGTAATTGATAGTTTCATAAGACTGAAACAAGCTTAAAGATGGCAGCTTAAAGTACGAACAAGCGACGTAAAGTATTTTGAAAGCTTAAAAAACAACGTCGATGTTTCAGATTCTCATAACGCTCTGGGCATTAAAGTGAACAAAGTTCATCTGGCGATAAGTTTTAAAAGTTTCAAAGACCAGAGTCGCGATACTATTTCCTGTGCACAGATGACGCGTCAGGAACTGCCCAAGCTTTAAAGTACGGCATTTTGCACAAAGTGAACGATGTTGACGTTAAGTTGAAAAACTGTGCAAAATTAACAAGGAATAAAAGTTACACCGCATAAAGGTTCCAGTTTGAGGGGTGATGATATTTACGGCTCTAGGGTATATTGGGTTACGCATTCCGCTTGGTTTCGGGAGATTTAGTTTGAGGCCAGAAACTAGTTAAAGAAAATGTTGAAAGAAAATTGAAAATGCACTTTTTTATAAATGAAACAATATAAGGGTATGCAATAACATCAGATTGTTAAAAAAGAACAAAGCCAATAATCAAAAATACGGAACAAGAGTCCCAACTGCTCCCAGCCGACCGTCCAACCGTCTGGAGTCAGTGGGGCTATGGCATGTTGTGAAGCTGAATGTAGTGGGGAGGGGAAGGAGATGAGAAAGATGAAGGTCGGAAAGTACCTGACTATTCAGATCCGGTCGCCAAACAAAGCTACAGTAATTTCAAACAACATTTATATTTTAAATGGTGGTCTTTCACCGGGACAATACTTGGAGTATCTACCACTTTGCAACGTGCCGCAAATATACTTTGTATTATTTTTTTATGAATTAAATGCGTTTTGACACGTATTGATGAAATAAAATTTATTCGCGCACGTCAAGATCGAACCCGCGGCCTCTGGATTCATATTCCAACATCTCGCCACTAGACCACGAAGGCTGTCAAATGATCCAGTAAAATGATTTCAACATAGTTTTATGAAAAAAATGTATACCTACTAAAAAAATCGTTCGAACGTTTAATTCTCCGCTACGAAATACTGTTCAATTTATAAAGTGAGGAAAATATGGCTTGCGCCGGGTTTCCCGCTCAACCTCTTTTGTTCTCGAGGAAATACGTGTAGAACAAAATTGAAGAAAAAAGAGAGCGTTTTCTTGGGGTATAAATAATGAATAACAAACAGCGCGGCACCAAGAAGCGCCTAGAACAAAGGATCTTCAAACTAGAAACATAAATATTGCTTCTCCCCCGTGTTAGTATTGTTACATCCGCTAAGCATTTAATAAAACCTTGGCTGCCTGGTACCTGCGGGCTGTTGCCTACACAAGGTTTAAATAAAATGTAATTAAACTAAACAACGATTTTCCTTAACGCAATTTAATCTATATGCTTATAGTATTAGGTGTACAACTTTGCATCACCGTTTTTTAGAAATTCGAGGCTTTATTGTAAAAAAAAAACAAGTTATACATTGATGATTCAAAGTTTGTCCATCGCTGGCTACTACTTTATACTTTTTCCCATCTTTTGGACAAAAACTGGTTATCTTTTGAAGCGATCCACGAATCGATTTAATTTTTTACTTCTTCATAAGACCGGAAGTGCTGGTCAGCCAGGCCATGTGCCATTGATCGAAACAAGTGACAGTCAGAGGGAGCAACGTCTGGAGAATACGGCGGGTGGGGTGGGACTTCCCTATTTCAACGTTTATAAGTATGTCTTGACCACTTTCTCAACATGGGGTCGAGCATTGTCAAGTTGCACCTTCCGCAAATAACGAGAATTTGGCTCGAAAACTGACGTTTTCAATCGAGAATAACTGTATGATTCAGACACAAATCGACGAATATTTCTATGGAATTATGTTGAAAGATGCCTAAGTTTATTGCATGACGTCTATGAACTCTAAATTTCGACCATTACTTACCGCTAAAGCCATCTATAGAAAAACGGCGGAAGCAAAGTTGTACAACTTATACCTTATTTAAGGGCACTTTTCGATACTATGTGTTGGTCAAAGAAAAGAAAATAATAAAACTTGTTGAAAGAAACACTGTCACTTTATGTACAAGACAATAACTTACACTACATAATATAGGTCACGCAATTAATTCAAACAACACAAAATCATGATTGTGTGCATTGGTTCACATGTACAAACTTTCCAAACGTCACTGAGAAACAGCTTTTTGTCTTTTTTTCTCTCACTTTTTAGTTTAATTTTGTACCCTGATGACACTCAGGCTAAGCGAAACTGGTCGGTCATAAAAATCAAATCTGTGTTTTATACCAAGTTATTATTTAATTTTCACTAAACAAATATATACATTGATGATATAAAACAAGTTAAACGGACTTTGCACACTGCCGGACTTTTTAATTTAGTCTGTTGCCCAAGCTAATAAAGCTTCCATCTAAATAATAATCCCTCGTAACTGCAGAAAAATGCATACTAGCATTGCGCGTGGCCAGCAGAGCAGAGTGAACTGAAATATTCACAACACGAGAGCATTAGATTTCCCGTTGCGCTATTCCCTGCCCTGGAAATATGACATTTCGGATGCTGGGACGATGGAGACGATCCCAACAATGGACCAATCAGCTCGGATGGCCGTAAAGGGAGCAAAAGGAGAAGCAAAGACGGCGATGAGGAATAAAATTGCAGAGCAAAAGCATTTGGTATTCCCGTCTACGAGCAAAGCGCACAGTTTCAGTACATTTTTCAATTATCATAATATCGTGCGCGCTGCATGGGAATTTAAACGCTGATGCAAAAATGTGTCACAGTTTAAAAGCATTTATTTCCGCTCTCGAATTATTTTGCTCGGAATTAAAAACCGCCTCTCTCGGAGAGAAGAAAAAAAATCCCGTTTCGATAAATAAAAAACACGATTAATGGAAGAATATTAATCGACGTCGATGGAAAAAGTAATCATTTCTCTACTTGAGAAATTTAAAAAATAGTTATATAACAAAATAACAAATCTCATATGTAAAATTTGAATAAAACATCGGAAAACACAAGGTAATTGAAAGTGTTTGTTAATTATGTATGAGATTCATTTTTGTAAAACATCGAAATCTCAAACGTCACGCCTAACTTCTAAAGTTATTAAGAAATATTCTGTAGGCACTTTCAACTAACCACATGTCTTTTTTTCCGCAGGGGTAGGCAGAGAAGACGGACCGCCATACATTTCTGTCTTGGCACACACTCCTTGCTTCATTCACATTCATACGTTATCTCATACATACTCTTATTCCGATATTCTGGCTCTTCATATGACCCGACGCAAGTTTTTGATTCACTTGATCGTGGCATGTCATCCTCGGGCGTCTCCAACTTGATCTTCCATTCACTTTCGCATCATATATTTTTTTCACAATCTTTTCTTCGTTCATTTGCTCTACATGCCCAAACCATCCAAGCGTTCGTTTCTTGATCATATTCATTACGCTTACATCAGCCTTGCATTCTTTTCCGGATGGTCACATTTTTAACACGGTTATGCATGGTTTTACCGTACATGCACCTCAGGGATCTGATTTCTCAGGGAACCATTATTGTCTATAAATAATTTATTATGGACGTACGTGTATGAGTGTGAACTTTTCACACTTCAAACTGATGTTTATTGAAATAATCAAATGTCAAAAACAAACTTTTAAAATCCCTGCCTACCTAGTAAAGTACCTACCTATAATTTATTTTAGCAGACATTATTCTACATTTGAAATGCGTGGATTAAAGCAATTAATACTTTTTGTTTTGCAAGTCAAGTTACATCCCGTGATTTTTCACGGGTAAAAAGCGGTGTACTAATAAATTGGATACAACACTAATATTCAGTTAACAATCAAAATGGACACTAATTTATTTCTTCCGTAAGTATTTTATACCGTTGGTGAATTTATTTTTGACTTGGTAAGCTATTAAAGATTGTAAATAAACGTAAAAAAGAACCACTGTCGTAAATCAAAGACATCGTTAGGTCCCCACTCCCAAAGGGATCGGGTGGAAGGGACCGTACGTAGGACGTCGGATTGTGTTTAATAATACCACATTCAAGAAGAAATTATCTTTGATTTAACATTCTTTCAGAATACACAGTGGTTTTTTTTCTATATCGTCGCTGGAAAGGCAAAAGGGCTAAAGCTACACTTTGGTCAAAATTGAATTAAATATGCAGTTTTGATCAGTTATTTTTCTGCGTCGAATGCTCTGACTCTCGTTTGATTCTGAAGACTTTTGTGGCCCTTCAGCCACCTAAAATATATTTACCATTTAAGAGAAATCTTGACTCAAGCGACACAAGTTTGGAACTTTATTTAGCTTTCTGTCGCTTCGGGTCAGTGAGAGCATTGAGTCAACTTTGTTACTTTTAAAAAATTAAACCAGGAACTTTTTAAAAATTGTAAACACAAAACTTTGTTTTTTATTTAATATTTTGTCTAAGACTTATCAACTTTAAATTAATACAAAAAAACTGAGATAAATATCCCAAAATGGCGCTTTTGGGAATTGCCTTTCTGGGGCGATATGTATTATCATTATTATATTTGTATTTGGCATTTTATAGTTTTTTCTGCTTACATATTTAATTTTCTAATTTGATTTATTTTATTAAGTATGTTCTTTTTTGTTATTGTTTGACTCAGGCGTTATTATAAATCATCACCACGTACATAAACTGCCATTTATGTACGTTTTATGTAAAAGCCTACTAAGACATCAATAAATAAATATATAATACAATGAATAGACCCTAACATTCTGCCGTAAATCAAGATAAACCTATTTATTATTATTCTTCGTGATGCCACAAGATGTATTTTTTATAATTCCTGGCTGAGATACCATGTGTATTCATATAATTAAGTTTTAAGACAGCTATTTCGTCTTCTGAAAGCATTGTCGAACCAGAAAAAATAAAATACAGAGCGGTAAATTGCGAAATGCGCAATAAGGGTGTGAAAGGAATCGATATTGTAAATATCTTAAAATGTCTCCAAATACATTAAAAATCATCAATATATACTCGCTGATAAACTACAGAATAATTTTAGCAGGATTTTCATGTCAATAAATTTAAAAATACATGAAAGTCATTCAGAATAAAATTTTCCACTGGATAATACATATATATATTTATAAACTATAACTCGTAACCTGTAAGTTATCAGCATTTATCAGTTTCGATTGTACGAATAAATCTTATTGGTTTTGGCATTCCCAGCTCGAAAGTAAGTAAGAGTCGAGAATATAATGGATCCTTAAGCATCAATATAATATCTGAGAGTTTTAGCGAAGATGTTGTTTGATATTCAATGCCCCATCATCGTATCATATTTCCGTGAAAGCCTTCTAGCGGCACGCGTCCCGCAGGAGAGCGTGAAAGCTCCCGGAATGGCCCGCACCGCGACGCCTAATGAAAATATATTGTCTCAAAGCGACGCCGCCTTTATTCCGTTACATTTTTCGCGATTAATTACCTCGCCGGGCGGTACTCGAGAAGGGATGCGAAAAACAACCCCCCAAACAGTATTTTACCGAACCTCCCCGCGGGGGGTGGGGGTGGCAAACATTCTTTTGAGCTTGATTTTAAAATCACACTTTTTGTGTAACCAGGATTTTGTAGTATACAGGGTGGAACATTGCGAAAAAACAAAATATATTCAACGGGTCTCTTGAGAAAGAAATAACGATATTAAATACATACGAGTACATGTGTTATGTACGCGTTCAATGCACCATTGCTGAGCTATTTACACCTACTGTCAGAGAGAGAGCGATAGAGCGGGTGAGATGACAGTATATCATAGAAACTTTTCTGATTTCGTACATTACATTATAAGAGTCTTTAGAAAATGTATAAAAAACTACTAGCTACTACCCGGTTTCACAACAGTTTCAACTCACCAGTTGTAATAGTTGACAAATATGTTTTAGGCTGAAAAGGCGATGTAAGGTTCGCAACAACAGGGCTACGATACGGTAGAGAAATTCTGTTTTAAGTTTAAGATGTTAAAGCACAAAAAAGACAAAAGGTGGAGATAACCAACACAGCGTTTATCTTTTTTTTTTAAATCGCCCACGGTTTGTCTAACGCACACTATGTATACTCAAAGAAAAAAAATATTAGAACACAATAAACATTTCCAAATCCCCTCTGGGTCTCTGGCTTTTTCTGCAGAAAATTTAAAATATGAAATTGGACTCGTGAGAAATCACACAAACTAAACATTTTGCAGGCGAAATTTCGTATTACATACGCAGTAGAAACTATGGCCTTTGTGGAAGAAAGAACACACAAAGGTACCTGTAACAATTTGTTTTTAAATTCAAAATTGAATCAACCCCTTGCACAGAATGTACTATTACTACAATCTTCATTGCAAAAACAAATTTAGTAAGTAAATAATTTAAGATTAATTAAATTTGAAAAGAACAAAGGGAAAATGAGTAACAGGATCCCAGAAGGAAACAAGGGGCGAAATGGGGAGTTTGCGTAATGTTTCTAATTAAAAATGATTTAGCTCCTCGAGGAGCCAGCGCCGTAAGAGTCCGCTAAGTGAATGCAGAACCAGCTGGAAGATTAATCGACGACATTACAAGCAGTCTTGTCTCAACCCTTTATTCTGCTTTTTGCCCCACCAAAAGGTGTTTTGTAAGTGGGCGCCATTAATTTATATTCACAACACCTCTCCTTATCACCCTTTTTACAGATGTACCCCTGGCACCTTCTTGCTCGGGAAGAATCTCGGGAGCTTTATATTCGTTATTTCTTAATATTATCCAGGGTTGATGGTAAGCGACAACAATTATTTATGTTGGTCTAGGTAATTAGCCGAGCAAGTTAAAAATATAATAAAACCTAATTAAGGCATTTATCCAAAAAAGAAAAAAAGTTTTGATGAAATTTGAAGGTTCAGGAGGACGCTCTTGAGACGACCGAAATACAAATTTTTGTTAGTAAAATACGACAGAAATGGTAAAAAGAAAACCAGCGTAATGGAAACCAGGTACAGTGCAAGATGTTCGCAGTATCATCCTGATGAGAGGCCGCCAATCAGAAAACAGACGTTGATTTTTTAATTAATTTTATCCAAAAATTACATTAAATATAACACGAAATGAAAAAAATGATTTAAAAATGATGGTAGATGCACGGGAATTCAAAAATGTTTTTAATAGTGAATACCACACAAGAGTCCCAACTGCTCCCAACCGTCTAGAGCCAGTGAGACTGTGACATCTTCAATTGGGGTATGTTGTGAGGCTGAAGGTAGTGGGGAGGGGAAAGATTTTTTCTCTAAAAAGAAATTTATTATATCATAAATTATTTTGAAAATTTAGGAATATTAAAAATTATTTGGAAAAGAGAAAGGTTGGGAAGTACCAGACTATTCAGATCTGATCACCAAACACGGCTAAAACCATTTCAAATAACGTTTCGATTCCGAATGGTGGTCCTTCACCAGAGCGATACTTGGAGTATCTACCACTCTGGAGCGTGCCGAAAATAAATTTTACATTATTTTATATGAATTAAATGTGTTATGACATATATTGAACCTGCGACCTTTGGATTCGTAGTCGAGCTCATAGCTCATTCATAGCTCAAGTCAATGGAGGCCGCCATTGACTTGAGCTATGTGATCATATCTGAACAACAAGGTCCCAACCCTCCACTTCCACTTCTCTCCTATCTCCGTGTGTTGTTACAAGAGTGTTTATTTTTCCGTTTCACGATTATGAATGCTTCGACAGTAACTAACGCACGTATTAAAAAAATCTTCGATAGATAAGCCACGTAGTTGATCATAAATTTTATTTGCATTTTAAAGCGGCAAAATAAAACAAAGAACTCACCAAGGATCCCTTGGATCTGGCAGCGACCTTCTGACGCTGATGAGGTCACTGGCGTACTGGTTGAAGGCATTCTTCTGCCACCCGTCGGACACTGCCTTCTTGATCTCCTCGGACATGTTGGTGGGCAGCACCACGGGCTTGCCCATCTCCCCGTAGGCGTTGGAGTTCAATCCGCTGTCGCCTACCGGGTAAGCGAGAACTGCTTCTGAAACTAAAGGGAAAAACTAATCAACCAAGCGAAAAATGTAGCTTCAAAAGGTTGCAGCATCATTAAAATCCTAACTGGGTACCATCAAGTAATTCTAATCTTGGTCATATTCTAAGAAATCGAATTGATATCTACCATATATCTGAATGGACCAGAAATTACAGCGTTAGAACAAACATGGCTATCTGTGATATTCTCGAGGAAGTGGAACCAAACAAAATTAAGCCGAAAAGGTAGGTGCTAATATGACGGAGTTGAATATGCATTGATTATAATCACCATTATTTTTAGACAAAACATAAGTTAGCACAAACCGTGGCGACCATGACGCAGCTCTTATGTTTTGTCTTTCCATACGATATCGAATTTGTTCTGTATCTACTAGCGTTGTGACCACTTTGAAAGAACTATTTCAAAAAACTACTTCTTTTGGCAACAGTTCCTACTTCATTCATTGTTCATTGAACAAATACTTCAATTGAAGTCGGTATTCCATTTTAGCGTTCTTTCATTTCAATAACTTTATTTTACTAAACAAATACTTCAAATTGAAGTTTGTAGTTCTTTCAAGCGTTCATTCATTTCATTTCACTGAACAACTATTTTGATTGAAGTTGGTAGTTCATTTTAGCCTTCATTTATTTCATTAACTTAATTTCATTGAACAAATACTTCAATTGAAATCGGTAGTTAATTTTAGCTTTCATTCATCTCATTGACTTCATTTCATTGAAAAAATACTTCATTTGAAGTTGGTAGTTCACTTTAGCGTTCATTCATTTCATTGAAAGGGTTCCAGTTCTTTCCATTTTCAAAGCGCTACCGACTAGTACGTGATTTTTTTGGCGAGGAACCAGTTCCAGTTCTTTTCGTTTTCAAATCTCTACCGACTAGTACGTGCTGAACAAAAAACCGGATAAATTCAAATCTCTTTTTTGCGAGTTCGATTTCAATTGAAGTGTTCACTTCGAAGGGTTCATTTTCAAGAAGTAAAAATTCGTGAAGCATTCACAAAACATTGAAGTTTTTCTCAACGCTAATATCTACCAACTCAAGTTCTTCTACTTAATTAACTTTTCTCTATTGCACTTTTTCCTCACACTTTATTCTACGAAGTAAATTTCCCGATAGTGAGGGAAAAAATAGTTCCACTGCCTTTTTTGCAAATGTGTAGTTGTCAAGAAAAGGAGAAACCAAGCCTAAGACGTGGGCCACATTTTGTTACCCAAGGCGAATTCCTTTAACCCTAGAAAGATAATCTACGTCCGCGAGACGTACAGCGCGACAAAATAGTGTTGTCTCTTTTTCACTATACGCCGCAGCGAGTTGTCTGTTTCAACCAACTCAGTTGACGACCAGAGCTCACACGGGACCGCTGTGCCGCAAAGGTAAGTACCCATAATAACTACAAATGACTATATTGTACGTCCGAGAGACGTATGATTATCTTTTATGAAACTTTTGTGACATATTTGTTGACATCGTTTATATGTATTAAAAGTAACTCTGTCTATCTATCTGATGTATTAAAATGAACTTATTATTATTTTTAATTACTTACTATCAATATGACAAACGGAAGCAAGAAGAAGCGGAACAAGTGAGAGATTCCAGAACAAATGAAAAATACTCGATCGCGAGCTGTGGGCAGTGGGCACATCAATGTTTTGTTATGACGGTCCTTTGACTCTCGTATCATATAAACAAAACCATCGAAATGGTTTATTTGTTGTCATCTTGTGATGAGGACAGTACAATAAATCAAACAACTGGAAAAGCTCAGATGATCATGTATATCAGAAAAATATATCACCAGAAAAAGGGAGGTGTCGACACATTCGACCAAATGTGTTCGTTAATGTCTTGCTCTAGAAAGACAAACAGATGGCCAATGGTTTTGTGAACTCATATGTCATTTATTGTCACAACATTCTAACAAAGAATGAAAAGCCACTTAGCCGTAAACATTATATGAAGAAATTGAGTACAGAGCTTACTTCACCATGGATGGAAAAAAGGTTAGAGGCACCAACTTTGAAGAGAACTGTTCGGAAAAACATATCGGAATTACTGCCACAGGTTATTGCAAATAGTGATCAGACAGATCAAGAAGAGCCTGCTGTAAAAAAAAGAAGAGGTATTGTTCATATTGTCCTTCTAAAATTCTCAGAATGTCAAAGTTATCTTGCATAAAGTGCAAAAAATCTGTGTGTGGTAGCCATAAACGCGACGTGTGTTTTGATTGCATTTAATATGATTATTTTGTGATTTAAAGTAATAAATAATAATAATTATTTTTAAAATAAGATAAAACGTGCCAAATAAGCAACTATTTAGACTCGAAGTTAATTGAAAGTTCCTTTAGAAAATAAGTTTTTTTTTGTTGCTGATTTGTAAGGGAGTTTACATTTTTGTTTGTAATTTTAAAATATATTTTTATTTTTAGTAAATCATTGTTTTATTTCACTAATTAACACATAAACAACTATTTATAGTACTAATTTAAAAAAATAAGTACACTGCTTTTTTTAAATACGCTAATTACATGCGATACGTCTCTGAGACGTATGATTATCTTTAACGTTATTTTTAGTAAGATTATCTTTCTAGGGTTAACGTTCTTCAAACAGTCTCTTTTGCACCAAGAAAAACGATTCTATGCATGTGATAGGCACTGGAGTTGAAACCAGGGTACAAAATAAGATTTCAAATACAATAGATGATTGAACTCGTATCGGTAAATCGATGCGCAACCTTCGTATCTAGAATCTAGAGTAGTTACTGATGTCAAATGAAAACCTCGGTAGCAAATAGCCCAACATATTTTTTACAGAAAAAAATAGGATGTAGAACGCCCGGGCATAGGAGACTTTCATGGTTTAAGAAGATCTTTATGTGGACAGATTTTCAACATACTGAGGAGCAGTTTCCGTTGACCAGGTAAGATAGAAGTTCTGTTGGATGCTAACACGATTTTCAGAATAGGGCATCCTGAAGAAAAAAGGGAAAATGATGCTCTTCCACAATAAGGGGCGTAAAAGACCCAGAGTTGGTTATTTTGAGTAAATAGTTGAAACTACCAAAACTCTAGCGGAAATATAAACTTTTATTCCTAAAAGAAATAAATTCTTAAAAATAACCCAATTCTAAGAAATAAAATACGGTAGCCGCCAATGTTGAGATTTATAATGCTGTATTATTTATATTAAAGTCGATATTCATGTCAGTCAGTCTTTTTTCTTTTCGACTTTTAGTAAAAGGCCAAGGGTATTACTAATGGGTAGTTGTACGTTAAAATATTAATCAATGTAGAAAGCATAATGATGAAAGGGCTTTTCAATGGAATTCGCAGAGATTAATCCGTATTACCCTTACGAAGCCACGGTCTGACGGTGTACAAACGGTATAGTTTCCGCATACCTACCGAACCCGTGTTAATAATATAATTAAACATTTCGTCCCCTGGGCTGTAAACGAGGTAGGCACAATACGAATTGAACAATAGTTGGATATAACCGCGTTACATGCACAGCGCCATTCAAAGCAGCCGGGAAGGGAGAAAACCAACAAGTCCCGAAGCGGTACAAGCCATACGAGCGCACGATATGATTGGGTGTTTGCTAGAGTTAGTCGAGTGTGCGTTAGTATTCACACTCGCCGATAGATGGCGGGGTGTGCGCAAAGTTAATCATTATTGGGACTTATACCAGCAAATAAACGGCATCGCTGAAAACAATCGAAATGGGAATTCACTACCCCACTTGTAAGCTGCTGGGAATAGAGATTTCCACGCTATCAAACATCGGGTTCCGAAAACAATACGAGTACATATCCGGATTCATAAATAAAAGTTTTTTTATTTAAACAATGCAGATTTCCTAAGATAATTATTACAAAAATGAATTCTAAGGCATGACAGAAAATAAATGAGGTCTTTGTACTATTCAAGCATTGAAAAACTAAGCGACTAACAGGTGTGTACATAGAGTGTACTTGCATTACTTTCTACCGCAAGGCGGTAATATAACGTTGTCTCTTTCTTGATAAGGAATCTCTCGCACATACACTGATAACGTGCGACGAGTAAAACAAATACCTGTACTGTGGTTTCAGATTCAACGCAGGTTTGTACATAATCTGTTCGCAAGTTGAAAAACCATGAAGAGCACACATACCACGACAATTCAGAAACGTTAAAGGGGAGGAAGAAGTGTAAGGAGAATATATGAAGCAAAATGAAGACATTGGCACGATTAAGTGAATCAAATACTTGAGTCGAGATAGCAGAAGAGTATGTATGAGACAATGTGTAACTGTGAATACACCAGAAAATGTGAGCTGGCAGAGATATGTGGCTGTCTATTCTCTTTACATACCCTTAAAAGCGTGATGGTTAGTTAGTTAGAGGGGTATAAATATAACCTATTATGAATATTTTTTTAAAACATTAACGCTGCAACTGATTCTCAATGCTGTCTCCGACAAACCGCTTGCGAAAACGTTAGATTGTTAATATTTAAAAAAAAAAACACTAAAATAATGCAAATTAATTAATTACACGACCTTTTAAGTGGTTTTAGGATGAATTGGAAAAAATCTTTCAAACTCCAAAAAGAAAGCCACAGCACCCGAAAATGGCTTTAAACGTCACTTTGTATCATTCTAATACAATCACTACTTCAAATGATTTCTCTGCGAATATTCTATGGGTAGTTAGAAAAATGTCTGAGGTTTTCAGTGAATACAATTTTTAAACTGTTATCCTTCAAATTCTATTAAAAATACACTGAAACATCAATAAAAGGTGTAGTTTTTAAACCAGCAAAAACGTTTTTGAACGTTTAACCTAAAATTTCAGTATGCATTTTATTAAGAATTTAAAAGATTACTGTGTGAAAATTGTATTCACCGGAAACCTTAGACATTTTTCTAACTACCCGTTAAGAATTGACAGATAAAGATTTTTTAGTTTTGCTTGTACCAGAAAACTAGGTAGTGTGTATTTTTGGGTGCTGACCCTTAACAAGAAACTGTTGAAGTTAAAAACAATTATTACCATCGCGATGCTGAGTAATAACAGGTAAGTTTAATTGATAATTGTTTCACAAGAGAACAAAGTTAATTGTAACACCTGCCGAAATTTCACTTAATTAAAAGCTTCATGATATATGTATGGTATGTCGATATTGACATATCGGAATATAGAGTTGCGGCGAGTAATTAAGATTCACAATGGAATTTAATTATAAATAAACTCTGTCCGTGTGTCCTTGACTATGCCATTATACGTTTCGCAAACATTTCCCAACGTCGAATTACAATCAATTAATTCAATTGAAGGGTAGTTATTTTCAATCATGAAATTGATTAAATTTATTTTTAGTGTGTCAATTAATTTTGCGTTAGTGAAAATGTGTTACTAATGGTAAATTTTCAAATTACATGCAAAATATTAGCCTACTAAAATGCATAATAAAAGAGATGATAGATAAAATGAATTGCGTATTTAACATTAGTAGGTACCTACCTAATATTTGTTAGGATAACACATATTGGATTTCAATACATATACAATACAAATAAATGAACACGGATAATACTTAAAATGGTTTGATGTTGCATAAATGATATAAAACGTCATATGATCAGAAAGAATTTATAATCTATATAGCCATGGTCTTAAAATTTTTGGTACCAGTCTAAATGATTTTTGTCATTCTTTACGACTTCACCAAAACCTTGTTCAGGCTTCGACTTGAATGTTATTTCAAGTGTATTGTGAACATGTTTGTCTTATTTTTGTCGTTGCTTCATAAAAAATATTATGTATTTGCTGTTCTTTCTCTGTCGTTCTTTTTTTCCCCATTTCGTGTTATGTATTTTTTGTAATTGGACAATGATTCGTTAGTAATGATTTAATAAAACAAATTTGTAACTTTATTCCACTTTTATTATTTTGACTGGACCGGTTTCAGCCTATCTTGACTAGTACAAATGTTTGTACTAGTCTGAAGATGGCCGTCATAGGCTGAAACCGGTCCAGTCAAAATAATAAAAGTGGAATAAAGTTACAAATTTGTTTTATTAAATCATTAAAATGGAATTCCACCACGAATTAACAGTTTCAAAATTAGAAATAATAAAAAGATTCGTTAGTATATAAATAAATGCACGCGTAGATAATGAGAACAAAGCAGCAAAATAGTTTGACGAATCTAGTGTCATGAAATATACGACAATACGGCAAAGATACTCAGTTGATACTTTTTATTTTTAAAATTTTGGTACCAACAAAAATTCAGAAGGTACCCAAGCAGTACTAACGAATGGTTTGACGGAAATGCGGAATCAATTATAGCTTTTATCAATCATAGCCATGGCTTACATCCCAAAACAAATAAAATCAGATTTGAGTGCGAGAACTAATTACACGAACTAATTTAAAAGTTCTGTGAGCGGATTAAATCTGTATCAGATATAAGAAAAGTACTACAACTTCTTGGTGACATCATACGGACGACAAATATAAGATTACCTAACTGATAATCCGAGGGGATGTTGATGTCAGACGTGGAACGGGAAAGTGCAACACTTTTTCGAAACCCATGTAACTGGTGCGAGTAAAGTTTTACGGGATTTATTCAGAAATATGTTTCGGGCTGCAGTATGTAAGGTAAAGATTGCTAAATGTATAGCCAAACATCTAAGAAAAGAGCGCACGAGGAGACGAAAAACAGGTATGAAAATGTATGCGCTACAAACAAAGCAAAGTAAAAATATTAAATCAGGTACGGATATAAGGACCAAATACGTTTTGAATTCTATTTTTATTCATTGGAAACATGTGCCGGAACAATAATAAAACCAATTGAAAATAAGTGGTGAACGCACACTAAAAAGCTCGACGCGAGATTATCCGATACGGCAGCTTTTGCCGTTACATTACCGTCTCGCAGGAGAACCCGAAGGCACTAGAAAAATGAACACAAAACGCGAATGAAGACACGTATCAATTTTATTCCCGCTTTGTTCTTACCGGGAGGGGTGACCCTACAGTGACGCTCAAAGGGCGGGGGTAATCGGATTGAAGCTGCTTTCCTTCAAACGGGTGATATGGAGAGTTATTGAAATGGGATTTATGCAGCATATTATATTGTTTTGAGCTCTCTGAGAACATAACCACTGTCGTATACTAATTGTTCATCAATTTATAACCGGTTTGTAGCCGAGTGATCCAAAGCATCGGGTTCGCCACCCAAGTGTCGCGAGATCAATCTTCCGCAAGTTAAGTTCTCTATCATTGCACAAGCAACATTTTCAACTTTTTTATGAAAATAGAATAATTCGCATTTTGTTAGGTTATCCGTTAAAAGGGAATGTCAATGTCGGTATTTATTTTAAAGCCTATTTAAATAAATAAACCTGCAAACCTTTGGTAAGCCTTATATTAATATATATATATATATATATATATATATATATATATATATATATATATATATATGCACTATCTCTGTCCCGACATGAGAACTCCTCTCAGTGAAACAGGAATAACAAAAAACTATTGTAGTAATTGTAAGGTAAATAACCAAGAACAAACAGCTACACAAGAGAATAACTCATCTTGGAGGATGCTGTGTGAGTCGTAAGGCGAGTAAGGAGTGAAAAGACCCATGTTGTGAGAGAAAAAAAGCACAAAAGCTGGCAAGTTATTCACAACCAAGCTGGTGATCACAAGAACAAATCGTAAAAAACGACATTTTTATCAGTGAAAAATGCCAACCATGAGCAAATGTCAGGGACGCGTTTGGCGTAAAGAACTTTTCGGAGCGTTTCCCGATGAAATTGCTACAACAATTATTAGAACAAACACAACATTCCCACCCGACGCTAATGCTATAAAGATTGCAATCCGTCCATCAAGATGGAGAAATCTATAAACCGCATTTTTGTTAAATGCATTAAAAGTAAAAAATATTTAATCCTTTTAAACGTTGAATAGAGAAAGGACTCATAATACATTAACTGGACACGTTTACTAACGGAAAATTCTATGAATAGATAGTTTCCAACTGAGAAGTGAAATTATCGTCACACCACAATATCATGGCTCTACCTGCATTTAATCAACCAGGCGGACGTAATAGGTAAATTGATGGATCGGCGACATTGGACATGTTAGCGGTTTAGATTGATGGTGTTGCAATGCGGTTTAGATCTGTTGTTTTCTCTCTGCGTTAACATGGTGCCACCATCATCGACAGAAATTTCACATTATAAAGGCATACCGCTGACCGATATGTTACTTCAACACCTTATATCTTATAAATGGAGATGGTTTACCAGCCTCTTTTGTCTTCCTTTCCTACAATCCATTGGTATCTTCGAGACCCAGGTTCACACTTTTATTTCACCAAAAATACACTCCACACATCATCCCCAAAGTAAAAATAACATTAAATTAAAATAAATTTAAACAAAATAAATGAAACAGGTAACAGAAAGGGTGGTCGTAATGGACTAACTAGATTTTATAAAAAAAATATTAAAATATTCTTACCATCCTGTTGCTTTCCGGGTTTCTTCTTTGAGCTGACCTTTTCGGCGTGTTGCATAGTCTCTTTCTTCCAGCCGTGTTGGAGATCGTTCCCGTTTCCTCCCGCCACGGCTGCTCCCAGTCCAGGAGCTCCCAGGCCAGGAGCTCCCACGAGTCCGGCCGCCCCTCCCACCACCCCAACGCCAACCCCACTACCGCCCACCCCCGGAACGCCACCCCTTTCTTCAGTGTACAGGAGGAAAGCGACTGTGAACCATACGGCCGAGGCCAGAAGGGCCACCTTGATCAGCACGGATCTCCGCCGCAGTAGGAATGCCATCTCGAACGTCTTCTGCTAACCTGGTATGCGCACTGTTTATTTATGAGGTTTTTCTCACAACACAACACCGAGTTTATTTGGATAGCGTATTTGGATATTATGTTCTCCTGATACTGTTTATTTCAAAGCCAACGCTATGCGCAGAATAAATTAACTATTCTGACGTAAACACCTAATGTTTGATAAATGTGAGATATGATTAGTTGTTTTGATAATGTTTCTCCTGAACGAATATGTTCTCCTGATATGTCCTTCACAAAACCTTGTAATTGAGTAGTATTTTTTTTTCTAATTAAACACGTTCAATTGTCATATAAAATAAAACCGTAATAGTTAAATCGGTTAAAATAAATTAGCACAATTATCGGAATGATATGGAATTGATATGGTTCGGTGCTGTTTAATCTCTCGGAAAGCTATTTATCTCAGCGGGGTCTATGCCTCTGATAGGAACAGTATTGTCTTCCCTCCTCGGGCAATAAATCTCGCAGTTTCAGAGATAAAATCACCTTTGTTTCCACAGGGCAAAGGACCAATATTTTCCGTTCGATTTTTTCTTTGCTTTTACTAAGTTTCGCATGTCGTGCCTTGGGATTTCCGTCAGCGGCAGATTTTTTCGGTAGGAACAGTTTTCATATTCAAACTGATAAAGCTTCACTGTTGTTTTTCTTCATTCACAAGTACGAGTTCCGCAAGATCTGAAATCAAAATAAAATATAACATATTAATAAAAACAATATAATAAGTGAATTAATATCAATATAGAATGACTTTTGAAATCAGGAAAAAGTTCCGCTAAAAATGTTGTTGGTTCTAGCGAGAAGTTTAATTGGATTAATTTAACAAATTTCTTTCAAAAATATTATTACAAAATTCTCGTAAAATATAAAGTTTGAAGTTAGGTTATTAATTAACTCGGTTGGTTTAAATAAACGCTTCCACGCGTTTATTAATGTGTGCAACTAAAATAGTTCACGCTCAGTTACTGAGTTAAGTTAGATTAACCGTATGAAAGATCACAGCGTAACACAGCTATATATAAATTTGATATATTACATCTCCGGATCGCTATTATTTTTTATGCAAATATCTAAAGGTCCTTTGTGCGGGGAGGAAAAACGTAAAATGTGTCTCGCAACGTACACGTATTAAACAAACGATGCGAGTATTTAAATACCACATCACGTACTCGTGATTAAACCCCCTTAGGCGTACGGCCTGTAAAGGGGGCAAAAAATAGTCGACCACGGGAAACTGTTGGGGCAGAATGCAGTGTGGAATTTCAATTACTCCGGAGTGGGACATCACACAGTTGGATTATATCATTGTTAGTGGAAAAATAATTAAATTCACACTATTAAAAGGGACTAAAAAGAACCTTTTGACAGGAAAATTAAAGTTTAGGTGGTAAAACAGAGTATGTCAATAAAAAAATGTAACTCGATTGCCTGTTTTAAAATAACAAAAAAACTAAATCTTCATCAAAAGTAGTCAGTTTGTTTTACATCTATGTTAAAGTTAGTCTAGAGAATTTAAAAAATAAATTTAAATTAATAAGACCACTTTAATAACCGACCGGTTTCGCTTAGCCTAAGAATCATCAGGGTACAAAATTAAACTTAACAAAAAATACAAAGTGTGCGGTTATATATACACACAGAGGGAGAACAAAATATAAAACTAAATAACAGAATGAGAAAACAATAGAATAACCTTTGAATTATAACAAATGAACAGAAGAAAAGACAAAGATAATATTTTTTCATTTCTTTAAATTTGTCAAACCACAGAGTGATTTCTTTCTACGAAAATATAAAGTTAGTCTTATAAAAGTAGTATATTATCATCAACGAAAGGTTAATCTTTAATTTAGTTTATTCTTTATTCCCGAATGTTGGGAGGTTGGTGCAATCCCACACGTTCCATACAAATATGTGTGAAACATATATTTTTAAAAAATATGGAAAAAAAATTGCATACCAAATATGCAATAAAATAACATGTAAAAAATATAAAAGTTACTTATTATTGAAAATTGGTTTCTCTCCTGGGCTGGGTAGTTTTGTTAAAAAAAATAATTTGAAAAATGTAACAGTTTAACGAACTTTATGTATTGTTATTTAAATAAATAAAAAATATTTGTCAAACGATCGATGTCAGGTAGTACATGCAGGTATTAGACCCCTAAAAGTTGATAATATACAGCCCTCGTCCGAAACTAGCAGACATCAAAAATAAGGTATAATAATAAAAAGGAAGAAAGTATGAATAAATATATGAATATTTACAGTATGTAGTTGCATTTTTATCAAATAGGTTCTCGCACATTATTCAAATTGAAAGTTGCGAGGTTCAAAAGCGACTGTTAAAACTGTGCAAACACCGCAGAGGAACGCCGGAAACAGGAGTGAATAAATAATTTATGAAAAATATGCACCAAAGTTCGGAGTTACAATTGTTTGAACCGTGGCTAGCTGTTTCAGAGTGTATTTGAATCTTGGAGTAACAATGTACGGAGAGAGAGAGCTAATTCTTTTTACCCAACCTATACAAACTTGCGATAAATCACTTTCTCCGAATTTTTTTACGTCGTACACCATGAGAGAGAAAGAGACAACAAATATAATACACCGCTTCTATGTACTGTCGCGATGATCTTGGGTTCCTGGGTCACTGCGGGACTCCGCCCAAATTTTTTTATATGCCACTAAACTTTACACAACTAAACGTTTTTTTTAGATTAAATGCTATATTTTTGTTGACAAACAATACTGTGAAAAAGTGGTTATACGAACAAACAAAAACATCATCTCGATATGTGATATGAGTGGATGTATAAATACACAAACCTTAGCCTTTGCCATGCCCAGGTCCGCCGAGTCAGGTAAAAATCATCAAAAACTGACTACACTGCCTTTGATAGATACAACACTATATACTCTAAAATTTGAATGTTCCCAACACCGCGGCGCACTTCACGAGCGCGGCCACAATAACGTCCGCCCTTATCTGCAAATACAAGCGCAACGTGACATTGGAGACCTTGCATCCAGGTCTAGAATTAAACGATATTTAGACAGCGCTCGTAAAGCCCGAAACTTTTGAGTCGTGTAATGGCCTTTTCATGCGCAAATAAAAACGCTCAAAATTTGCAACTTTGAATTATTATCGTGAACGATAAAAAAAAACACATTAATGTCTCCTGTCCCTAACGATTTTGCTCAGTGACTAACTTTTCAGAAAACAAAAAGTGTAACAAAGTGATTTGCAGCATAATCACAATGCTCGACCCTATGTTGCGAGTGGTCAAGACATACTTGTAAACGTTGAAATGGGAAGTCCTACCCCGCCAGTCGTATTCTCCAAACGTTGCTCCCTCCGATTATTACATGTTACGATCAATAGCACACGATCTGGCTGATTCCTAAATCGCTTCGAAAAATGACCAGTTTTTTCAACGCGGGATACGTACGCTTCTCTAAAGATGGAAGAAAGTAGTGACCAACGATGGACAATCCTTTGAATCATAAATTTATAACCAGTTTTTTACAATAAAACCTCGAATTTCGGAAAAAAACGGCGAAAGCAAAGTTGTACAATTAATTATAAAAAATTTAGATATAACAATTACTTTGTATTTACACCACTTTAATTTTCATTATTGTCGACCAGGTTTCGCTACTGCTGTAATTTCTTCAGAACAGTATTATGCTAACTATGTAGACTATGTTTAACGACATATTTCACATTAGCCGGACGCATACGAATACCAGGATCGTCAGGGATGCAATCAGAAGAATGTGCGGTTATTTAATCAAAATCTAATAGATTACGAAATATTCTTTGATACATACTGTACTCTTAGTAGATAATTGAAATCTGTTTTCGTGTAAAAAAAAACAACAACTTTATCGTCGTTTGTATATACTTTGTGTACTTTTTATCATTTATTTATGTAACACTATTTTAATTTAACTATTTATTTTTTATTCGCTTTTAACGCTTCTTAAATATATTTTTAAAGGTTATTTATCTGCTGCGACTTAGTTTAGACACCGCACGTTTTTTTTTTTTTTTTTATGAGTAACCTAATCTTTAATTTACATTATTTTCCTTCAAATTTGTCTAAAACATATCTGTAAGGATTTAATTTTCTGCTACTTATGTAAATCCGGAGAAATAGTTGGGATATAGGCCGATTCTCCCGTTAATGTATACTATTTTACTAATTACTGTCTGTGTAAAATAGGGATTACAATGTTCTATTTAAATTTATTAGACAAAGAGCGAGTTAAACAAATTAAAATGGTGTACATAAATACGAATTGATTGTTTATTTTTTTTTATATATAATGTCACAACACAAAGGGTTTGCTTTATGAATGCTTTCTTAATGGTTATTTAATCAATAACCATGGTTTTTTTATACTTTATTTAACAAATAATGACACCAAAGGATGTGAGTATTTTTTACTAATTATTTTATTTTTAGTTCATCAACTCAAATAATGGGCACTGCAGTGTGTTCTAATTAGGAAACACATTTGTTAGAGCAGCGGGCTAAGCTGGCAAAAAAAGTGAATTATTCTTCTCATAACTAGGCTACATTTCACAAAGTCTGAAATAGGACATCTAACATTACTAACCGCTTAGTAGATAAAGTATTTATACAAATGTGCATAAGAGAAGTGGAAAAAAGATAAAACAAGTGACACAACATATTTTTTTACGCATGTTCGTGACCCGCGTAGCCTTCCAACACCTTCACGAGGCAAAACAGCTATCACTAATTAAAATAAAAAATATTTCGCAGAACTCGAAAACCCGATTAAAATAAGACGTTTTAAATTAGTTACTATACTTTTACCAAACTACCTACAAAGTATGTAAGAAAGTAGAAAATAAGTAGGTACCTTATAAAATTAAAATAAAACTTCATTATAAACCGAATGTCTGCTACGTGTGTGTCAAACCTAAGGCTAGTCCATGTCAGACGTAACGTGTCATAAAATTCCAGGTAAATAGTGTGAGAAGTAGCGCTACTGTCGGAACTAAATTTCACACAGAAACGAACGAATGTGTATTAATCACAATTCACGAAGGTAAAAATAAAATTGCTAATAAAATATGCAGCGGTGCGGATGTGCACCTTCGAGTAGAACCGACAGTTCGGCGGCTTAGCTCCCGCGTTAGAGTTCAGCCAACGTGCATATCATGTTAAACAGGTGAACAAAGGAAGAGGGATGGGATGGCGAAGGCGTACAGTGTGTAGTGAGGTACCCGCCCAGCCACCCCTTGTCTTATCAGGGTAGTTTATTTTCTTTGCGATAGGCGGCGCTGCGCAGCGAGAATAATAACGCCCCCCCTTCCCCCAGCTGCGTTCAACTAGAATGCATTCTAGCGTTTATCGATTGCATTTACGAGTACAGGTACAAGGTTGCTGGATTAAACAGGAAAAGGTAATTGGCCAAATTTCAGTCGGCTGAAAGTCGCCAGTAATTTCAATGGAATTGTTGATCACTCACGCCTATTGTCAGTTATTAGACACAACGGTTAAAAAAAACATTTTTTTACCTTAAAAACCGGAAAAACCCTATTCAAACCGGATTGATCAGATTGATTAAGCCTTAAATCATATGAAGCCACGTGAAATAGTAAAAAAAAAAAAAACAATATATACGAGGGATACAAAATAACTTAAGTTTGTGTTTTTATTCGATAACGAATATTACTTAAATAAAAATATGTACATAGCATCGCATGACACGAGGTATGGCGCTGCTAAATGATATCTCTAGATCTCTTGACACTGTCAACATTAGTCTTGAAGGGTTCGAGTGTCACAGTAGGCAAGTTTGAAATATATTATTTCAGTCCAAGTGTTGTAATTTTCGTTTAAATTGTTTTCTTATCAAAATTATGTTACATGTGTATTATAGATGATGGAATGAGTTTTTTTAACCTTTTGGGAATAATAAAGCAATAATTTTAAATAAAATAATAATGATGAAATCTGTTCAACACAACTTTATTTTTTTCTTAATATTTGTTACAAATGCCCATTTTAAAATAATGTCATGTAACATATTTGGATCAAAAACGGTTTTTTTCGGTATTAAAATTAATCCTCACCGACGAGGTTATGGGTAGTAACTAACTTTATATAAAAAAAACACGAATTTTATGGCTTACAAAGCTTACAGGCTTCTTTCAATTCTATTTTACACTCTTGTGAGCATATTTCTAACGTTTGAATGCATATTGATCCGATCTCTGGCCCAAATATACGGGAATATTATAAGGGATAACACTCGAATTCTCTCGAAAGTAAAATTAGCATTTGGCCTAAATATGTCCGAAATATCTAACATCGTAAAAAAATAAAAAAGTAACTTTTCAATACTTGTGACCATATTGAATTTGGCCGGCAGTAAGTGCTGGAGACAATGGTCGCTCTAAAGATGAAACTCGCGACTTTTTCACATCCGCCGTGTCTAGGGAAAAGTTGCTTTTACAAAAGTTCCATCAGTTATTGAAAAACCCAAAAGAGTCAATGTCGAGTTTCAGGAACACTTGAATCTTCTTTGGACTTTCTCGAGGAAGTTGAATTATTATTCCTATTGAAGCTTTCCTCTGACGGCAGTATCGACCGGAACCCAATCTGAGTTAAAAATAAATTTGGCATATTGTCATTCGCGTTGATTATCTCATTAAATGGGCTTAAGTTTGAGCACAGAAAAGCAGCTTGAAATTGAAAAAAACTTTTTATTTAAAGTTAACGAAATTTAAATGGTACAATAAAAATTAACGATTAGGTAAGTACCTTAAAAACATTAGGTGGGTAGAACTTACGGACATGGAAACTCTTTCGCTTAGAAAAAATCTTTTTTATAAATATTTTCGTACAAATCAATCACTTCATGGTTTGACATATTTAACGAAAATAAAATAATCACTTATACAAAGTTATTATTTCATTCGAAAATGAAATAATAACTTTGTATAAGACCACAAATTATTATTAACTTTGGTCATGGTAATATATTGAATAATTTAGAAGCACTATATACGAAATAAAGAAAGCATTAAAATCAATAGTCATATTATTAATAATCGCTTACATTTATCCGATAGTCCAATATTAGGCATATTTCCTGTTAACTCATAAAAAAATCTCATTATTCTTTAATCACCTGCTCAGTTGACGTTTTGCGCCTTTCATTTCATATTGTCTGTCTCTTTCTCTCTGTTTCTTTATCATAATTTTAAATTTTATTCTATTGTTTGTTCTCTTATTTTATTTTATATTGTGTTCTCTCTCTGTATGTACGTATAACCGCACACTTTGTGTATTTTTGTTTAGTTTAATTTTGAACCCTGATAATGCTTGGGCTAAGCGAAACCGATTGGTCATAAAAAATAAAATAAAATCTATGGTCTTTTACAAAGTTATTATTTCATTTTTCTTTTTATAAATGTTAGCAAGTGTAATAATAAAAAAATAAAAATTATAAAGCGGTGAGTATATTTCTGTTTGTACGTCATACTTAAAAAACTCGAAAGGTGAAACCTGGCGTCATACAGCTTTGTCTACTCGGAAACAATAAACAATGTTGAAAGTCGGACGACGCCTGGTACTTGTTAGTATAACTTTATTAATATAACAACAATGATGTAATTATTCAGCTCATCAGTATTGATGTGTTCTTGGTAAGCCGATAGGTAGTTAACCAATTACCTGCACTTGTCAAGCTAGAGATGAGCCCTTTAGGTGATTTTCCATGTATACGCTGGCACACAAATTAGCCCATTATTGTTGTAATTATCAAAGTAAGATCAAGGAACTTCAAAGTTACAGTCTAACAAATAATCTGGAGTGTAAATTCTTTCCACTTGACTGAAGAAACATTTCAAGCTCGGAGTCTACAGAGTCTACAGAATCTACAGAGATAAATTCTAGATAAAACAAATAACGATTCAAATTGATATAGAATCAGTGCTGCTCGAATGCACTATCCACTCGATTTATATTTTCATGATAAGCCTAGTAAATTTATTTATTGTGTATTTGTACTAAAGGTTTTTTTTTTTTTTGCAAGTGCAGTTTTACACCAATATATTGCAAAAAACACAAGATAAAATGTATAAATAAGGAAAAAATAGTTTATAAACAAAAACTAGGTTTTAAGAAGTAGCTAGGTACATAATAAAATTAGAACTTAATAGCTGGTTCGTGCTTAAACTTGTTATCAGTCATACGAAAATATCCACATTTCCTGCGAGGCATTTAATTAACCTAGTAAGTCTTCACCGTTCCAGAGGCATCACCACTGGTAAGTTAGTTCAGCACCTCGGAAGAAACGGAAGCCTGTGTTGGCGGCCTCACGTGAAATTATCAGAGACATGGAATCCAATTTCAGCCAGGATGTCATATATCTCAAAATAATAGCAACAATAAATAAAAATATCATATTAATAAGAACAAAACAAGAATTATAGAATTACGAGAATCATTCGGAAGGTACATAAGATAAAACCCAACTGTATCCTAATATGTCCCATAAACAAGAGAATATAAAAATGAAGGAGGGTCACTTCTTTGATGTAAATATTAATATATTCGGCAGTCCGAGATCCTTCTAGTACAAAATTACACGAACTTTACATGTTCTAAAGAAGAGAGAGGTTGTGAAAAAATATGTATCCCCAAGAACAGGGACATTTAAAGGTTTCAAAGGGACTAGGGGACCTTTGTAAATATTTTCTAGAGAATATGTATGGGGATAATTCCAGCGGAGCGAAAAAAGAAATGTTAATTTCGGTGTAAAGGGACTCGGTAAACACAGGGATATTGAAAAGAAAGCCTCCGAGTTGTGTACTTTACTTGAAGTAAACTCGACCTTAGAATGGCAATCAATAAATAAACACAGAACTAAAAGATCAATATAAAAAGTTCCCGCTCCAAATCGGTACAAAAGCGATTTAGTTCTTTTGATGTGAAACCATCCGAAAGGAAAGACAACGCTAAAGATTTTAGGATTTAAATAAGCCCGCTGATAACTTTAAAGGTGACTTTAGAGGAATCTAATCTCCGGTTTGCTTTCACTTAAAACAGAAAAGGTAGTCATTGTGAAAGGTATAGTAAACTCAAATTGATCTGTATATTTATTCAGGGAAATGCAGACGTTGCTTAAATAGACATGTGAAAGGAAAATTGCGTAGGTGCCCGGTACAATAAACATGGCAGGTAAAATAAACTGAAATAATTTCTTCACCCAATTTCATCTGTCTCCCTGCAAACTTAATGTGATCGTTATTTATCTAAAAATAGGATAAAGGCGAAAAATTTAAAAATTTGTATCATATGTAAGTATATTTATTTTTTTCGTAGAAAGCAATAACTTTGTGGTTTGACGTATTTAATAAAAATGAAATGATAACTTTGTTTAAGACCATAGATTTTACTTTAATTTTTATGACCGATTGGTTTCATAAAAATGGGTCATGGCAACAGATTAAATAATTTAAAAGCACTAGAAATATAGAAAGCCATTAAATTTTACAGTCATATTTCTAATAACCAGTTAAATTTGTACAGTAGTCCAATATTACAGTTTTCAGTCATAAAAAATAAAATCTGTGATCTTATATAAAATTATAATTTCATTTTTATTAAATATACAGCATGTTTATGGTGTAATTTTGTTCAAAACGACCCCGAAAACGAAATTAAAACGAGGAAAAATAAAAAGCTAAATATTTCGCTCTCCAGATTTCATTGTATGGCGTCTTAAATAAAGAAGTCCAGTAGAAGCATAAACAAAAATTTGCAAACTGAAACACTATCCCGTTTCGACCCCTTGAAATTAAACGGTGGCACTAGGCACATTCGCCGATAATGCAATGCAGCCACCTACCCTCTACTAGAGTTTACACTACACTACAACCTACTACCCTACGACGTGAGCTCCGGATCACTTAGCTCGGCTGAAGGAGAATCAATAACCAGGTCCTGTTTGTACAAACCCTTTTCTCAGAATTGCATTTTTCATACAGCGTGATTCGGTTTACGCGAGAGGTGATTTGAAAATATCAGCCATTACTTTTACTACCATCATATAATGCGTCATAGGTGCGATAGCCAGCTTAGCTAAACTTTTGATTTGACGAACTCAAATTAACGATATTCATAACACGTTACAAACAAACAAATTAGTATTGTACTAATTTGACTCTCTTATTTCTATACATTGAATTTGGGTAGCGAACGAAGCTCGATTCGTGCAAAAAAAAAAACATTTGAAATAGACCTTCCCTATTTCGTTTGTTTACAAGAGAAATAATAATATTAAATATTTTTTTTAATAGACTTCGTAAATTTCTATGATAACTGTTATCCAATATTATTTTTTTCAGTTTTGTATTCCCTGCCTTGCATAACAATAATCATCCACATGGATACCCATTCATTAATTAAGACCAAAATGCTATTCATCCGTAAGCTTAAGCTTGGGGGACTTTTCAAACGAAACTTTAGAAAACAATAAATAAAACAGATAAAAACTTTAAGCCAAAAAACAAAAACTAATAAATATGAATGCCCGGGGATTTCGAGTGTATCGCCATTGCCCATAAAGCTATGAGCAGGTGCAGAGATGAGTTTTGAAATAATATTCTTATAAAAAGCTAGATTAGTTCTAAAACAGTGTGTGCTGGTTTCTGTTCCCCTAGCACCCTGTGGTTTGTTTGGCCACAGTTTCTAGGTGAATTATTAACTCTGTTCCCGGTGAACGGCGTCAGGAGACTACGTCATTATGAGAAATTACCTTCGCCCAAACGCGAGGGTTGGGAACTTCACGGGCAATTGAATAAAAGCGGAAGTAACATATCTTCAACTATTAACGTCTTCGGCTACCTGTATTTTTTTACTTATGCATGTATGCTTAAAGAATATTAAAATCACCTAGTTAAAAAATATATAAAAGACTAACTTAACCATCAGGTCATTTCTGTCGCGGCACACACAACTCTTTTAACTCACATTCATACATACACTTTTGTTACAACGATCATCGACTTGGCCCGACTTAAGCATTTGAATCCATCAATCGTGCCATATCTTCCTCAGGCATCGTCGATTTCTTTTTCCATCCACTTGTGCGTCTTTCATCCTTCTGACACTTCTTTCTCCGTTTAACCGCTTTACATATTCAACACATGTAAGAGTCCCTTGCAAAATTAAAGGTACGCTTTCTTCAGCCTTGGATTATTTTTGGATATCCTCATTCGTAATAAGGCCATGGGTTTATCACGAATGAGGATAAAACCATGGCCTTATTACGTCTGATTTAGGTCTGAGAAAAATCACTCGCAATGCATTCAGTCTACTTTCGTTCTCCCTCTGCCACTTATATGCATCACTGCCCGACATCAGGGTTAGTATCAGAAATCGATGGTGAACTACTCTCAGTGACACTTTTTGTCATTTTTTTACTCACATCAATCAATGTACATAAAAATAAAGGCGTGCATTTGATATGTAAATGTAAATCAGAGAGCGGTAGCCGGGCGATTGAATCAGAAAAACTACGTAATAAAAGAGCTTAAACCACTGGTTTTAGCTGAAACTAATAATGAACATATTTTACTCTCGAGGGCGGTCCAGTTTAATCGAGTCGTGCAAACATGTCTGATTATTTAATTCGTACGCTTCCTGCTAGCTACGATGTATTAACTTGGCATCAAATAGTAACTTTCAGTTATATTTGCAATTCGTATAGATTTTCTAGATAAAAAAGGTGAGATGTGAGAACGGAAGCAGCAAAATAAAAGACCCAGGAAATGCGAGGTAGAGTTTGAAAAAACTAATTAAAATACGTTACAGTAAAAGAGGAAAACAAAAATAAACCGATAATATGATTTTTATATTTATTTAAACGGAAAACATTATCAGATTTTGAGAGGTTTTACACATGCGAAAAGTGAATTCCAGGCTTTGTCTATGTACATTTTCGTGTCATCATTCTCACATAAATACCATTGGCATGCCGTGCTATTAGATTTTCCATGGCAACAGTTCAATACTGGTATTTATACCCAAAACCCTTTTTCTATGAAAAAAATACGTTTTTTAACCAGACAGATAGATTTTTGGAAACAACAATAATAGAAACATTACATTATTTTCGTGAGTAAAAATACCGATAGAAATCTTTTTTTTAAAGAGAAACTTAGTACACACCCCTGGTAGGTAAGAACTCAATGATTAAATAAATTCACGAATTCTGTAATTTATCCAGAAAATTGTAAACAGCGGGGAGTATTTGAAAATCTCGCGCATGTCAACAAAAGTAATTGGAAAAATAATTTGTGGTACGCTGACGTACAGGTGGGTAGAGCACTTAGGTATCGCTGTCAATATTTGTAATTAATGAGTCCATACCGTACCGCGTGACGCGCAACCTATATCTAGTACGATGTACGCGCGGTGATTGTCAAAAAAAGGTTTTTAACAAGCACATTATAAAGATATCTCTTTTTCTTCGTTACATAACTTTTTACTTACGACTTTGTTTCAGTTCTTTTTCTCGAAAGTGGCTTCAGATCTTTGAAGAGATTTATTGTGATTGTTTCGCGGCACGCCTTTGAAGTTTATCAACTGTATTCTAATTGCATTCCCGCAGAGAACGGGACCCTTAGCGCAAACAAATCGATAAAGTTTTATCGACAATATCGGTTATTTTTTCAACAATCACAAACAAACAACAATTTCGTCGTCTAAATTGGCTTAATTTAGTCGACGTGATCTGTAATTTGTTTATTGGCAATCTGCAATTGTGTTTGAGAGGGTTAAATAACCGATATTTTAGATAAAACTCTATCGATGTGTTTCTACTAGTGGCCCAGGGGTAAAAAAATGCGGCCGATATTCAAAATTACAGGTAACTTTGCAGCTAAAAGAAGAGGAAATTAATAATCTATCGTAATACTTCGTGAAATTCACTTCCCAATCAAGAGAGTATTTCCGACACACATATTTTCAAAATAGCTACGTAAGCAATGAATTCGTCGACAAAGTGGTTATTGAGTTTGGGAACGATTTTGGGATATATAAATATATCATCTTCGCTACTCCTTGATTCTATATTTTGACCCTTACGAAGATATTCGAGCACTAGCGTAATACAAGGTGTAACCTACATTATTTAAGACTAGTAAAAACATATACTCGTATAGCTTCACCGTATAATATATATATATATATATTTTTTTATTATTTTTTATTAAAGGTAAACATAACAAAACATACACATTTTTTTTTCTGGTACAAGCAAAACTACACATGCTTTATCTGTAAATTCAATAAGAGTAGTTTAAAAAAATCTAAGTTTCCAGTGAATACAATTTTTAAGCAGTAATCTTTTAAATTCTTTATGAAATTTGTACTGGAATTTTAGGGAAAACGTTAAAAAATGCATTCGCTGGTTTTAAAACTGCACCTTTTACTGATATTTCAATATGTTTTTCATAGAATTTAAAGGATTACAGTTAAAAAATTGTATTCACTATAAATCTCAGTCATTTTTCGAACTACCTTGAGAAAATTTGCATATAAATCATTTGTAGTGTTGCCTGTATTAGAATGCTAAACAGTGACGTTAAGCGTCATTTTTGGATGCTGGCTTTAACAATTGTAAACTGTAGAGCAAACAATACATTTTTAGCCATAATAAGAATATACAGTTGAAACGTACAGTTTCACACAGCACAAAAAATAAAAATAAACTTACATTTTAACAAGCTTACATAAAGATGATTATAATAAGGTCATATTACAAATGAAATACCGTACCAGAATCAGTAAAAAAAAACAGAAAACCCGGCAAGTAGGATTCAAATGAAACCAAGTTGGAAGATTTTAAGATGATCATTTTAGATACTAGGGTCCAGTATAACAATATTAATGGGAAGGGTTCCCGGAATGATAGCACGGACCGTAAACTCGATCTGCCTGGGATATCAAAGCGATGACCCTGATTAATATCTAAGAATATTCCTTCGATTCGAACCAAATAAAAGGAGGAAATAATATAGACAAGGATGGACCATTTTTACAGTTGAAAGTAATTCGATGAGGTGTATTTTTGGGTTCGTTCCCAAAGTATCATATTATTTACGAACAACAAGGTAGCTACCTAATTTGTAACAATTATTGGAATACACTACCCCGAATTTAATGTCAAAATAAAATAAGAAGTTTTATGCACAGTTAATGACCACCAACAAAGCACAAATCGCTACAAGTGTGTGGACTAAATTTGTAAAATCCGTGCTTCTCACATGGACAGCTGTATGTGGCCTGCTCACGCGTCGGAAAACCTTCTAATTTATTCATATACGCACCAAACGGGAAAACAAAACAAAAAATGTGTATTGTAAAAGCACTTCAATAAACATAATTGAAACACAAACAATACCTTTCTTTGAGTGGCGTTGCGAAACATCCCGGATACTCGCTAGCTTCATTTATAAAGTTAAGACAGTGATTGTTTTTTTATGAAAATGTCAACATTATTTGTTTGCTGTTTTCATTTGTAATTTTAACATGTGAAAAACTAGGTTGCACCGGTGAAAAGGTTTTTTTTTTAAATTAAGGTTATCAATTTAGCAGGTATCGGGGAGAGTAGAACGTTTATCCAAATATTTTCTTTACCTTTCTCAAATCCAATTCCTTCGTGAAAGAGTAGAGTACAAAGTTTAAAAAATATTTTTGGCCATGAGGTTTTTGCTATGGGAACTCGTTAAAATTCGAAGAAATAACAAGGCATGTCAAAAGCATACCTACCCATACCTACAATAAACGTTTTCCAAATTATAATTTTATCGAAGAAAATGTTCGTATTTTGAATGAGCCAGAGTCCTTTTAACCATTTGATAACCTTTAAAATGTAAACAAGCATCGCAATGATAGTAATAAACATATATTTGTGGGACGACTAGTGTTGACGCACGTTATTACATCAACATTTATTGATTATTATTTCTAGAAGATTACCAAGAAACATTAACAACGATTTCTGTCGTTTACATATCTGTTTCGTACCTGAAAGTAAAAAGCAAACGTACGATACGAAGGCGGGTGATGTATTTTCCCTATTTGATCATGCTTATGAAAGCGTTTTCATGACATAATTCTAAGTCAATTTGTTATTGGTAATACTTAGAGAGAAGTATAGTTCATAATTTTTCAGTAATCTTTTTCTAAGATATCGCACAAAACTCTCGTTCGTGGTGACATTAAAACCCCCTCCAAAACGAGAGAGTAAATAAGGATCAATGGGGAAAAACAGAATTGTATGTATTATAATCAAGTTGTTTACAAAAAATTACTCGTTCTTAAAAACGTTACCCTTTAAACGTAAAAAAAACATATCATTGGATATTCTGGTTAAAAAGCCAAAAATTTTATATATCTTTCATGCCAAACGATACCCATAAAAGCCTACATGGGAAAAGATTCGAGGATCATCTTTTTTAGCAAAAGGACGAATAAGGATTTACCGGAATTATATCTCGAGCCTCGAAAAAGGGAAACCGAAATGATATGATCCAGGGTGTTAGAATCCACGAAGGGTAATATTACGGAAAATTCGGTAGGGTATATACAATATATCGTAAAAATGATGCGAGGATTTGAGATAATGGGGTAATGATTACCAGGGGACAATAACTATTGAAAGGTAAAAGGACTGAAAAGCAATATTACTTTTACGAGCAAAGTTTCCCCAGAGCTGCGTTTGTTAAATACGTCTCCATACAGATGCCGTAGTATTGCCAACATACGAGTATTTACAATGAGATAAAAACAAATAAAACGAAATAATAACTTTGTATAAGAGAGTTTAATTTAATTTTTATAACCGACCAGTTTTGCTTAGCCGAAGCATCATCAGGTTACACAATTAAATAAAACAAAAAATTAAAAGGGTGTGCTTATATATATATATATACATAAAGAGGGGGTAACACTATATAAAATAAAATAAGACAACAGTGAAAAAAACAATAGAATAAAATTTAAAATGAAAACACAGGAACAGAGAAAAGGAGACCGATAATATGAGATGAAAGAGGCAAAACGGACACTGAGAAGGTGATTAAAGAAGAATGAGAAATTTTATTAGTTAACAGGAAATATACCTAATATTGAACTACTAAGAACTTTGTTTTCAATATCCGCTCACATGTAAAATAAAATAAATAGTTAATTTTAATAATGCATTATATCTATTCGCTTCGTTATGATATAAATCATTAAAACGATATGAATAAAATTTTAAGAATATTAAATTAAATAAGATTGATATTATTTGGATGTTATTTATATTTTTTTAATAAAATGATAAATAGGTACACGAAATCGATGCGTTTAAGGTAAGTTTGCCAAGTTTAAGTTTTAACCTTTATTGTGCTGGAGGAGGCAATAGTCACTGACCATTTATCATTATTTTTAAAGAGTTTTTATCCATTAAAACCTATTCGAATATTTAAATGAACCGTAATTATTTGTCAACAAACTCATCAATTCATAGAGATATTTGGTATTGCGTTAAGTTCGGTACAAGTCGAGTTATAAATATGTTAAGTTTGCTAAGGTCTTAAGGTTTGCAAAATGATATTACTGTTTGTATTTTCAAGAAAACTTCATGCAATTATTTTTGTTTGGAATAGAATTTATTCAGGGATTCAAAAATTGAATAGCAAAAAAAAAATCTTTAGATTTCTTAATCAAACTTTTTTTAGTGACATGAGGAAGAAAAAACCAGTCTCTAAATATAAGTTACTTTTCCAGAAAACCCCCTTAAATCATTATCATACGGTTTCAAAAAATACATAATCACTATCTGAAAAAATAGCGTAATCGACAAAAACATAATTTTGTAAAACACAAGTGAGTTATTACAAAATTACAGTCCGCAAGGTACGACGGAAATTGTACCTATCTAGAATCCGATATTCCAGAGGTTACTTTAAAGGCTTTAATTTATTTCGGTAAATATATTTTGAATAGCCCTTTTCGTTTCTAACCTCTGCTCTTTTATTTAATGTTCACACATAATATATAACTCTCTTATTTTAAATGAGATGAATTGTTTTTCTAGAAGATCACAGTAGAAAGCTAGTGGGTGGATTCAAACCTACTGCGCAAATATAAATATTAACACCCGTCATTGAAACACAATAAAGGTAAGTAGTAAAACATATTCACGTTTTTACACTCAAGGTAAAGCTGATAGTTCAAAAAATAAGCAACGATAATTATTTTATTGTGTATTTGACAACCGAGAAACCGTTGACATATTGCTGCGTACAGCAATCGGAATATATTTAGCAATCCTACCTTAAATAAAAATAAACAAAAGACAACCCCTATTCACCAAAATATACTGAAAATAACTTTAAAATATACCAACATGCTTTAAAATTGAATGTTAAACGGAGAAGTGTGATGTCACCCGACTACAAAGACTTCGCTACTGGACCAATTTGTGAAAAGACTACACGAAGAGACAGATTATTAAAAAGAACACGTATTTGTTTATCTCAGGCATGAATAGTTCACCTGCAGAAATTGTGAAACGCCATTTAACCTGGTGCTGGATTATTAGAGTATTAACGAAAAAACTAACGCTGAAAGTAAAACGTTAAAAACGTGTTTAAAAAATATTACTTTCAAAACTATACATTAACCTATAAATGATGATTATTTTTTGCATAAATGACGAAAAATAATAACTCATCAGTTCTGAAATCATCGAAAATGTGTGTTGGAGAAGCGAAAACTGTCTAACAGCGAAATCTGGCGTTAAGAAATTTGAATAGAATTTCTAAGTCAACACAAATATTTTTGCTCAAAACATAATTTCCATCATGAGCTATGAATAAAAATCCATTCATCTATCTTAAAGGTCATATTGTCGCTGAAAGGCAAAAAAGCATAAGTCAAAAATGAGTTAAATATGCAGTATTGATTAGTTCTTTTTTCTACGTCGAATGCTCTGACTCTCGTTTGATGCTGAAGACTCGCGTGGTCCCTTCAGCTATCTAATATATATTTACCATTTGGGAGAAGGCTCGAATCAAGCGACACATATTTGGTACTTTTTAGTTTTTTGTCGCTTCAGGTAACTCAGTGAAAGCATTGAGTTACCCGAGTTAACTTTTTTTTTCATAACCCAACCAGGTGCAGAAGATTTATGAATTTTATTGTTGAACAAAACAACTTTTAAAGTTCTCTGGTGTAAACTTCTCAAAACGGCGCTTCGGCCTTTTTGCTCTCCGGCGACGAAAAATTGTATTTTCCATATTTTTCAAATTTTCTATAAGAAAAATATTGTTAAAACTCGGGTATATCCTGGTAGGTATAGGTATACGTAATGTCGACTTACAAAACGGATCTGAGCTTTTGACCTTCTCATCTTAAATTACACTTGTAAAGCCGTCTGTTCTTCGTAGTTTTGGTTTGACCGCACCGATCGCCGAATAAGGGAACATCTCCCAGCGGTGCGGCGGTTTGCAAACGGCGGACAGGGGACATTGGACTTCCTTGCGATGCCGGGTCCCTCCACCGCCCCTCTGAATCTTCCGAGGCATATCACAAAGCTCAAAGCCCACCGAAATAGTCGTGGTCGCAAGAGTTAAGACCCAGTCAAGACGGACAGACTTTAATTACAGCTGCGTACTTAAATTAATTGAGATTCATGGGGATGGGGTATAAAAGGTAGGTAACCTTAATTTCTTTAGAAAAAGTTCAAACCAAATGTAGAACTCTCAAAATTGAACGAATGAAAAAACACTAAAATCTGTAGAATTGAGATTCTTGAAGCGAGCGTGTGGTAAAACTTGGAATAACCGTATTACAAATCGTCGCCAGAGAACTGTAGTAAGACAACTAAAAACGGTTTTTAGGTCATCTGCTTGTAAAATTCGTTATTTTAATAGTGTTGAGTGCTGTTTTCAGTTTTTTGTCTTATTTATGAAAATTTTTTATCTAATACATATACCATTAAAGCTAAAAACAAGTGGCAAAGAGTATTCCACAATAAATAGTCAAGTGATTCCTGGAAAAAAACCGCCAAATTCTGAGGTATATGCATTTTATCATTTTTCTATGAATGTTGTTAGTTTTGGCAGTGACGCGCTAGTGATGTCCATGCCTATCGTAATATCCGTATCCTCTGTTTTTGTATTTAGGTAATTTTCACTGTTTTACGTATGTACATTTTAAAATTGCATATCTACTGAATCTATGAAAATAATAATTACAATAAATTATGTACGTAATGTAAACAATTTGCCATTGCGTTTCCATACTCCTTCCTGAATATATTGAGTGTGGCGATGTTGACGAAAATAATAATATTTATAAAAGTATGCATTTGCACAGCAGCCTTAAGGTGATTTTTCACATTAACGGCGCTATACAAGTTATCCAAATATTATTATAGCATTGACTAAAAAATCCTTTCATTTTATTAATTTTAGCCATTACTATAGGTGTTGAAAAATAAAATTAAAATACTGCCAAATGCCTTCGAATTTTCCCTAAATATTGCCTTTTTGAATATGTTATATGAGATGGTGGATATGTTTTCATTTTACAGTGAAATAAAAAAAAATAAAAGCTAAAATTAAAATCTCAATATCTCAGAATTGTGTTTTGTGATATGTCCCACTACAGTTCTCAGGCAACGAAATGATGATATCCGGAAAATAATCGAGGCTGACGTAAGCAGGGCCGGTCCTGTGCAGGCGCAATCGGACCAGTCCGTTCCAGGCGACGAATCGCCAAGGCACTGCTAGTACCATACCTAAGCACAGTGCTTTATAAATGGTATTTGATATAAAATGATTAAAAAATCAAACCGTTCATGAACGGCAATTGAACCCGCAAGTTTCTAGCCCAACGGCGTGGAATAAAAACTTATAATCGATATCCAATAGATTATAATCTTCTAGTCTTATACTTGATACGAGTTGGTACCAAACTTTTACCTGCGCAAGGCGCCGTTTGACTCAGGACTGGGCCTGGGTGTAAGTGTGATAACAAGAATCAAGAAAGGAATGCTTTGATGGTTTAGACATGTACTGAGGATGTCCGGAGAAAGGAGGGTCAGGAAAATGTATGAGGCGTACGTGGTTATAAGAAAGATAGGGATGCCCCAGGAAGACAACAAAGTCAAGTGATGATTTTAATAATACTATTTTTTTTTAAATTTATTCCACTATTTTTTATTCTTGGGTCTTAAATAAAAAAATAGTGGAATAAAGTTTTAAAATTGGTATTATTAAAAACATTAAAATAGAGTTCCACCGCAAATTAACAGTTTTTAAATTAGAAATAAAAAAGGCAAGTAAATTTTTTTTTTGAGTCGAGTTTCCACCGCAAATTAACAGTTTTTAAATTAGAAATAAAAAAAGGCAAGTAAATTTATTTTTTTGAGTCGAGTTGTGTCAAGAGTCGGAATAATAGAAGATAATGTAAGAATGTGAAAATAGGAGTGTAATCCAAGGCAGAGTTGCGTGCTGTTCCATCTTTTTTGCATGCCCTTGCAGAGAAACGGCGTAGGAGTGAGTAAGTTGGAGATACGAATAGTTGTAAGTCAAACCAAAAGTTAAAAAGGTCAAGTGTAGTAAAAAGCACTCAAACAAGAAGATGTAAATATCATAAGAAAATTGTGGGAACAAAAGCACTTAAAAAGCAAAATTTTCATTAAGAGAGTTTCCACCTACGCTATTTTCGACAACACAGTCATTATTTTCAAAAGGTTTAGTCATGATATAACGGGTTCAATGAATTAAAACATTATTATATTTTGTATTTCAATAGAGTAGTTGAGTAAACACTCTTTAACAAAAATGTACAAAATAATCAAATTATAAATATTAAAAATGAAATGATTTAACAATTTGTAAGTAAACTGAAAGGCGACAGAGCAATTACAGAATTTAATTAAATGACTTATTTATAACTAGAGGTCCACAGAATGTTATAAAGGGTAGCTGTTACTTGGTATTCTTACCCGGAACGGTCCGCTCGGAGCTTGGACTCAATACTCGGGTATTCAAGGATAGACTAGAAATAAACTAAATTCTCCGTCCCATTTCGGCTGATATTAAATGAACTGGTACCAACAATGTCAAGTAGGGTCTACCACGTGAAAAATAATGGTCTTACTATAAACGATAGTGTGTACGGCATTATTAAAAGGATTAGTTTTAGTAAGGTTAAAGGCAGCGAAATATTTAGACGATATAAAAAATTTTAAAACGTTGAAAAAAAAAACACAATAAATTTGTTATAACTACAAATGGGACGTGAACGCAAATATCTTCCGCCATCCGAGCAACTTTTTATTATTTTAACATAAATACCGCACAAGAGTCTCAACTGCTCCCAACCGTCAAGAGCCAGTGAGACTATGGCATCCCTAAATAGGGTATGTTCTGAGGCTGAAGGTAGTGAGGGGAGGAAGGAGATTGGAAAAAAGAAAGTTGGGAAGTACCTTGCTAATCAGATCTGGTCACCAAACACGGCTAAAGCCATTTCAAGCCACGTTTCGATTCGGAATGGTGGTCTTTCACCAGGACGATATTTAGAGTATCTACCACTCTGCGTACTGTTTGACTGATCTAACAGCTGAGCTATTGCGCCAATCTTATGCAATCTCAAATCAAGTTTTAAAATAAACATACTAACATTACTTCAAGTATCATTTACGAGTATATGCTGAAGGCATTCACTTGATAATATTATGTGAATTATAAATCAACGCGTTCATGAGGAAACACACACATCTTACGGCTCAAAAAAGTGTTACAAAACTCAACCTCTACGGTCGAGCGGTTAAGATCCTCGACCACGAATCCATAGGTCACGGGTTCGAATCCCAGAGTGCACAAATAATATAAAGTATATTTGCGGAACGTTCCAGAGTGGCGGACACTCTCAGTATCTCCCTGGTGAAAGACCACAGCCGTATTTTATGAACAGACATGAACAGCCAGATACTCTTCAACCTTCCTATTTCCCATATCTTTGCCTTCCCCACTCCTTCCAGTCTCACAACATACCCGAATCGGGGATGTCATTGTCCCACTAGTTTTGAACAGTTGGAAGTAGTAGGTAGGGACTCTCGCAAGGAAAAAATTATCATCGTTATTTATTACAAATAATGGATCATATTGTTAAATCGGTGAAGCAACAAAACTTTGAAGTGATTATGAGCCGGTAAAACTAAATGCTAACTAAGGTTAAAAAATCTATGTTTTTTAATTAATACGAGTTTAAAGTTGAAAAACCCATCCGCTTTCAATTGGAAACATTCGACTGGTTATTGTCATGAAATAATATTATTTCAATTCAACACATCTGATAAGAAATCCTTGCATTTAATCGCACATCGCATCCTTTACAGGCAATCCCCGTAGAAAACGACTTCCGGTCTGTTTCCGCCCAAAGTGTACGGTACGGTGGCGCCACCGTTTGCGGCGGTAGAAACGTAAATCAAGAGCTTTACATTACAGTTTCTTTCCTTCGCTCGCTGGAGACAAACAAACCGACGCCGACGCCGGTACCTGAACCTTATGGCGCGTTATGCATTCAGTAATGAGATCGCGGCTGTGAAACGAAAAAATGATTATGTTTGACACTCACAACATGTAATAGATGTTTTTTTTAGTGGAATTAAACATCCCTTATGATTGCCAAAAGACTTAAGGGGAGAAAATTGACACAGTACCGACTTATGCTTTTTGCACAAATAGCAAAACATTTATCGACACTATCGCATCGGCGCTACTGTCCTTGGTAACGCATTCACTCCTGCTGTTTCCCTCCAGTTTCTAATATTGACCAAGAATGGAGTCTATACAGGCACATATGTTTAGCTCTCCCAATATTCTTTCATTTTTCAGGTTTATTACAAAGAAGCTTATTTGGTAACAGAAGGACTTATTTGGTAGCCAGGCCTCCGTGTTCGGGTGCTTGATAATTTATTATTTCAATTTTGATTATTAAATAATAATACGAGTATATAGTATATTTGCGGCACGTTTCAGAGTGGCAGATCCATTAAGTATCACCCTGATGAAAAACCGCCAATAAGGATCGAAACGTTGCTTGGAATAGCGTTAACCGTGTTTGGTGACAAGATTTGAATAGCCAGATACTTAAAAAACCTTCAATTTCTCATAATCTTCCCCACCCCATTACCTTAAACCTTACAACATACTCCGAAAGGGAATGCCATAGTCCCTCTGGCTCTAGACGATTGGGAGCAGTTGGGAATCTTGTGTAGTATTCACTTTGGAAAAAAGAAGTTATTTTTCATCAATATGAATAACTTACGTCAATTTATGACATAACTCATTTTTAAATGTATTTGTAGAAAAATAATTTAAAAGTTAAGAGTTGAATATTCAAAATATCTAAAATAACGTCTGTAAAATATACCAAATACCTACAACTGAGAATGTGTATTACATTTCCAACAACAAGATTTCCGCTCCGCGAATAATATTGGTCTTAATCTTACAAAGACATTTAGATAATGCATTTCGTTCAGAAGGTTTACTTCAATAGGATAGAGGGGTAGTCCGCGCGTACCTACCCCAACCGAAGACAGCATGGACCACGTTGCCATTTGGCAAACTTCCAACTGGGGCATGTAAGGCTTAGCGAATTGCGGGGTGATATAATTAAAACTATTACGCAATAGATGAAATAATTTAGGCGATAAATAAAAATGAAATCATTACAAAGTTTTATGACTTTCGACCCACGCTAAGAACAACGTTTCAATTATTATTTTTTTTATTGTACCACACAAGAGTCTCACCGCTCCCAATCGTCTAGAACCAGTGAGACTATGTCATCTCCAAATGAGGTGTGTTTTAAGGCCGAAAGGTAGTGGGGAGGGGAATGAGGTGGGAAAGAGAAAGGTTGGGAAGTATCTGGCTATTCAGATCTGGTCACCAAAGACAAAAAAAGATTAACCAGGCAATGTTTCAATTCAGAATGGTGGTCTTTCACCAGGACGGTACTTAGAGTATCTAACACTCTGGAACGTGCCGTAAATATACTATATTATATTAATTAAATTGTGTTATGACACATTTTTACTAAAACAAATTTATTTAAAGTATTAATACTTGGCTTATTTATATACCGCCATTTTTGTGAAATATTACGCCAGGTTGTCCAATATATCATCATTGATTACCGAATTGACTAATCTGCTGAGTTCCTTTAAAACTAAATTTAAAGACTGAATCTTTACAATGTCTGTATAATTTACATCCCAGAGTCGTAGATACTCTAAGTAACGCCCTGGTGAAAGACCACCACTAAGAATCTAAACGTTGCTTTAAATGGCTTTTGTGACTAGATCTGAATAGCCAGGTACTTTCCAAGCTTTCTCTTTCCCATCTCTTTCCCCTTTCCACTACCTTCAGCCCACAACATACCCTGATTGCGGATGCAACAGTCCCACTGGTTCCAAACGGTATGGGGAGTAGTTGGAACTCTTGTGCAGAATTCACATTGAAGTAAAATAGTAGATAAAAAAACAGTAGATAGTAAGAATCTGGGAAACGTGGATACGATTCTACGCGTAAGATAAAGATGCCTACGCCTGGGGGAAGATTACGTAATAAGAGAAACCCTATTGGATTGCAAATCAATAATTCTGATCTTGTAACGAGTTCCAAGAAACTCTGCCCCCAACATCACAAGCAAAATAAGTATTTTACCATTATAACAATGATGTCTTAGTTTAATAATCCGATGTAAATTTGGGTTCCCAATAAGATGAAAGACCAGGAGACCAACAACGTGTGGGAAGTCTAGTGTATTCGCGTTAAAATTATCATATCGTATTACCCAAAGCTCCTCGCCTTGCGTCGAGTGGCTTGAAAAATGATTCCTGCTAAATCACTATCTACCCTTGAATAAAAGGCAGGCGACATCCGAAAAATTTCCGCGTAACAATTCTCAAAAAGTCTCAAAATGATCAGCTGAACAGTGAGCCACCGAAACACATTAACCTTTATGTGACTGAAAGAGTACCCGGGTACTCCCATGTGCTTTATATGATTTTTTGAAACTTGTCCGTATTTAATAATCATTTTATCTTACTTTAAATGATAAATATGATGCATTGTTGTGTTCAAAGTACATCACCTGTACACTTAATTACTATTTTTAATCACATATTTAATTAAAAACCCACAGAGAAGATGGTACTGGGTGAAATTCCTTTCCACTTGCCCAAATATTGAACTGAGTTGAAACATATTACGTCATAAAAGTGGTCTAGTAAGCTTTAACAAATGATATACTGTAAAAAAAAACCTTCATATCAATTTTTATAATGTGTAATTTTTTTCGGTCACATAAGGGTTAACATCGCACAAAAAGCATAGGGCCAAACATCACGGGATAAATGATATATTATTTGCGTGATTTCCCTAGTCGTTTTCGTAAAGTACGACTTTCAACGTATACGCTGATGCATCTGATATATCTATAGCTAATGACGATTGGGCGAAGTTATGCAGAAAGCGTCCAACTCAAAAAAATGTAACTGAGAAAAAGGTGTTTGAAAATATGACGATAAAAAAAGCATTACAATGCGTTTTTTTTTAAATATGTTCTTTTCTTTGTGAGCTTTATCATGAGTAAGTGATTAATAATCAATCAATGTGTTTTTAAAAAAAAGTATTTTTTATGTTATCCCACAGTTTATAATATTTTTAAACTTCAATTTAAGTCAAATATTTGAAAGTGCATTAGTAAAAAAATAATTACCAAAAAATCTATAGCATTTGGAGCTTGGATGTTTTCAGTAGATATATCTCGTATTTATCTATAGGAAAACATGTAGAACTCGATTTCGGCAAATTTTGGGTTGGACGCTTTCTGTCCAATTGGGGGTCGTATTACTTAAAGTCGTGAATAAAGCTATTAACGTACACAGAATTTTCCTCTTTTTGAATGTATTGCTAAATAAATTGTTCAATATTTATCATGATTAAAATGCACGGTGCAACATGCTGATCTTATAATGAATATCACCATGATTTATAATACAAAATTTAAAACTTTTTTTCATTGTTTTTTACTAAGACCGGACCGGTTTTAACTTATTACGGTCATTTTCAGACTGGTACATTACTGCTTAGACTACGTGAATTATAAATATAAAATCAGAAACCCCTGACACCCCAAAACTGTAGCCAAAGCAATAAATTGTACTAGTCTGAAGATGACCGAAACAGTTTGAAATCGGTTCGGTCAATAAAAAAACAGTGGATTTTTTTTAAATCTTGTAATGTTCAATCATTAATAGAATCCCACCACGAATTAACAGCCACAAAAACAGAAATATTAAATTTTGTCCTCCAAATTAAGCAATTGAAATGATGATAAATACATAGTTTTCAATGAAAAATGTAAATACATAGAATCGGGTTTTCAGAATAACAGAAGAGTATGTATGAGACGATGTATGAATGTAAATGAAGCAAGTGTGTGCCAAGACAGAGTTGTAGCGGTCCGTCCTCTGCCTAAAAACGTGATGGTTAAAATTAGTTTTCAAAAATTTAAAGCGTATTCAAACATCATTAAACATCATTAAGAATGTACCGAAGAACACGGGATTCCGAGTTGAATTCCCAGTCGGGGCAATAACCTTTATTCTCGTGGGTTTTTGTAATGCAAATGATTTGAAGTTTTTTTAATATTGTTTCAACAAGGAATACAAATATTAAGTAAAGCTGATTTAAGGGAGTACTTCACCACCTTTAAAAAAACTGTTGAGTCATTACTCGTCGAGTAACATTAATCATAGGATAAAAATGACTCTGATAACAGAAATTTACTTGATAAGGAATACCCAGCGGTGGTGAAACAAATCTACGAGTAGTGCAAAAGAGTTAACTCAGGGGTGGTGAAATACCCCTCTTAGTCGAATGACGAATAACCTGCTAAAATAAAGGATAGTCAGGTAGTGCACGGTATCTTTCATCACAAATTTAAGCGATTGTTGAAGAGATCACAGGGATCTCAGCATCGCGTCGGTGTTATTCAACTCGTGGAGCCAACCTTTACTTGGCACGATTAAAAATTCTACTGTTTCCACGTGTTCGCTACACAATACGGATTCTCCATCGTGCGCCACGTGAAAATCAATCAGTCGAGTTATGCAGCTTCCACAGTCTACGTCGATGTATCGTGACGTGAGACGCCTGGGGAAATTCTAGAAATTCCAAAACGTAAGCCGAATTGCCAAAACGCGTTTAGTATTAAAAAAAAAAAAAACAAAACCAAATTGAATCAACAATGCGAGAATACGTTAAGACATACCTACATATAAAGATATCAATCACCGTTTTTAAAAAAATGCGGGGAAGTTCGAATCCGAGTTGCTATTGTACATTGATTTTTAAAGTCGTATGGTTTAATCTATCGTCGTTTCTTTAATTATCGTTGTTAATAGCAAGTTAATCAATTTATATCGTGGTCTGCAATTAGTATACAAAATTAATCAAATTTTTGGTTTTTACCACATAATAAGTAAATAAAGTAAATACTATAATAAATAGAGCCAAAACCACAAATTATTTTGTGGTTAAAGCCATTTAGTGGTTAAAACAAAGTATTTGTTTAAATGAACCTATTATCTATTAACAAACTTCGTTGAAAGTATAGACAGAAAGGATGGAAAACCACAAACCTCCTTTCTAACATCTCTCAACTTCCTAGAACAATTTTCATGTTTCATCCACATTCGTACCTGTATATTATTACGACTTTTGACATTGCGAGACAAAAGCATCTTTTTTTATTTTTAAGAAAGACAAACATTCCCGGGTTACGAGTATCCTGACAATATTTGAAAAACTCCTACTGCCATCATAAGAAGCGGAAGATGTTGCTTGTGCATTATGGAGGATTTAGCTCGCAGAAGAATTGAACTCACGATACCCGGGTAGGAACCCAACGCGTTTGTCCATTCATCTGATTCAATACTTTTTTTTATCTCATCCTGAGACACTACTTTATTGGATGATGCATAATATTATCCTGACATAACTTTCTAGGTTCATACCTGAACTTGTGCAAATATCTAATTATGTATTTCTCAGTATATTTTACAATGTTTACATCAACATTGAATTCACATCGTAAGATGTATGAATGCCCAATAATGTTTCTTGTTAACGAATTACACGTGTTTGGAAGAAAATTATAACAAAACAAATAATTGCCAAAAACAAATTGACATGATATAATTCTACTAGCTTAAAGGGGTTACATCGGTTTGTTCTATTTTGTGAATCTAATAGTACAATATGTCTAGAATATTTTCTCAAATTTTCAAGTCAATCGGATTAAAATTCTAGGAGAGAGAGCCATTGGATGTTTCCCTCATAAGGCTAAACCGGTCGAGAGAGACGCAGGTATATTGATTTTCGCTTTTTTCTAAAAACACTATTTTTCAAGTCGGAGGACACGATTTCTCAAAAACCAATGGCTGATCTTATTAAAATTTCACACACTTCTTCAAAATAGGATTGACTAGTGCTTGAACGAAGGTTTTTTTTAATAACAACTAATTTTACAGGTCTATACGTACTGTAAATTGTACAGTTTTGCATACAACTCTGCCAAAAATTCAATTTTCAATATTTTTTTTAAATACTTCCTTCAAGCGCGAGCTATACTAACTTACTAACAGAGAAATATTGTTTTTTTTTTAAATTCAAATGAAGCTATCATGCGTTATTCTGAACACCGCAAGGAAACATTTTTTAAGGGATCTCCGCAAACCAGGTCCCACCGGCTTATTTTTGGATGCAAATTTTGTAAAATATTGTTTAAATGTTGCACTTTTATATGTTTAAAATTTTGAATAATATAATTAATTTATTATTTAAAAAAGTGAAAATTTGCTTTATTTAACCGTCAAAACCCACGTAACACCTTAAGCATGGAGTTTTTTGCAAAAAACGCAAGAATTTTTCAAAAAACGACTTTTTAAACGCTGTCAAAGCTGGGCTAGGGGCGAGTAATAACTATTAATGCACGAATAATTTTAATATTTAATCAAATGAACATTTGAATTATAGATAAACCGATTATATTTCTGTGGCAGATCGGCTGGCTTTTAATGGGTCAAGTTGAGATATGAGCAAATGAATGAAACTTTTTTACTTCAGCGATTAAAAAGGATTTAACAAAATGAAGAATAGAGAGTGCTCTTGCAATATTCACCATTCAAACAGATGGACCGGTCCAATCAATTCATTTTAATTGGACGGGCAGATAAAACGAAACATCGATACGGCTAGGACACTGCAACAACGTTTGAATTGCAATATGAGCTGACCAAAAATACGACGTTGCCAATAGTCAAATCTTTTTTTAATCATCATACCTGTACATTGATTAAAAAGAAAGTCAAATATCACAACGGTGCAACTAGAAATGGTATCACTGCCAACATGCATTTAATTTAGAGGAAAATATGGTCGCTGGAAAGGCAGAAGGTCTAAGCGACACTTTGGTCAAAAATGAATTACACATGCAGTTTTGATCGAATGCTTCCACTTTCGTTTTATTCTGAAGACTTTTAAGGCATTTCAGCCATTAAAAATATATTTACCATTTGAGATAAGGCTTGACTTAAACGTCACAAGTTTTGGACTATTTTTTTTCTTGGTGTCGCTTCAGGTAACTCAGTGAGAGTATTGGGTTTCCTGAGTTAATTTTTTTTTTCAAAATCCAACCAGGCACTGAAGATATGAATTATAAAACAATCAGAAATATTGTTAAACAAAAAAAACTTTAAAATGGCGCTTTCAGCCCTTTTGCCTTTCCGGCGACGAAATAATGTTTAAAAAGTTTCAGATCACTTCTGATGAATGATACGGAGCCGTTTAAGATTTCCATTTAAGTCAAAACAGATTTTTTAAATGCTTTTCGATCGCTTTTGACTGAAATAAAAAAAAATAATACAGCTATGTAACATTCATGAAATGAGATCAGCAGTACTACCTTTTTTCATAAAATGGATATGATCTTTTTTTAATTTGAAACCTTAAAAAAAATTATCACCATAAAAATACATTTTTACCGTAATAAACTCGAAGGTATCACAATATTGGTTTATACCCCCTTACGGCAAATGAAAATCATGAGACGAAAGAACCTTTGTATGGTCGCATTTCGCGAAAAAACTTTTTTTTGTCCAGCTAAATTGCAATTTGGACCTTTGTGCGCTGGACGCCAGACGCTGCACCGGCGGATCCCGCCGCTGGTACATCATCTGACGCCGCCGAGCGGCTTCGCGGAAATGGATTTATGGGGATGGATAAATAATAAAGAGATATCCGTTCAAACGGGGTTTATGTACAAAAAAATATAAAAATGAACTGAGCAGTCTGAATATTCTCGATTCAATGGGAATCGAGGAATGAAATCAAAAAGGCTTTATGATTTTTACACCAGTAGCTGTATTTTTTGTTTTGGAAGTAAAACTATTCAAACTGCATTATTTTAAAACTTTTTCATACAAATTTTCTCTGGTTTTGGTTCACGGAACAATTTTTTAAAACTTTATTGAATTGAATTTGTTTCACGCATTTTATTGGCGCAAAAGCGTTCATAATATTATTTGTTCTTTCACGAAAAGTTGTAAAGTAAGTTGTTTGTGTTCATACCGCTATCCATAGTTACAGAATTGTGCAGGGTGACAGGTAGACGGTTCAAAATAAGGAGGATTTAAAAATAAATAAAATTATAGTGAATACCGCACAAGAGTCCCAACTGCTCCCAACCACCAAGAGCCAGTGAGACTATGGCATCCCCAATTGGAGAATTTTGTGAGGCTGAAGGTTAGTGGGAAGGGAAGAAGATGAGAAAGAGAAAGGTTAGGAAGTACCTGGCTATTCAGATCTGGTCACTTAACACGGCAAAGCCATTTTAAGCAACTTTTCGATTCTAAATGCTGGTCTTTTACCAGGGCGATACTAAGAGTATCTACTATTCAGGAACGTGCCGCAAATATAGTGTGGAAGTGTGGAAACATATTAATTAAATAAGATTTATTTGCGCAAGTCGGGTTTGAAGCCGCGACGTCTGAAATCGTAGTCTAAGCGGCTTACCACTAGACCACAGAGGCCGAAAGGATAAAAGAGGAAGTATTTTTTCGAACCTAAAGAAAAGTAGGTCCAACCCGGCGGATAAGTAGGTACATAATGAAAACCCCCTCCACGAAACTGATTCTTCCGCAGCGCATATCGCTGTGGAAATAAAGATAAAGTAAGAAAGTGTTCACATAAACGTTTATGCTTAAAAATGTCTCACCCTTTTTCCCAAATATTTTGCATCGACCACTTTATATATTGATAGTCATGCGGACTACTCGGTAGAAGTATTACATTAAAGGTTTTTCACTAAAACCATGTCAACAGTCAATAGCCTATGTTAAAAGCTGTGATATACATCCACATCAGCGATAATGGCTTAAAACGAAAGCTCAACTTAATGATACTTAATTCAGAGACAAAATAAACTTTTACTTTGGAAGCTCGCGTTCCATTCGCCAGACCTATTACTCATTTTTGCTTCGGCTCGTGCCAGGCAGTGAATTTTCCCAAAAATTCTTAACGGTTGCTTTTTATTATCACTATGATGATTATTATTATCCTAGCAAACGACGACGAAGACAAATTGATGACACCTGTTACACTGTCAAGGAAATTGATCAATGAAGCCATTATTCAGGGAAAATTGTTAAATAATGTTCGTGCCGTTATAAAAATGAACTGGTAAATTATCCGTCAGAAATAGTCCTTTCTTCGCAATATTCTGAAAAGTTCAACAATTGCAGAAAGTGGGGGAGGCATATTTCAATGGAAAACGGAGCAACGTCTGTCCTCTTCACTATAGTATTGATATAGAATGCGTATTGTGTAAAGTTGTCGTAGTGGTTGTTTATGTGTTAGTAAACATAAACAAATACTATCAAAATGGAAGGGTGGAACGAACTTATATGAAATACGAACAAATTTTTGTGTTTTTCTAGGAATATGTTTTTGTAAAATAACAATTCTACAAAAAGACAATTAAGACAAAATACCTACATTACCACGATTTTTTTTCATTTTTACTGATTCTACGTTTTATTTATTAGGTAGGTATTCTTACGAATATAATTTTTGATGATGGATAAATACTTTTGAGGGATACCAAGGTCAAATACACGAATAAAGCTTAATCGAAAATATCGGTTGTTTGTTTGATTATTTTATCGATTACATCTGCTTAATTTAGTAGACGTGGAGTGTTTTTTGTTCGTTAACGATATGTAGTCATGCTCGGGAATGTTTAACAACCGATATTGTCGATTAAACTTTATCTAAGTGTTTGTGCTAGATGTCCAGATAGTTTAAGATTATTTAATATCTTTAACAATCGAAGCTAATACTGAAGGGCAGGTTATAACTATAATAAAATAACTTAGGCTTGAGACCTCATAAAGCGGGCTTAATTAAATACAAATCAATTCAAAGAGTACATATATGAGGCTATGGATAACAATCGACCAACAATGTCGAATCAGTCGTTTTTTGCGCTTGTGTTCTACCTGCGCTCACTTACGGTTTAGTAACAACAGCGCCTTTCTTCGAAAATCGCCTTCAGAAACGATGTACGAGAAACAGAGCGATAAGCAAAAGTTTTTTTTACATAACTTACTTGCAGGACTATAAAACAAACGCGTCTATTCTGTTAAGGTGATACAATTACTAATATAAAAATCAATTAAACTTAAACGTCTCAGTATGACCCCACAGTGAATAGGTTTATGGTTTAGGTTTTTAGGTATAACGTTGATATATGGAAGTCAGCAGCATGTAGAGTATAAATCACTACACGTCTGTCCAAGATCAATAACGTTTATTTACCGGTTTGATTAGTGTTTAGTTAGTGCTTATAAATATGTTAAATTAGGGAGGGTGCGGTTTTATTTGGCTTCTTCTTTCCCATCCCTTACTTAACTCTGTATCTACTGTTGTTTCTCTCACTTCCTTCTTGAAATCCGTCAGATTATGCCTTACTTGGCGCCCACCTGACATAATTTTAACCTGTTAAAATATTATTGACTACCCACATGTGCAATATTGCTAAATCAAGCGGTTCGAAACCATCTACCTCCCATTGCATTAATAATAATATTTTTTAATAATAATAATATTTTTATTAAATTTCTTATACATTACAAATTTTTTGAATTTAATGCATATAAGAAATAAGTTATTTTTTTTACAAAATAAATACAAATTATAGTAACAAAAAATAAAATTTCAAAAAAATAAAATTTCAGGCAGTGGTGATGATCAGGTCAATGAGGAGAAAATTCTTTCAAGAATCAATAGGATTTCACTTCTGAATCTCTCCTCACTGACATGAAATAAGTCGATATCGGAAGAGATTTTGTTCAGGAGCAAAATACTTCTCCCCACCGGCAGAACCATTGGCAGGTTGGTCCTACAGGCAGGAAGATAGAATAATCTATGAAGACGCTGTCTTAGATAGTCATCAGGAACATAGAGACTTACGCGCTCCAAAATAGCAGGGTTTACAATATAGCCCCGCAGCAGTCTGAAGAAGTGAGTGGCGGCATACCCCTCTCTCCTGAGCTGTAAGGAGTGAAGTCCGAGCGTGCCCAGGAGAAAGTTCGTTGGGTAGAGCCACGGGTAGTGGCCGTACTCCCTCATGTATAAAAATCTCAGGAACTTTTTCTGGACCCTCTCCAAGATGAGGGAGTACCCCACCTCATGAGGATTCCAAATAATTGAACCACTCTCCAGCCTACTGCGGACCAAAGAGAAATAGAGTGTTCTCAGAGTTCGGGTATCCCTAAAAACTCTGACGGTTCTGAGAACAAACCCTAACATTTTCAATGCCGACTGGCACACCCCTTCGATATGAACACGAAATGCAAGCTTACTTTCGTACACAATCCCAAGATCCTTTATAGTGGAAACGCGTTTGAGATTATGATCGAGCATAGTGTACCTGTGGTAGGTGAGACTAAATGCTCTGGTAAAAAGAAAGGACTACACATTTCGAGATATTGAAATGAAGCTGGTTTTGTCGACTCCATTCAGAAATGTTATCCACGTCAGCTTGAAGAAGCAGGCAATCCTTAATACTTCTTATTTGTAGAAATATTTTAAGGTCATCTGCAAAAAGGAGAAAGCGAGAAAAACGGATGACTTCGGCAATATCATTAATAAAAATAGAAAAGAGAAGTGGACCTAAGATTGACCCTTGGGGAACACCAGAAAGAACAGAAAACTCAGCGGATTGGAAGATTCCGTGTGTGACAAATTGTTTTCTGTTTTCGAGGTAACTTCTGAAAAATTGAAGCATATGAAAGGAGAAGCCTATTTGGGCAAGTTTGGCGAGCAAGATATCATGATTCACGGTATCGAAAGCTTTGGAAAAATCGTTATATGAACAGTCTACTTGGTATCCACTGTCTAAGGATCTAGCAACATAATCAGTGAATACCATCAGATTGGTTTCAGTGGATCTTCCTCTTCTGAAACCATGCTGTTCAGGTATAATGTACGCGTCAATTTGAGGCAAAATAAATTTATAAATTAATTTTTCAAATAATTTAGCAGGAGCAGATAGTATGGCAACTGGTCTATAATTTTCAATAGATCTCTATCTCGCTCTCTTGACGATCATCAAGTAGTTATGTAATATATAGCTGATGATGATAATGATGAACTTAAGCCACCCTTGAAGCAACCTGAAGTCACAAATATAAGCTATCGCATGTGAATTCGAAACGGCGTAAAATCAGTTCAGTCCGATTAGAGGTACAATAATCACAACATGAAATAAAGCAACATCAAATTTGTTTCAACAAGGTACATCGTTAATTCTGTCGCTTTTTAGAGAGGGAGAGTAATTGCAAAAAGCGTTTATGATGTAGATCACAATTTACACAGTTAAAATGGGCGAGAAAGGGGTCCGGAAATCCGATAGAAAAAAAATGGGGCGCAAAAAATCATGAATAAATTTGGCAAATATCTATAAGGCTCGTGGACCGTGGTAGGTGGGATAAAAGGGCGGATGCGGAAGTAAGAACTCTACCTTTGAAAAAAAAACTCTGATTTCAGACGAAGTGTAAGAAGTAAACTGCCGAAAAAAAAAACACAAATAAAGTTTCTACTTCTATTGATTAGCATGGAAATGTTGATATTTTAAGCTCGGCGTTTTCAAAAAAGAATAATTTAATATAAAAAAGTAAAATACAAACATGCCTAAGTAATCAATTTTGTGTTCATAAAAAAAGAATATTGTTGTTTTTAATTTTTAGTTTAAACACACTGAATGGATGGAAGCAAACGTTACTATAGTCAGAAACAATTTTTCTGCTGGGTATACATTAAAATCATAATTGATTCTAATAATATTACGAATTTCGACAGACACAAATAAATTTAAGCTCTACCAAGTAAACACAAAAACAAAAAGTACACATACATGTCGACGGAAAAAAATAAAGATAAAAATAATTATTATTCAAATTTCAGTCAATATGAAGGGCTTATACATCAGCCTGCTGTAGGTTTAGTGGTGGACTGATAAAATGATGTTTACTAATATTATATTATTATAAGAATTGGTTTCTCTCCTGAGCTAGGCAGTTTGTTAAAAAAAAAATGTTAATAACTTAACGAACCTTATGTATTTGTTATTTGAAATAAAAAATAAAAACACTGAATTTTTAGTACCGAATACTGACACCCTTTTCGTCCATCCATTTATTAAATTAGTTAAATAAATGCCGCTGTATTTTAATATGAATTTATCAAAGCGAAAATGACACTTGAAAATTTAATTATAACATTAATTCGGCTTAATCTGATTTGTTTCAGCACAAAATAAAACAAACAAGGGCATTAATCAACAATAATTATTACTAAGCTCGCTTGAAACAACCCTCCCCTCCACACTCAACCCAAGTAGGTACTTATCTACGGTACACACGGAACATAAATTAATATACGCGGCTAGACTTAGCGGCGCATGGTTAATAATCTGATAAAGCAGGTACGGTATTGCCGTCGAGAGCTCTGTAGATTCTCTTCCCAGTACTTGCGTTGTTTCTAAGAAAGAGGGAGAGGCCTCGACGGATCTCTCGGCGGCAGAACCATCTATCTACCTGCGTGTACCTCTCCCGGCTTAGAAGAGCAGTCTCCGCTCCAAATATTAATCCGGATTATAGCTGGAGTAACCTCGCGTCCTATTTGGAATCGGGCGGGGGAACCCGCATCTCGCGTTGCGACACTAGTCGAAGTGTCAATACTCATTTCAACTGGAGAACATTCCGGAACTTCAACAAATTCTAGAAGTACGTCAGCTCGGCGAGCGAAAACGCTATCCATTGCGCAAAAAGCTAAACATCTGTTTAAATGAAGAAGCAAACTCTCGAACGGTGAGCTCTGGTATAATGAAATTTGAACGGTTTTTCAATCTATGATTTTCGAGTGGACAAAACTTATTGTAGCTAGAATCGTAATTTTCATCATGAGCTATGACATTTTGGAATATCCACTTAGCTGTCGGTAAGAAAACAGGGAAAGATTAATTTTGTTTGTTACACATTTTTTAATTATTTAATAAGTGAAATAGTTTTGGAACTCGGGTGAAGTCGGGTAGCAACCAATAGTGAATCATAAAAATAGAGCAGAATTCTTAACTGATTAGATTTTATGGTTAAACAGACCTCTGCTATCATTAACATGTCACTTTTTTTATTTCTAGGTTTAGTAGTCTGTTAATATTAAACACGTCAAAAATAATAATAATGCTTTGAAGAAATATAAAGGTTAACTCGCTATTGATTATCACTCCACAAGCGTGAGAAACAAGCGTGCTGTGTTGTGTTTGACAAAAGGTTTGACGTACATGAAATTAAAATGTCTTGAGAATAGAAAAAAAACTGGTCGTATGTGAACAAACCTTTGACATATTATTTGGCATCAGAGAATATAGGTAAAGATTTCGATTATTAAAAATTGTTCGTCCTTTTTAAACAGCATATAGTCGACACCAGCAGAGGTCTATCGCGAGTCATCGACAGAGAATGTTTCGCATGCTTAATTCTTATGTAATTATTATCCTCCTTCTTACACATCTTCTTTGAAAACGAAAAAAACAGAAAATACCAAGTGTCGAATGATTCCCATCCAATACCCATAGAAATTGAAAAATGTACGTTCTATAGAAATGGAACTGTTGGATTTCAAGTGATTAATTGGTTAAGTTCTTACCTTCATGTTTTTCATCAAGTTCCTACCTATCGAACCATTTTTCAATATACGATTTCTGTATTAAACAACACCGTGTTCGAAAACAATTAACAATCAAACAGATGAGTTTTGTGGAAAAAAAAACGTTTTGCTCGTTGGTTTTTCGCTTGTTCGTCGGTATTGTTGTTCTCAAAATGATATAAAATAAATGTTGTTTCGTGAATTTACAAGACTTAAATCAGTGTGGTATATTCGTCAATAATACAACCGTTTAAAAAAAATTCAAGAACTTATGACTTCAACTTCATCGGTGAGTGAATGGTTTCCCATTTTTTCTTTTATTCTAATAATCTTTCCACTTCCATAATTAGACACTTTCATCAATAGTATGTTTATATCGTTGACAGTCCACTATTTTTCAAGTTCATCTGAAGCTGAAGACACGTTCGGTGTTTTATCGCAGATTCGAACCCAACAAGCTCTCTTTTATTGAGTCAAATGAAAGAGTTAAATTTATGAATGACCGCTGTAAGGAATATATTTTTATTTTTTTTAAGTGAATATCGCATAAGAGTCTCAACTGCTCCAAACCGTCTAAAGTCAGTGGGACAATGGCATCCCTAATTGGGATGTGTTGTGAAGCAGAAAGGTATAGTGGAGAGGAAGGAGATGAAGAAGGGGAAGATTGGGAAGTACTGGCTATTCAGATCTGGTCACCAAACACGGCTAAAGCCATTCCAAACAACGTTTCAATTCTGAATGGTGGTCTTCACCAGAACGATACTTAGAGTATCTACCACTCTGGAACGTGCCGCAATTATATTATATATTATTTTATATTAATTCAAATGTGTTATGACACATATTAATTGAATAAAAGTTTGTTAAACGAATCAAGCTACGACGTACGATACGTAGGCGATCTTTTGCAACGGATCTCTCGTGAGTTCCACTGTGAACGAAATTAATTTTCCGGTCGACTTTGTGATAGTTTTGGAGAAGAGAGTCTCAGATACTTATCGGCACACTGGCTGCAAGACATAATGAGTTTATACAGAGGACAGAGCGCCGAAGCTAAGTTGCTGAGTGAGGAGGCTTGTATCCAATATCGAGCTAGGTAGCCGACACAAATGAGTAAGAACTTGGAAATAAAAATTCTACAGAGGCAAATACAGTGACTCAAATTCAAATATCCTGTGAAATTGTCACTACAATCTGCAGCAATCCTATTACATACTATAAAATAGATTTGAATACATCATTATTATTACTAAGCATTTAAACAAAATATATGGTTAATAATTGATACACGAGAAGATATGATTTGAAGCAATCTACATCCTGAACGGGAGCGATTTTCTGCTTGCCCGTTCAAAGAATCAAAATTTGATTTAAAAAAATACCAAAATACGGAGAAAATTTCTAACGTTGATAAAGTTGACTCTTGACTAGGCGGAATATGTAAAAATATATGTATAATATTCATTCATTGATTTTACGAAAAAAAAATACGTGGAGAAACCAGAAGTTAAATCATGCTTATTATATTGTAAAATATACCAGAATAAAAGTCAAGGCATGTTCAGTTCATATCTCGTCTCATCTTACAACTCGTAAGTTTATCCGACAAGTATCTACATGAACGTATTACATATAAAATATAATAGCTGCCTCTGAATCTAAATTCTGCCAAAGTATTCGACGTGTATTGGTAGTTTCAATGGATCCCGACTTATTGTGGAGAGGTAAAGAGTAGAGGGAGCTTCGGTCCTCTCAAAGGAGGGCCGAAGAAAGCGCTCGGCTTTTGCAGCGTCAATAGAGCGCAGGGCTCTCCCAGAAGTCCCGTAGAAATCTCTCCCGTGGAGAGTTCTCCCCGAGGGTTGTGTAGGGTGGACTATGTCTGTATGCAGGGGGAGGAGAGCTTTTAGCCCCGAACTCTCAAAGGTTAATGTAGCCGCCGCCGCTAGTGCACGTGAAGAGTCTCAGGATGCGGGAAGAGATTGAAGGAGTTTGTTTTAATATCGGTTTAATTCATTCGTGAATTAAAGTTTCGAGTAAGAAAACTTGCAAACGTTTCCAGGAAGATTAATTTCATCATTCAATTATGCAACCATGCCCTGAAAGCTAAAACGGTTCAAACAAGCTATGTTTGCTTAGGATCCAAAACATACGATTTAAAAAACCGACGTGCGGAAATATGTTTCATGTACGTGTTTTTTTTTCCAATAAGTAATCGTATAAACTGGTATATTTGAAAATCTTTACGGGGTAGATGATCGATCCCAGTATTCATTGGTAAGATATCACTAATCTTAACATTTTGATCTACTTAGAATATAAATGTTGTTTAAAATTTGAAAAACGAACAGGTATGAATTGCCGGGTACCTCCCCACTACCTTAGACTTCATCCATCAGAATTAAACAAAATTGGGCGAGTCAATTGCATACTGCAGTTTTTAGTTAAATATAAGTCTAAATATTTTTAGCGTAGTTAAATACATTTTTACTAAAAACACTGCACTTTTAAATTTACTTATTGGAACCTATAACGGGTAGAAATTATTATGGTTACTACGGAGAAAGCTTTCCTGCAAACTTGAGTTAATATTTAAGGGCTGTAAGCCTCCGAGCCGCTATTCTGACATAATCTGATCTATCCCGTGGTACACAAAATAAAGCCTTCACAAATCGACAAGGCCTCCAAATAAGCGAGTAGAGGTAATTAAAACACAGGAAAATACATTATATTAATATTTTGAAGGGAGTAATTAAATACATTAAATTTAAATAAGAAAATTTAAAGTGATAAAACTGAAAAAATTAGAGGATTGGTAGATTAAAAAATGTATGTTTTCGCAAAAAGCAATCACTTTGTGGTTTGACATATTTAATGAAATTAAAATAATAACTTTGCATAAGACAGATTTTTTTATTATTTTTTATGACCGACCAGATTCGCTTAGACTAAGCATCATCGGGGTACAAAATTAAACTAAAAAAAAAAAAATACAAAGTGTGCAGTTATATATACATACAGCGGGAAAACATAAAATGAAATAAAATAAGAGAACAGTGAGAAAACACTGCACGAACAAGAATAAAATTTAAATTAAAACAAATTTGAAATAAAAGGGGCAAAACGTCAACTGAGAAGGTGATTAAAGTATAATGGTAAATTTTATGAGTGGAAATAAACCTAATATTAGACTACTGGACAAATTTAACTTGATATTAAGAAAATGACTAATAATTTTAGTGGTTTTCTTCAAAAAAACACATGTTCTACAGTACACAAAATTCTCACGCGGTAATGCAAAAAAGTGTGTATAATTTAATTTAACCATGGCTTTAGCAAAATAACGGAAAAAACGCGAAACGACAGTAAATTGTAGTAAGCGAACAGATTGTTATAAGAGTCATAAATACAGCGTTTTACTGTTGAAAACAATCGAAGCCACTTATATATTTTTTGTAACCAATAGTTAGTATGTTCAATGTTAGGGAAATTGCGAGTTTGATTTTCGCCGTGTGCGTAATGATTTATTCATATTCAAATTGTCTGGGTGTTATGATATTGTTTTCATAAAGAATATTGGCGAATATAATTACAATATTAATAATTATACAGTGTTTGTTCATTTCAATTGTTCAATCTCAAAACATATTAGGTACATAATAAAGTTCCCTTCGGCCACAGATACTAATTGTTTATCGAAGCGTATTATTTCGTATAATCGAGGACGATTCCGCCAAAATATTCACGATTATTTTTCTGGCCCCTTTAATTAACTTCCTGAAGACTGTCAATATTTAAATATCTGTCAGAAACCGACATCTCCGCTGAGTTTTAGTCCGATCAAATCAATATTATTTTTCATTTCAATAATGTACACAAATCAAAAATATGGGGGTGTCGTCGGTCTCAAATTAAATACTTGGGAATTTTACTCGGTAGTTTCATGGTGATTTCAACCGGTCGATATGGAATATTAGATAATTAAAAATGTTAAAAAATACTGATTTAAATTGAAGTTTTTTTTATTAAAATTGGAATTAACTTTAAAGCACTAATACTGATTTATTATCACATATTTAAATAAAATCAATAATCTAAAACCTAAATATGAAACAGAAACAAAAAACAGAAAATAAAAAGAACAATGGTCATGACCGAGACACGAACTCGGAACTTCTACTCTATCCGGGAAAAACACTTTACCAATTTAGCCACCAAACCATATTTTAAAGCGGCATTTTTCATATTTGTGTTTTAGATTAAAATATTATTTTAAATATTTTGAAGAGTTTTTATTTTATTTTTATTAATATGGGCCAGTTAATTTACCTTCAGTTAGATTTAAACTACTGAAAACGGTTTTTGACTAACGAAAGTTCAATTATTTACTAAGAACTTTGTTTCATTTATATTTTGAAAAAAAAAAATTAAACAAAGTTATTACTAATCAATTTAAACAAAAGCAATGGTTTATAATTCTCATATACAAGGGGAAAGCAAATAACTAAAAATATTATTTCTTGTATAATTATAAAAATATAATTATCTTTTCTATGGTCATCATTATTATTGATAAAATTATTATAACGATTCTGAATTCGAAAAATATTAGTGTTAGAACAGAAAGAATTCAGAATAAAAAGATTCAATTGAATTAGTAAGTAAAATCAAAAAAAAAAAATGAGAAAACCTCACAAGTGTTAGGTCCAAATGGATTAGTATTCCAAAGGCGTTCTAAACCTATTACAGTTAGCAAATTAGTTACAGTAGTTTATATCCAAAGAAGACAAAACACCTTCATCCGGACCCCGTGTGGGAAAAGCCGTCCCACAGTAATATACAGCCTTTATTACAAGGGAATCCAGAAAGCGGAAACTGGTAATAACGATTCAATTACCCGATATGCCAGCGGTATCTCTGCACATGCCAACTCTGTATAATTGCGAGTTTGCCAATCTGGGGTCAGGTCAAATTGGCTTTATTGTCTATATTGTACTAAAACTTATTTCTCACCTATTCATACCGGAATGACGAGTCAGCTACATAGGTGACTTTAAAATGAAATCAATTCGCTACATTTTTGGTTCGTTTAAAATAAATCACAACTTTTTTTACACATAATTTTAAACAACAAACAAAAAATGAATAATCCTCGGTATGAACCAGAAATGGTTTATATTTATTTTTAATAGTAAATACCGCACAAGAGTCCCGATAGCCCCAATCGTCGAGAGCCAGTGAGACTACGGCATCCCCAATTGAGGTATGCTGCAAGGCTGAAGGTAGTGAGGGGAAGGAGCTGGGGAAGAGAAAGGTTGGGAAGCACCTGGCTATTCAGATCTGGTCACTTAACACGACTAAAGCCATAACGTTTCGATTCTGAATGGTAGTCTTTCACCAGAGCGATACTTGGAGTATCTACCACTTTGTTTGTTTTTAGGTACAAACAAAACTCTGAAATAGCTTATTTCTGTAACGATATGAAATAAAATAAGAAAATCACATAAAAAATGGAAAACGATGCAAGAAAATGCGAAATCCGTTATTTTAGCATCAGCAATAAAGCATACTGCTATATACTGATAGAGGGGTCGAGAATAAAAAATACGCATTTTACAGGATTCTGACACAAGCAATACTATAAAAGATTTATTTGAAATTTCTATACGGGTAGTTAGGAAAATGCTTACAATTTTCAGCGAATTAATTTCTAAGGCTGGGTAAAGTGATTGAAAATGCCTTTGCTGGTTTACAAACTGCACATTTTACAGTGTAGTCTAAAAAATTAAAAGATTACAAAAGGTAAAAAAATACATATTTTTTCAATCCTGAAGAAGGTTTAGGTAGATCCGAAACCGGTTGGCATATGTATCTAAGAAAGTGGTGTCAAAACAAAGTTACGTTATTTAAAATTTAAATTCAATGGAGGTCTTTGACATTTTCCTAACTGCCCGTATATAATAATAAAAAATATTTCACTTCAGCAAAACAGAGCGGTGAATGCGATACTCTGTCTGCCATATAAATAATAAGACATATGAGTTAAATAAAAACAATGAAAGAGATAACATGAAAAATAACATAAAATGATAATAATAATAATATAAGACCATTTTTAATTACATAAATAAATATTGTTTATTGATAAACCATAAGTAGTATTGCTTATATTGGAATCCTAGAAAGTGAGGTTTAGTTCCCTTTTTGAGTGTTGAGGCTTAAATGCAACCCCATTTGGTTTGACCTGACAAGCGAGATTCAATGAAATAAAAAGGGATAATTGAAGGGAATCGATTCAACCGCATTTCTCTGCTACTAGCGCGAGCCGTTAGCATCGTCACGTTAAACCTGCAGGTCGAAAGATTAAATATCCCGTGCTGTTGATAGCAAAAGTAAACATCAGTAGCATAAAAGTTAATACACTCAAATTTCAATAAGTTCAAAGTTGGAATCATCAGAGAGTTAATCTACAGAAATGTGAAGAAATGAAAACAAATTTGTTTCGAGTATGGTTTGTTTTCAGAGTGACAGAACGAAGTCAGCAGAATAGGGCCACGTGACATAACCATACAAACTTAGGTAGAGACACTTTGAAAAAGGAATTTAAAAGGAGAAAGTTGAGAAAGTGTCTCCAAAAAATCCTAGCAGTGCGCAAAAAGAAATCCAGCTTTCTCACTTTACTATCAAATGTGATCCCAAGATCCTTCAAAGTAAAGGCAATTTTAAAACTTCGACCCTTTAAAGAACTCTGTGTTTATAAGTAAAAGACATATTTTGCTGATTTAATATTCATGTGAGGAGTTTGGGCAAGGATTTATAATAGTTTAAAAATCCTTAACGCTTTAAAATGTACTAGATACTTAAAAATCACGTATAAATCATTAGACGCACTTGTTACTTAAGTTCTACATTCTAATGAATCCATGGATACTTCCTAATCTTCCTCTTCCCCATCTCCTTCCCCTCCCTACTACCTTCAGCCTCACAACATACCCCAGTTGAGGATGCCATAGTCTCACTGACTCTAGACGGTTGGGAGCAGTTGGGACTCTTGTGCGGTATTCACCATTAAAAAAATGGATTTCAAATCAACGATTTTCTTCTCTTAAGTCGATAGATATGTTGAAACAGTACACATTTGAACTAAAACGTCCCATAACATTAGCGAACCGCCGCTATCAATGAAAATTTCTCTTTTCCATCTTACACGAACCGGTCCAGCCGAGATGCTTGGTTAGAGCAACATAGAGCTAAAAGTAGACGGGATAATGATCACGATGATTGTCGGCCAGCTCGGCATCCGCAGTACAATTAATCGTCGTCATCCGTCCCGAGATGGCACTACATGCGGGATAGCTGACAGTGGCGTGCGATGCAAGTTTTTGAAAAAAAAAAAATCTGAACATAATTATTGTTTTACTGGAGATTTCTTGAACAGTCACGATAAAAAGGAAGAATGCGTGGGTAATAAAGATGGCATTATAAAATGATTTTCCTAACAATTTTCCAATCCACATTGACATCGAAAAATAAAACCTTTACAAGTAAGCATTTTTCCCCCCACCACAGTTAATTATAACTGTATGTATATTGTCACACTTTTCCCAAAATAAATAAACAGAACCTCTGCGGCATGGGTAAAATGGTTGGCTTCGGGCCAAGAAATCAAAGGTAGAGAAACCATGTTCAGAGCAAACACAAATTGATTTGTTGCAATTCGTTCCAGAATACAAGGTTCTGTTAGCAGGTATATTTCACAGTCACCCTGGTGAAAGACCAACACACAGAATCGAAACAATATTTTGAATGATTTATTCTGCGTATAACATGGTACGATATTATGTTGTTCAATTTTAACTGCTTAAAAAAAAACTTTTTAATTCAAAATTATGATGTTAACCGTGCCTGCTCTACACACATGATATCCTAGCGAGATAGGCACAACACTATCACTCTTATATTGTAATGAAGAAAATAATATTAATAATTAGCCGTGTTTGGTGACCAAATATGAATAGCCAGGTACTTCCCAACCTTCATCTTCCCCATCTACTTCCCCCCTACCTTTAACCTCACAACATACCCCTGTTGGGGATAGACGATTGGGAGCAGTTGGGACTCTTGTGCGGTATTCTTTATAAAAAAATTAAAAAATGATATAAATATATATATCTGAAAAACCTATTGGTATACCTACTTATATATAAGTAAACACCTCTATCCCTCACAGCTTTTCTGTATTTTCCAATGTCTTACAAATATCCGCCAGTTGGGGTATTATACGAGTAGGCTCACTGAATTTGAGCAGTGGAGCTCAAGTGTGGTGATCGAACAAAAAACACAATTGAAACATTTATGAAGAAAAAAAATATTACACAAAGGTATGGGATGCCACTGCCAAATGGTAGACGTAAGGTTGTACCCGGCCCAGAGTGAGAAGATGTCTGCGTGAGATGTCAGCGGGGACCTCGGTAAGAGATTAAATCTGTCGCTATCGGGAGGCTGCACGTATAGAGAGTGGATTCTGCTAATGAAATGGACCCAACACTATTCGACTATAAACACATTCTCGAATACATTATTTGACGACCACCAAAGCCAGTAAAATCACTTTAATTAATTAAAACTTAAAGTTGAAACTTAATATCACCAATTCATTATGTATATCCTCAAATAAATGTATTTCGTTGTACCCATTTTGATAATTAATAAATTTTATTAGATAAAACTATGTAAACTAAGTTAATTTAATTTAGATAATAAAAAAAATAATCATTTAAACTCATTCTTACCCACAAGCTGCTAATAGTGAATATCGTACAAGGGTCTCAACTGCTTCCAACCGTCTGGAGCCAGTAGGAATATGGCATTCCTAATTGGGGTATGCTGGTGGGTTGAGGGTAGTGGGGAGGGGAAGAAGATTGGAAAGAGCAAAGTTGGGAAGTACTTGACTATTCAGACCTGATCAGCAAACACGCTAATACCATTTTAAGCAACGTTTTGATTCTGAATGGTAGTCTTTTGCCAGGGCGATACTTAGAGTATCTACCACTCTGAATATACATATAATCACGTTATAATCGTCATCACTTTCATCCTTTTTCCTACTGTGGTCATGTATCCATCACTTCGACCAGGGGCCTCCTGACTTATCTGTCCAGCGCTAGTTCAGTGGTGAATACTCTTAGTATCGCCTTGGTGAAATACCAGCATTCAGAATAGCTTTGATCAAATTTTATGACATTTAGTCAACATTTAAGCCGCGCAAATTTTTTCAATTATCATCTTTTAAAACAACTTTCATAAATAACTAACTAACTAACCACCACGCCGTTTCCCCGCAGGGGTAGGCAGAGAGGACGGACCGCCATGTAATTCTGTCTTGGCACATATTCCTTGCTTCATTTATATTCATACATCGTCTCATACATACCCTTCTGTAATTCTGATTCTTCACATGACCCGATTCAAGTATTTGATTTACTTGATCGTGCCATGTCTTTCTCGGACGTCCTCGACTTCTTCTTCCATTCACTTTCGCATCATATATTCTTTTCACACTCTTTTCTTCGTTCATTCGCTCTACATGCCCAAACAATCTAAGCGTCTCTTCATTGATCCTATTTATTACGCTCACATCAGCCTTGCATTCTTTCCGGATATCCACATTTTTAATACGGTCATACATGGTTTTACCGCACATACGTCTCAAAGATCTCATTTCCACAGCATTCAGTCTACTTTCATCCTTCCTCTGCCAGTTCCATGCCTCACTGTCATACACCAGGGTTGGTATAAGCACTCCATTGTGGACTGCTAGCTTCGAAGCTACCAGTCCAACAACTTTCATTGTGTTCCTAAATAAAGTTTTGAGTCAAACTGCTTTTGATCATACTTACTGTCACTGATATTTTTCTGGATTTTGTCCTGTTTCAAACATTTAACTCATTCAAAAATAGTTCTAAGAGTTCAAATGCTGGTTTTTAATCCATTTTAATTCATTCATTTACTCTGAAGTTTTAAAAGAAGAAGGCTGTTTAAAATACGGGAAATTTACTTGGTTGGTTGGGAAAATAAATAAGTTTCAGCCCTGGTAAACGAAAAAAGAGAAAAAAACGAATGCCTAATTTGTAGTCAGTGGCTCCGTTACCCGGAGAAAAGTATTTGAAAAGAATTCCTTAATTATTATTATTTAGTAAACTTGTTATTGAAACAGGATATACTCTATTTGACATTTGTGTTTGGAATTAATTGCAGAGACACACGGAAAAAAAACCTTATCGAAATTTTCATTTTTTTAATATTTTTATTTAAATAACAAATAGTCACTATAAAATTAAAAGTGTAAACATAGTATAAAATTAATAAAAGTAGATACCCACATAATATTACAAATTATTAAAAAAAAGACATAGATACACTACGGCCGGCGTGGTCGAGTGGTAAGACGCTCGACAACGAATCCAGAGGTCGCGGGTTCAAAGTCGGCGTGCGCAAATAAATTTCATTCAATTAATATGTGTCAAAACACATTTAATTCACATGAACTAATATAAATTATATTTGCGGCACGTTCCAGACTGAAAGATACTCATGGTATCGCCCTGGTGAATGACCACCATTCAGAATTGAAACGTTGCTTGAAATAGACTTTAGACTTTAGCCGTGTTTGGTGACCAGATCTAAATAGCCAGGTACTTCCCAAACTTCCTCCTACCCATCTTCTTCCCCTCCCCACTACCTTCAACCTCACAACATACATACCCCAATTGGGGATGCCATAGTCTCACTGGCTTTAGACGGTTGGGAGTAGTTGGGACTCTTGTGCGGTATTCGCCATTAAAAAAAGTACAATTTTCGTACTTTTAATTTAAACAAGTGAGTTAACATGATTGAAAGAAAGAAAAAAATAATGAATCAATAATATCGAAATGGCTATGTTGATTATGCAAATCACTATTCTTTACTAGTTAAGACCTGATATATTGGGTATTGAATCCATATTTAAGTAATTAATTGTCACGATCGTGTTGCTAAGTGATGTAATGTTTGCACACGTGTTTGTGTTTGGTCGCCCGGCGCAGTGTTAGCGCCTAGCACAAATCTAACAACGCGTGGGGGTTCTTTTTTTATATTCAAACAACGATGATTAATCGTGGAAAAAAATCATCAATCAAATATTACACCAATCTGAACCAGGAACCGGTGGAAAATCCGGACGTTGATTTAATGGACACTCCCCCTGTGAAATGTGCGTTTCCTCTCAAACAAAAGAAATATACAATTGACGCTGAATATTTTCATTGTCTTATGGGCAAGCTGATAGAATTTAGGGTTGAACGGTTTAATGATTTTTTTTAACAACTTTTTTTATTTTGTAAAAATGTTTTGAAGTTATATTATAGCCTAGGAATTAAAAGCTCATCCATATAAACAGATAGAATAACCATTGGATAAAAAAAGCAATCGGTTAGAATCTTATCTATGAAAGTTGAAAATCATTTTAAGGGTCAGTACTCAAAAATGACACTAAACATTACCTTCTAGCATTCTAATGTAAGCAATACTAAAAATGATTTATCTGTTTATTTTTCTATAAGTGGTTCTAGTGAATACAATTTACTAACTGCAATCCTTTAAATTCTATGAAAAACATACTAAAATAACAGTAAAAGGTGCAGATTGAAAACCAGCAAAGGCATTTTTAAACGTTTTACCTAAAATAACAGTATCTATTTCATTTAAAAAAAAATTAAGAGATTACTATAAGAATTGTATTCACTGGAAACCTTGAATATTTTTCAAACTACCTGTATAGAATTAACAGATGAATAATTTGTTTTATTGCTTGTACTAGAAAGCCAAACAGTGTGTATTTTTAGGTGCTGACCTTTAACTAGTATAATATTACCCCGAAAATCAATCAACGTCAATTTAACTTTTTTCCAAAATGTTCAAGACCTCAGTAAGAAAAAAAGATGAAACTCGAATGAAGCCTACTAATAAAACTTTTTACTTATAAAATCATACTGTCGTACTTATAAAATACTACTTTGGATACAAGCCTCTGTGAATTATTTTTGTTTGGTGTTCTTTAATTACTTTTTATATCTAAAATTCCCTTACTACCTACTCAGAAAAGTATACCTATACATTACAATTGTAAACTGCAACAAACTTTAATTTTTCTATTAAGAAATCAATATATTGTTATGTTTTGCGTGTTTATTGTTAATACAAATTTATCTGATAATGTTGAAAAGATCTGCCTACCTATATAATATTTCATAACATTCAATATATTTTGTTGATTGCTTACTTGTTATGTAACTGACCTGTAAGTGTTTATGATAAATGTGCGTAAATTTCATATAATGATTAAAATGTAGTACCAACACGAATAAGTTAGGTTGCTTATATCTTATATTGTGTAAACACCGCTGTGGGAGTAATAATTTTAGTCAGAAGAGCACCCTTGAACAGATTACCTGAGTCAATATTTAGTATTTACTGGTAAAGCTTTTGTTAGGGCAATTAAGTTGAAATATAACTAAATCAAGTTATATTAGGTATCACAAAATAGCACAATATTTCACGAAATATCACTAGTTTTCATTGGACCACAAACTGTTGGCATCACCAAATTGCAATTTAAGAAAATCTCGTCTTTTATTTATTGATTAAATAAAAACACACGTTGTTTTAATCCACTTTTATTTTTGTACATGTCACCTAAAAATATACTATATATGATAAAACAGTATATTTTTAAGTCCCGATGAAGATTCTGCTGAGTCGAAACTAGTTGGCATTTACAAAAATAAAAGTGGATGAAAACAACGTGTGTTTTTATTTAATTAATCATGATAATCCACACACACATATGTAAAAATGTGACAAATGGACACGATCAATGTAGTGATTAAATTGTATAGATTTATACATGACATTAAGCGTCCACAGAAGAGCGGTAATATCCTTGATTTTGAGCTAAGAGGTAAATGGATCAAAGCCAAATCAAAATAGAGATATTTTTTATGAGAGTTGTTGAGTTTAGTACTAAAATATTTAAAACATTTTAAATATCAACCTGGTAAGAGCCGCCATTCAGAATATTAATGCTGCTTGAAAGGCTTTAACTATGTACGAGTATATTAACTAGAAATAGATTAAAAGTCCACCAGGTAGACGTCAGCAGTTCTGGATATCAAAGAAGTAGAGCCATCAACGAATAAACAATCCATAAAGAAGTAATAATACTTTCTCATATCATCTTTACCCCTTCCATTCCCATTCGCCTCACATTTTTCACTGCGTTACAATAAGAACTGCGTGGTAATCACGTGAAGCATAAGAATAGAGCATTGAAATTAAAACATAAATCAAAGTCGGTAATGCGGCTATTTATTTATATTCCGCCGATATATCTTAATGTCTGATTCCGAGACAGATGGTTCTGTTCGTGAGAGAAATTTGTAACGTCTCTAGTTCCAGTATCTCTGGCCGAGTTGGGATTTGATTGACCCCGTTCTTGAGAGAAATGTAACAAACATAATTCTACGTCGGTACGGCACACGAGTGGATATTATTATTGCGGGGAACACGGCTTGATGATGGATGGAGAGGAGTAACCGAAACTCTGGTAAGAGCCCAATATTAGACGGTCTAATTGATGAGTGTGTTGGAAACCGATTCTGGGAGGATGTGATACGAATTATGACGTCGGTTGAAAGTTGGCCAGAATATGTATTTTTTTAAATTACAAACAGCCAAGCGGTGCCAAAATTAGCTATTCTTTTGATAGATACACATCGCATTGCTTTAAAATGATTTGCCGGGTTAAATTTATTATTCCTCCTACGATACTGACTCCTTTCCTTTTCTTTGAAATATCCTTCACCCTTCTTTCACCCAAACCGTAGATCCTCCTAACAGTGTTAATTCGGAATATCGGTCTAATCACAGAACAATATTGGCAACCGAACGTTTTGAAAACGATTTTTTCCTGTCATCATTGTTATTTTGAAAGAAGCAATTAAAACATGCAACATCGTACGTCTATAGGCACGGAAGTGAGACGGTTTCTAGGTGTTTAATAGAGGAATCCCAAAATAACTATTTTTTCATTGTGAAAAATAAAAATAAATGGTCATGGCAACACATTAAATAATTTGGAAGTACTACAAACAAAGAAAGCCATTAAAATTAATAGTCATATTCTAAATAATCAGTAAAAAAAATCCAGTGGTCTAATACTAGGTATATTTCCTAGAAACTCAATAAAATTTCTCATTATTACTTCACCTTCTCAGTTGATGTTTTACCTCCTTCAATTCATATTATCTGTCTCTTTCATTATTTTCCTTTGTTATAATTGTAATGTTATTCTATTATTTTCTCAATGTTCTCTTATTTTATTTTATATTGTGTTCGACCTCTGTATGTATATGTAACCGCACACTTTGTATATTTTATTTAGTTTAATTTTTTACCCTGATAATGCTTAGGCTAAACGAAACTGGTCGGTCATAAAAAATAAAATAAAGTCTGTGCTCTTATACAAAGTTATTTTTTTCATTTTATTGAAAAAATAACAATTCGTGCCCATTTCGTACAGTGGGTTTCGTTGGCATTTTGGAGATCGATATATCCGTTTCTATTCCTGGAAGCCTCTGGGAAATTCACAGCGATGGATGCAAAGTTTGACAAAAATTAAGCATGCGAGAATAGAAATGGATATTTTTTCCTGTCGTTCGTTAAACATTCATACCGTCACAAATTATTCGAGGGATGGAAAGTAAAGGTTCATTTTAAATTTCTTACAGTCAGCAACATACAACACTTCATTCAGAAAAATTCTGTGAACCTTTTTCTTCAGATGTTATTTTCGGAATACTTACCTACAAATAGTGAGAATGAAAGTTTATTGGACTAAAATTAAACAATTATTATTAACAATTTCACTCACGCTGACTAATTTATCGTATTTATTCCAATTAAATATTTTCAAACACAATCAATGTACCATGTTAAGTTGTTTTAAAATGAGGTTATGATTGCCAGCTGATCACAAGTAAATCGAAAACCTTAACGGGCAGAGAATCGGCGTTTAACCAAGACTGTGATAGAGTTTAAAACACCCTAACCTAAGCTATGTACCTATATGTGTAGAGGAAGGTAGATTAATTTAGCTAAATTACTAGTCAATTTTACTCACGATGATTTCATTTATTACAATTAATCGAACAAAAAATTCAAGACTATTTAGAGTATTATTTCCACTAACCTAAGTTAATAAATAAATCACAGTTGATTTTACGAGAACGATACATTCCTGGACCGAAATGACTGAACAACATTTATTCACGATTACCGTTAATTTATTGCTCAGTAGAAGCCGTGACCGCAACCTCAAAATTTTACTGTAACTTTATTGCAAGGTATTCCAATCTGCCTTCCATAATATTTACGGTAAAGTCTTGCCAACGAAAAGCCAACATGTCTTATTAGATAGGCACTTTAATCAAATCAACATTCGAAATAAGCGATATATTTATTATAATAAGACTTGATTTATGGGACATAAGATGGTAAGCTTCAAACGTTATTAATGCTCAATTTATGGTGTGTTTAACTTATTTGATGATAAATACTTAAAAGAGGACACACCAACCTATAAATAAATCGGAGCTTAGGTTTTCCTAAAAGAAATTTGAGGAGACTTCAAAATAGAATAAGATTCATCTGCATTCGTTCATGTTCCATCGTACATATGGAGGAAAAATACGATAATCCTTTATTTACAGGTAGATGAAGTGAAAATATTACAAATAATATTTCACTAAGTATTGGTCAAAATAAATCAAGGAGTCACGCTGACATTATCACAGAGTCAAAAACGACCTAAGGCAAAAAGGCGTGTTGAAAAAACGAATGTTTGCCGTCAGGCTTTAGGAAGGGCATATAGTCTAGTTTTCCGTAGCAAGCCTAGGAAGGGCATAGAGTCTAGTTTGCTGTAGCAAGCCTAGGAAGGTATTCTGCTCGAGGTATTCATTTAATTAGTTCTGATGAATATATTACCACTATCTTTTTTTCATGGAATATCTCTAGAAGTGGCTAGCTCATCGAACAGATAAATAAAATCTGATCCTTAGCCCTTACGTTATTACTGAAAAAGTAGTTGTAAATTTTGGAAATCGTTTTGCGGTAAGAATGTGAGTGGCAAGGGTCAGGTTTTATGAACCTAAAAATCCAAATCACTTATATCCTGAGAGCATCCTCGGACAACACTTGTTCTTTTTGTTACAGATTCTTCAGAATTATTCAAAGGTGAATCTCGGCAATCCTCCCGCCTTTGGAGTGCTGTGTCGCCTTAATTATGTATCTTAGTGAAAGTGGAAGCATTATTGAATGACGTAATACACTTAGTGTCACAGTTGCTTATATTCGTGTGCTATACTTGGAAGATGCCCCAATGAACGGCCTTTTGCACTAATGACCAGCATTTCGATGGTCTAGTTTTAAATAAATAATAAATACATTATAATGAACATCTTAGCTTTCAATAAATATAAAAATAGTCTTCATAAGGTTTTTAGCAAACTATAAATTTTCAGAAATTAGAAATCGATGGAAAATTTATTTATGTGAAGGTAGCAACAGAGCTGCATTTTCGATTGAATCACAAACTTTGCGATACATTTAGATAAATTTGGTCGTTGAAATGGTAGTTAAAGGTCAGCAGCCAAAAATACACACTTTTTTGCTTTCTAGTACAATCAAAACTACAAATTATTTATCTTTTAATTCCATAAGGTTAATTAGAAAAATGTCTAAGGTTGCCAGTGAATACAAGTCTTAAACATTAATCTTTGAAATTCCTTTTGAAATGCATAGTGGAATTTTAGGTAAAACATTGAAAAACGTCTTTGCTTGTTTTCGAACTGCAGCTTTTACTAACATTTTAGCAAGTTTTGCATGGAATTTAAAGGTTTACAGTTTGAAAAATGTATTCACTGGAAATCTCAGACATTTTTATCCATAAAAAAATTGCAGATAAATCATTTGTAGTAAGTCTTGTATTAGAATGCTACAAAATAACGTTTAGCATTATTCTTGGGTGCAAACCAATAAGGAAACTTAGATGTTTGGTTTGGAGCTCAGATAAAAAATCAAGCTTTTAATATGAGTCACGATAAAGCCTTCGTTGGCAGTGTGATTTTCAATATCTGCATGTAACTGTGCACAGCATAATTCAGTTGCGTCTCTCCCACGGGTCCAAGTGACCCCGTGACCCCTGACCCGGGATCAGAGAGCCCGCAGACGAGCGCGCTACCACCGGTCTGGCTGGCCTTTGAGGCGTGACGGTTCAATGATGCTGTTGTTTTCTTCATCCGAGATTCTTTTTGGCTTGAAAATATTAGAATATAAAGAGCTGGAGTGTATAAACAAAAGTGTACTGGGGTCATCTAAGTCTTTCTACGTAGGTACGTTGCCAGGTGGTAAAAGCTAATTTCGTACTTAACCGGGTAGAAGAATCAAAGCATTAATTTATTTTTAATTACAGGTATTCTTATTATTGAAAAAACGACCACAAAAAAAAAACAAAATAGAAAATTCTTAGAAAAACGAATGTAAAAATATTAATGCTTTTAATCTATTTTTTATCCTGTGTTGAGACAGACGTATCAATAAAGCACGCACTTAGATCAGAAGACAGGTGAGCAACGTAGACGACTTTTATTAAATTGTGTACGTTTTAAGTATTCTAAAATTATTCTTGAATTGGTAAAACATTGTATCCCATATAATCATTTAATTTCAGATGAGCAAACAGCTTAACAATAACGATATAATAATAACAAAGACTAAAAGAAAAAAAAACAATTAAAAACGGATGTTTAATTGAAGATTGCCAAATTGATCACAAGAGATCAGTCCCATTATTACATTATTTAATTATATTTGATTTTAAAAACTAATTATTTTTCAGTAATATCATTCATATCTCCAGAGCTATAAGCACAAAATGTAGGAGATTAATATCATAAGTTAAAACAAAGGGAAGTCACGTATTAAAAAAAATGCATTAGGGTATTTTTACAAATGAGGGATACTGTTAAAAACGTGTGGAATATTTAAAGATTGTTTTCTACTTCTGTTTATTTTTATAACTGCTCCAAAATCGCTAATTCCTGAACGATCTGCATTTGACTTAGATTTGGGTACCACGAATGGCTGCCAACACAACTGATATTGGGATCTGGATCTACCTACAAACGATGGCCGGTGTGACGTCACAGACGTTTTTCACACAAACTTTTTGAAAAGTATAATTTTAATATTATTATTTACGTAATTTTGGAAAACAAAACTGTGAAAATACCCTGTTTTTGAGTTTAAATAGATGATAAGAAAATATGAAATTTAAAGAAAATGCGTGATTTCTACTTCAACACGATGATGATGCTCATCAGAATTGATTTCTCAAACCAAGCGAGTGGTTGGCATACGATGATTTTAAAAAATATGATCGATCGATGAATGGCATAATTTGCATCGAAACCATTGCGCCTTCGGTAATCGACTACCGGTCTTGAGAAAGGAGAGAGATGCCGCCCGAGATAATGGGTGAGAAGACTAAGTGATTCAGTGGCACGATCTGGTAGCCGATAAATACACGCTACGTCTGAGTAAGACACAGCAGCCTCGGTACTGAGAGTCGTCTCTGTTGTTGATCTCGTCCGCTGAAGAGATAAGCTGAGGCGTGTCCGAAAGAAGTACAATTTTACCTTACTTCTGTTAAAATTAACAAAACATTTTCATCCTAATTATTGAAATAATTTTCAACGAAAATATGAAACAGAGAATAAAAATATTGTTTTCGCGAACGATACTCGAACTTGGAACCTCTACTCTATCCAGGAGTGACGTCTCTTCCAATTGGGCTACCAAAACCTTACACGAAACTAGCAGTTAAATCAATATCATACTTTCTTGAAAATTATTAGCACTTTTTATTTATTTTCTACCGATACAGGCTGCCATCTTTGTAATGGTATGTAAAGCTCTACCGAGCACATTTGTATACTTAGATATATGAGACTCGAACTTGGAAACTCTACTCTATCAGGGAGTAACGTCTCTGCCAATTGGGCTACCGAAACCGACATTTAAAACGATCTCATACTTTCTTGAAAATTATTGCTATCTTTATAATGGTATATAAAATCCTACCCGAGCACGTTTGTATACCTAGATTGTGTTGGATAAACTATCCATTTTAATTGTACGGAAGATCTTTTTGACTACTTACAGAGTCTAAGGAATTGATGTTTTTATAATTATAATTAACTTTAAAGGTTTATGCTGTCTTTTCCTGTTTCATATTTTCATTGAAGATTATTGAGATTTATTTATTTGTTTATTATTTTACTTAACAATACTTTTTGTTGTTGGTTGGTATAATTGCCCATCCCACTAGGCATAAGCCTGTAAAGCATAATGCTATTTTATGTTATTATTATATTGAATTTTATTTCTTTCATTATTTTCATTTAACTTAATATATTGTATTGATTATATGTCAGACTGAGTATTACACCCACCGCTCTGTTTTGCTGAAACAATACTTTATTAATATTATTATTTAAAGTTAATTCTAGTTTGAAAGAACATTTTCAAACGTCAACATTCTTTCTTGATCTATGAAAGCTGTACAAATGTGATCTCTGAGGCGTATGTGTGGTAAAACCATTTATGACGAGATCCGGAAAGTATAAGCAATGATTGTGAAAGGGACGCTTTTTTGGTTAGAACATGTACAGCAGATAAACGAAGAAAGAAGTGCGAGAGCGAGGAGAATATATGAACCAAAAGTGAATTAAATAATAAGTCGGGGACACTCGAGAAAGACACGGTTCAATCATGTGAATCAATACTTGAGTCAGAATAACAAAGGAATATGAATGAAACGAGGAGTGTGTGCCGAGATAGAGTTGTGTGGCGGTTAATTCTTTCTGCCCACCTCTGCGGGGAAACGGCGTGATGGTTAGTTAGTTAGTTTTTTCAGAGAAGAGAGTGAATTTAACTGGCTGTCTGGGGCCATTATTTGCGACACCAATTTTCGTTTGAATCGGTAAAGATCACACTTCTAGGGATTATCTATTCAGTGGTCTCGTAGATAGTAAATGTAGCGCGAGGGCAGGGCCGGGCGGGATGCGGGGGCACTGGTGGAAGGCGTGAAGAGTCCCTCGCTTCCGGGATCTTGAGACACTTGTAAGTTGAGCAACATCTCTATTTTGCGCTGATCGGAGCAATTGAGACCCTCTGTTGTATGAGACGTTTCTACCTGTTATTTATTACAAATGAAAAAGCCTCCATATAATTCGATAAAATTGAAGAAGAGCTCTGTGTTTACTGTTACATAATATTTATTTAAGTTGTCGACCGGTTACAAAAGCCAAAGTTTAAAGTATTAAAAAATACAGAAACAAAAATAAAATTGCCCTTTTCGACTGCAAACCTCTAACCTATTGCTCCGCCGTGTGTTATTTCCTATTTCGAAACATTATTACTTTCGTAGTTAAGCAAATTAAAGTTCATTAGTAAAACACAACAAACTTCTGCTTTTTATACATTTGGCTAGGTGCAACTATTTCATCAAGTAGAAGGTGAATTCGTTTGTATATTGAACATGTGGAATGTAATAAAATTACTCATTTCCATTAAAATAACCACGAGAACCCGATCAGTTTTAAAATATTTTTTTATAGTTAATACCGCACAAGAGTCCCAACTGCTCCCAACCATCTGGAGCCAGTGGGACTATGGCATTCCCAATTGGGATACGTTTTGAAGCTAAAGGTAGTGGGGAGGGGTATGAGATGTAGAAGAGGAAGGTTGACTATTCAGATCTGTTCACCAAACACGGCTAAAGCCATTTCAAAGCAACTTTTTGAGTCTGAATAAGTGTCTGCCACTCTGGAACGTGCCGCAAATATACTTTATATTATTTTATATGAATTAAATGTGTGAAATTTCAAAGTATTCGTTAAATATGTATCAAGTAAATGTATGTTATGACACATATTACTTTAATAAAATGTATTTGCGAACGACGGGTTTGAACCCGCGACCTCTGGATTCATAGTCGAGCTTCTTACCAGTCGACCACGGACCCGTTTAATAAAAAAAATCTATTCACCTCTCTCTTTATGTCATGATTTAAACTTATTTCATAATGAACTCAGTGCCTTTGGACTACCGACTGAGTGCTCGTATTCATTGGGATTCCGTTGCAATCTGTAATTAATTAAATTTTCTCCTGCTACATTCTGCTACCCCAAACCTTTCGCACTCTACACCATATGACTCTATGCTACGATCCAGACCCGACATTTTATTCGGTCCGCTGCGATCGGGAAACGAAACCAATTTGAAGGAGTAAAAAGACCGATCGGAACGTTTGACAAACGCGATAAATTGCAGTTTCTCGTGACTTCATAAAACTCTGCGAGAGAGCTTTAATTAACGTCGAATCAAATACCGCATAGTTAAGAAATGATTGCCAATAAATTCCAATGGAAACCGCCATGCACAGTTAAAATAATGGGCCTAATATTTTAAAGGGAGAGAAAAAACAGTGATTTTAATTTGTAAGTAGTTTTGGTACCTATTTCGAATAATGTTTTATTATCATATAGCTTTGACATTGCGCTGAAAATGAAAAAATCGTTTTCTCATAACAAAAGACGTATTTAAAAAAAATTAAAAGATCACTTGGATCTGTTATCTGTTGACCTTTAAGTTCAATTCTTTAAAATTATAATTTATACAACATTTTAAAAATAATATAATGATCGTGTGATAATCAAAACCATGGAAATGTCCGAAACAGTTGAGCGTGGAAATAAATAATTAATATAATAATAAGCAGTTAGAATAGGTCGAACACTTTTTTTATAAACTCACTCTCTACCAGTTGGCATTCCTATCAAAATCAAATAACATGTGCTATGTATAAAAGTCTCACCATTAAATATTTAACAATGCACTAAACCACGAGGTTGAACGTTTGCCCAAATAAACGGTATTTAGAGACATTGTTTATTCACGCGTTTCGAGTTGCGTGAGACAGAATGAACCACAGATAATTACTTATTAAACAAGGGAATTTGAACAAATGCCTTCATAAAGTTAAATATTTATGTTACTTCTGAGAAAAAAAGGCAATCTAGCATAAAAAATGTATTCGTTTTAGTGACTACCCAGTATTATACATTAAAAAAACACTGATTTCTACTCGGAGGCTATATTTCCCGAACAACTAAGCAGATGAGTGTTTCGGCTGGAGAGGGAGGCGCAACTCACATTGCCCACCCCCTCTGCCTCTGGTATTCTCGGAGCGAAAGGGGAGGTCTGGGGGAGTGACAAATATTGGGGAGGAATTTTGATGAGGGCGCAGAATGCAATCTGAAACGATGATTACTCTTTTTTATTGGCTCGACAAGTGGTCGACATTCCAGCAATATTGCATGAATTTTGATCGCGGACGTGGTTGCCATAAAATATGAAAAACTATCCACGTCACAAAACCAGAGTGCGCTCATCTAAAAAGAGGGAAAAAAGTACAAACACAAGATCGCCTTTCATCTCATTGAATATTTCAACTAGCAGAGGTATTACTAATCGTTTGTTTGTTCTTTGCCGTTTAATGTGTGGTTTCGATTTGAACGAAATCCATTTCCTAAAAAGGTTGTTTTTAAAGCAGTAAATAAGAGTTTCTATTTTGGGAAAAATCCGATAAACAAGATATAATTTTTTTTTTTTCAATTTCAATCGGTTCATAATACGAGTGAACTGAACCACGATAATGTACTTACTTTGCAGGCAAAAACAAATATGCCTCCGAGAAAGGTTTCATTTATCAGCAGACGATTTATCTGGGAATATTCACGCTGTTCAAACACGCCCCGGCCGGAAAACTTGACGGAAAATATTTCGCCGTCTCCCCAAACACACAAAAGTTCCGCGGAATAAAAATAATTTCACGGTACGATCACTTCCAATCATATCGCTTTTGGGATAACGAGTTGTTTGACGGAACGCCATCAGGAAATAATATGATATGGAGCACAAACGCGAGACTTTCCCGACCGGAACTCGAGCTGACTCTCTTGACGCTTCCACCTTCAGATGGCTCACGGGTGATAATAACGTGGTCTGTATTACGCACAGGGGCGTTTTTAAAATGAGGATATTTTTTTTTACTTATATTTGTTATAAGCAAGGGTTTTTTAACGAAAACATCTGACAGAAACGTTCTAGAGGCGTGTAAGAGAAGGACGCCGGTATTCGTGACTTCTCAATTTACGTAATCGGTACGAGTGTAATTCCGGGCTGCAGTCTGCGGGTGAATACTGGCCTGATGATAGCCAACCTTCAACAAAAGAAGGATTTTTTAAAAGCAAATCGAATCTTGAATAAATGGGTACCAAATATTGAGAGAGATGGCGATCCAAATGGGGGACTTTCATCCAATTCTAAGCCTTTTACACTTTTTGTCTCTTTATTTTACGTAGAATAAATACGTACATCTGTTATATTATCTTTTATTCTACAAAACTTAATTATTTTGAATAGGTCCTAGAAAGGGACGCCTAGATGGTTTGGGAATGTAGAGCGAATGAAAGAAAAAATTGATGTGAAAAGAATATATGATGCGAAAGAAAATAGAAGAATAAGTCGGGGACGCCCGTGGAAAACATGGTACGATCCAGTGAATCAAATACTTGAGTTGGGCCATGTGAAGAGTCAGAATAACAGAAGCGTATGTATGAGACGATGTATGAATGTGAATGAAACAATGAGTGTGCCAAGACAGAGTTGTATGGCGGTTCATCCATTCTGCCTTCAACTACCATTCACCTCTTGAAGGTGTTGGTAAATATTTTTTTGACATATTTTTTAAACAAATAAATAAGCAAAAAAGTTGACGTTAGTGATGTTGTACGAACCTAAATACCACTCAATCTATCACCGCACAGGAACACGATAATGATTTAATTTGACAGCTTAATTAATTTTCACTTCACGAACGACGAAAAAAATTACAAAGAAATTTAATAATTTACAGCTAATAAAAAAGCCTAAGAAATGACAACCATTAAAACTTTTTGACTTAATTTTATTAAATCTAATAAAACTGAACTCACGAGCAAAGAAAACAAAGCACGCTTAGAATTTCTGCGAAAACACATAAAAATAAAATAAAACTTCATAGCCTACAGAACGTCCACAATTTTATGGCAAAGTTATGCCTGAACCGTGTGATTTGGGGTAGTAAAATATGTTTTTTGGGGAGAAGTTGGAGGTGCCAATCAAAAATTATTGGTGCAAGGGAAAGTGTTAAACTTTTATCCGATCAAAGCGGGAAGTTTTTAAACGACGTGTCAGGAAAGTGGACGGGCGGAGAAACGTCGCGAAATATATGACACGATTTTCATACAAGTATACTCGGACACATTTTGTAAATTAAAGCGAGATTTTGAAGTTTTGTTCACGAATCGAATACCCTAATGATTATGTTATCCTCGGTGTAACCGTATATCATCCAAGCAATAGGCACTAAAGGTTTATAAGAAAAAAATGTAGTTACACCAACCAATAAATTTAAAAATATTCCAGAATGACGGGACAAATCGCTGTGCTAATTCAATACTATAAAAAGTCGAAAAAAAATTTTTTTGAGGTGTTTTCAGATTCCTTATAACGTAATTCACACCCATAAGTCTTTATTTTACTTATCGCAGTATTGAACTAGCACAGCGAAATGTCATTAAATGAACCAAACATGTAGAAACAAGATATTTAAAAATTACAACTTTGAAAATGCTCACCAGTGGTTTACTCGTGAAAAATCGCGAAATGTAACTTGACTTGCAAAATTAGTTGTATTTAATATTGTCAAAAAGCATATGAGTCATAATTATTTATTTTCTTAATTTAAATAAACAAATAACTCAAATGAAATAAATTGAACTGAAACTAAAGAAAAAATATATATAAAAGGTGGCTTTAATTATACGCACGAGTGTAAACTTTTAGAATTTGAAACTGACAGATGTGTTCAGAAAATTATCAAATTTAAATCTTTTCAAATCCCTACCTACTTTATAAAACACTTACCTTCACCTTAATTACGTATTTTAACAGAGATTATTCTACATTTGAAATGCGAACTAACATATTTTCTTGGCAAGTCAAGTTACATTACGCGATTTTTCACGGGTAACAATTAGTAGTTAATAATAATTCTACGTTGACAGCATACGATATAGAATGTTCTAATGGTTTATGAAAGAGTAAAGCACTTACATTAAAAAATCATTCCGTACGGAAAAAGATGGTCCCAATCATCTGAAACAAAAAAAAAGACACAATTAATAAACATGTAAATTTAAGTCACTTTGTCAAGGGCGGCGAAAGAATCCTACAAGCAATTTAATTTTCATTATTTTATTTTTCAAAATAGCAGGATTTATTTGATGTTTTTGGCACCCGCACAGTGGGTACTTGTGTTTAGTAAAGAAATATATTATTCATTCACGTTCGCGCTTGAACAAGTTCTAGGAATTTAGCAAAGGCGGTATTTATACTGTGGTAAATCCACCCTCCTTGGAGGAAACCTGGCACCAACAACCACCACCGAGGGTTGCAGTATTGTAAAGAAAACGGAATTGTTAACATGCCATTTCTTTATACGAAACATGATATTTTTACACAGCATCACAAAGGCAGATAAAAGGCACACTATGATTTGAAAAAAAAACGACTAATTACAAGTACGTTAATTCGAAACCAGATTCTGTTCAACAATAATAATATAAAAATGTATTTTTAACTTATATTACTTTTGGTACAACGTCTCTTTCTAAACCTTCTTTATTAACCCTTGTCCAGCAGTTTTAGACAATATTCTTAAGAAACAGCGTTTCTTACAACAACAAAAAACGGAACCAACGAAAATATGCCATTTAGACTTTTTTTAAGAAACTCCATAGATGGAACTATCTGTATGAGCTGCACACAGTTGCATTAATTACGATTTCCAGAAAGAAAGTGCAATGAAAATTTCATGACGCCAAAGCTCGGCAAATAAAAATTTTATTCTGAAAAGAAACCTACCAACACATGTTCTTCTTTATAATAAATTAAAAATTCATACTTTTTTCTTATGACGACACTCTTCACTCGGAGAGTTTTCGCTCCTTCAGGGAAACGAATTTCGAAAAGAGTCCCAACTGCTCCCAACCGTCTAGAGCCAGTGAGACCATGGCATCCTCAATTGGTGATGTTGTGAGGCTGAAGGTAGTGGGGAGGGGAAGGAGATGGGGAAGATGAAGGTTGAGAAGTACCTGGCTATTCAAATCTGGTCACCAAACACGGCTAAAGCCATTTCAAGCAACGCTTCGATTCTGAGTGGTGGTCTTTCACCAGGGCAATACTTAAAATATCTACCACTCTAGAGCGTGCCGCAAATATGCAATATATTATTTTATATGAATTAAATGTGTTATGACACATATTATTCGTAGTCAAGCGTCTTACCACTCGACCATGGAGGCCGTTATAACAATAAACAAGCAACCTTAAAAATAACAGAGATTTGAATTTTTGTTCTGGCATTGCCATCGATACACAGCGCTCTACTTAATTCAGGTAAGTAATTACTTATTTAAATTGGTGTATTTTAAAATTTCTATGAGAAATATTATAAGGCTACAATTCTTCGATTGTTCACGACGATCGTTTATTATCGCATACAGTTTGTAATTACCTGTCAAAATACAATGCAGCAACAAAAACTGAAGGTGCCAACGTGGGATTGGTTCTATTGTTAGAGTTTTTACCCATCGCGAAGTTGCGAAATTACCAACTGAATATGGAAGTGTGGGCACAAGTGATGGAAATTTCAAATTGATTCGTTAATTGAACAAACGGGTCGCATAAAATAATTAAAGTTACATAAATAATTAAGGAAATATTATTATGTACCGCCGCATTGAAAATTAGAAAAAAATAATATTTACATAGGACAAGACTTGACGGTAATTATTGTCAAATATGATTTATTACAAGACGATGTTTGAAAATTATTGACACCGACTAATGATTATGCACTAAAATATATAGTGATTAAAAGGTGATAATTATGCACGTAAAAACTTTTATTTTGACATTTCCAATAATTTTTACTGTTGAAGAAAAGACAACACGTAAGATAAAATATCTTATTGTTTTTAAATTTTTTAAACTTTTGTTAGCAGTTCTGCTTTATTTGAAATAATTTTATTGCATTTCAAATTCAAAAGAAACACTGACTCGATTTTTTGTTTGCTTCAGAAATGTCAAAACATAATCATTCGGAACCTCGCTTGCACTTAAGTTTAGTGACACATGGGTACAAGATGTGGTACTCATTAGTTTCACGTCTTCCAAACCCGGATACGATCTATGTTTCAGTGTTGATAATGCCTTTTTGGTGAAAAAATGAACTGTCTATATGTTACTTGAGTAAGTAACACCATCATGAAATACTCTGTGAAAAAATCTGGCACTTAAGAGTCAGCACTCAAAAATGATATTAAACATTACTTTCCAGCATTCTGATACAAGCAATTCTACAAATGATTTACCTGAATTTTTTTTATGGGTAGTTCAGAAAAATATCTGAGGTTTCCAGCGAATACAATTTTAAAACTGTAATCTTTAAAATTATTTGAAAAACATACTAAAATGTCATTAAAAGGTGCAGCTTTGAAACAAGAAAAAGCATTTTTGAACGTTTTACCTAAAATTCTAGTCCATTTTTCATAAAGAATTTAAAATATCACTGTTTAATAATTGTATTCACTGGAAACCTCAGACATTTTTCTAACTACCCATACAGAATTAACAGATAAATCATTTGTAGCATTGCTTGTAAAAGAAAGTCAAAAAAGTCTATTTTTGGTGCTGACCCTTAATAATAAATAAAGTGAGAAAATCCCAGCGAATTTTAATCCACGAGACCCAACGCAGCGCCTGAATAGCGACAAATTCCCATTCCACGTAGCGACGCGGCAGTGACGTGATATCTTTGAAAACGGATTATTTGATGCGTCAAGTCGACGCCCGCCGGAAGCGGTGGACCGCCCTCAGTGCCCGGGGCGTCGCAACGTCTCTGGGCAGAATCTGAACGAACACATATATTTGAAGTTCCACATTATTGGGATGCACATCGCTGTATTCTGGCCAGGAAACCGAGCTTTTTATCAATTGAAGAATGTATATAAGTAAATAAATTTTATTAGTAGGCATTATATTCCAAATATTTTTTCCCTTGTGGTGTGTGTAAGTAGAATGTGAATTTTATTGTTATTTCGTGTGTTGTTATAAATATATATATTACATATCATTGCTACCAGAGTGGTTATACACTCTCAGTTTCTAAAGGTTTTACACAGCTTGAATTGGCTTAAGCCATGTTTAGTGACCAGATCTGAATAGCCAGGAACTTCCCACCCTTCCTCTCACCCATATAATTTCCCTCTCCACTAACTTTAGCCTAATAACAACATAGCCCGGTTGGGATCAGTTGATACTCTTGTGTGGTATTCACTATTAAAAACATTTTTAAATTCCCGTGCATCTACCATCATTTTTCAATCATTTTTTCATTTCTGTGTTATATTTAATGTAATTATTGGATAATGATCTGTAAACAAATAGATATATGTTTTCATCGTATAAAAGGTAACAAATTATTTAATTTTCAAAACATGGGAAATCCCAGAATGGAAAATTACGAATAATTGCAATCCATAAAAATAGTGAAATCAAATCAAAAATTTAAGTTAACCCTTACGTGACTGAAAAGGTACCCTTTTCGGTTTTCAACAAAGATTTTTTGAAATTTTCCAGTAAGTCTAACCGGTTGAAACTTCTTGACTTCTCCGCAATAGTAAAAATAAACAATTTAACATAACCGTAGGATGTGTGGTGGGTGGTATGTTAGCGGAAAGCGCATAAGTAATTTACAACTTCTGATGACTGAAAGAGTACCCAGGTACCCTCACGTGTTTTATATGGAGTTTGAAGCTTATCCGTGTTTATTAATCATTTTGTCTTATTTTAAATGATTAAACATGATGTACTGTTATGTTCAAAGTACATCACCAGTATCCTGAACACTATTTTCAATCACCTATTTAATTAAAAACCCCAAGAAAATATGGTACTGGCTGAAATTCCTATCCACTTCCCCAAGTATTGAACTGAGTCGAAATATATTACGTCATAAAAGTAGTCCAGCAAATTTCGCCAAATGATATACTGTAAAAGAAACCTTTATAATCAATTTTAAAAAGTTGTAGTTTTCTTCAGTCACATAAGGGTTGAGTGATTGATAAAAAACGTCAATAAATAAAGTAATATGCTAATGTATTTACGTTACCTAATTTAATATAGTTTTGATTCAGGAACCAAGATAAAATATTAAATCATCTGTTTCTCAAGTAATCTGCATCACTGAATCAGTTCACACTTCAAACATTATCCTAATAAATACGATAATAATTCAATTGATCCTAATCTAGCACTAACGCACTCCCTTACATATTAATTCAAACACCATTAACAAATTAAGCGAGGCCAGCATCCACCATCTCTCCGACCGCAGGATCTTACGCTGCGCCAGTGTAAATTCGGCGGCTAAGACGGGATGCATCTCACACCCCCGGGACGAGCCAAAGCCTGTAAGATTGCATCTCAATAGGGGATGATCCTGAGATTGTGACGCTGGATAAGGCACGTCCCGGGGCTCCTACTAACCGTGATTTACCACCCTTAACTAAGGCTTTCACGCTGACAGAACACGTATTCTGTATCGAGAATAACACACCCAATTCTTACTTTAAATAAAGAACGGAGAAGAGGTCGTTTGTAAATATCAGAAACAAATTCAGAATAATGCCTTCTGGAATAAAAACGAATGCGAGAACACACACTTACTTTATACAAATATGTTAATAAGGTTAAACTTTATATGCATATTACTATGGTATACTGATTCATTATACTTATATTTGTAGTAAAAGGCCGGTGGAGAGGAAGACAAAAAACATAATACAGTTAAACAAGTGATTTGGTTATCGGAAATAATATAACTATATATAAATCTAACTAATTATAAACCTATATTACTTTTATCATCCTAATTACCCTGACAAGATTACTATATATATAACAAAAAGGTGTATTAAACAATCGTAAATTAATGTTTGAGCATTTGAAATTTAATTTATACAACCAACTCTATGTATGAATGACCGGTTAGAAGCAGACTAGTCTGAAACGTCGGGTTCCCAAAAAAACGTCGAGGGGTAAATCCTCCACCTAGCTCCCAATCGTCCAACATTGCTCATGTAAAATCCGCTTTTTTATGATGGTATTTTTTTAGTACAAGAGTCCCAGCTGCTTCCAACAGTTTAAAGGAGACGGCAAGGAGGGGTATGGGAAGAGGAAGGAAGGTGGGAGGAAGGTACCGGGCTATTCAGATCTGGTAACCAAACACGGTTAAAGCCATTTCAAGTAACGTTTAGATTCTGAATGGTGGTCTTTCACCAGGGCGATACTTAGAGTATCTATACCACTCTGGAACGTTCCGCAAATGAACTTTATATTATTTCATATGAATTAAATTTGGTATGACACATATTAATTAAATACAAGTTATTGGCGCACCCGGGTTTGAACCCTCGACTTTGGATTCGTAGTCGAGCGTCTTTAGAATTTAAATATTGTCAGGTTCGTTGTAACATGGAAAATTTAGTGTCACATAAAAAAAACGCAGAAAAAGTGTCAATCAGTCCGAATAAAATGCGAAAAAAACATAACTTTTAAACATGTTCTTACCCTGTTTTACTCTTCTGGGCCAGGAAAACAAAATAACCCTTAGAAACCGATTTTATTCTGCCCTGTCGTAACGTAAAACCATAACTGAAATATTATGTCTGAGTTTACCATACGTTCGCAACCAAACGGCATAATTTAATGATTCATAAAGATCACGCACATAAGCGATACTATAAAAACCGATCACGATTTATACAAACACATGCAAAAAATGGGTTTCTGTGGCAAAAATCATGTCATTGGGGCTAAGTTACGACATCACGCGGACTGTAAAAATCCATATTTAATAGGATGTAAAACACACAAAGATAAAAACGGCGCATGGCGATGGCTCGGCGTGCAAAACAGCAATTACTCTGAAGACAGATATTTTTATTCAGTATTCAAAATATTCAACGCAGTGAACAATTTCTAAGAGTGAATCAATGGAACCTGACTATGAACACCGCTTTCCAGAATTAATCTTGAGGGTGCTTTTGTGAAACGTGTTTAATCCGACAAACTTTCAGAAATGTCGCTTGGTTTCAAAATGACAAATAATAAATGGTTTAAATAGAATAATGAATTTTATTTTTCATGTAGCTAAAACTTTTATATTTCCATAGTTTAGGTCAGCACTCAAAAATGACACTAAGTGTTACATTCTAGCATTATAATACAAGCAATGATACAAATAATTTATCTGTTAATTTTCTATAGGTCGTTAGAAAAATGACTAAGTTTTCCAGTGAATACAATTTTTTAACTGTAATCCTTTAAATTCTATGAAAAACATACTGAAATATCAGTAAAAGATGCAGTTTCAAAACCAGCAAAGGCATTTTTTAATGTGTTGCCTAAAATTCTAGTATGCATTTCATACAGAATTTAAAAGATAACTGTTTAAGAATTATATTCACTGGAAACCCAAGACATTTTTATGTTTACCCGTATAGAATTAACAAATGAATCATTTGTTGTTTTGCTGTACCAGAATTTCAAAAAGTGTATATTTTTGGGTGCTGACCCTCAATTAATTTGATGAAAATGAATTAATAACTTTGTACAAGACCACAAATTTTGATTTTATTTTTATGACTGTCCGGTTTCGCTTAGCCTAAGCATCATCAGGGTACAAAATTAAACTAAACAAAAAATACATAGTGTGTGGTTTTATATACTCATACATATTTACAAGGTATTTTTTATTTTTTATTAAATATGTTCAACCAAAAAGTGATTGCTTTCTACAAAAAAAAGGAAAAGTTTATTTAATGGTCCTTAAATTAAAACACCCCCTTTCCCATGCAATATATTAAGTTCTTGTCCAAAAATAAACAATAATAAATTACAACATAAAGAACCGACCAATATAAATAATACCCCAATCTGAAGGTTATTTTTGTATTTAAAATCTGCAGTTTAAAAGTGCTGAATTGTGAAAATAAAAAAAACAACATAAAAAAATAAATACATATATAGAAAGGGGTTCTGGATAATTAAGGCAGAAAGTAGTCACACATTATAACCATTAAATGGTTAAGATATAAAATAGTTAAAAATACTGTTTTCATTTTTAAATCATTTCGATTGATAGGTTTTTAATTACATCAGAACATATGTCGCACCTTCTAATCCATATAAATTCGTTGATGTTTTAGCGACCCGAGAACACACTCGTAATTCATGAATTTGAAAATGATATCACCGGCTTGAAATAAAATTTCAGATTCCCTGAAAAATGAGACCAGGTGAACTGACTCCAAAGGAGATAATAAATTATTAAAGTTTGAGAAAACGCGAAAATTACTTTCAGAAGTTGGGTAACCGATCTAGGTCGGCTCTCGGGATATTTTGATTTGAATTGGTCTAAAAGCAGCAAGAGAAAATGGAAAAATATACATAAAACGAAAACAAGCATAAAAAATCTTTACCTCATTTTAAAGTTAAACGTTAGTTATTTGGACAGAATAAACTCAAAAAGGCATTGCTTTTACAATTAAAAACAAATCATTTACACAACCCTGTAACTTTTATAAGGCCATTTAATCAATTACCACAAAAAGTTTCATTTTATAAAGATATAATAATAAAAAACCTTGTAAATTTTAAAATAGATGGTCTGGTTTTTATTCGTTATTGGTGGTTTTTAGATTCCCCAGCATTTAATTCAGGAATTTCATTTCGTGAAATCACTTAGATAGTGAATAAATTTATTTAAATGGGCGAGATGTGTGTGAAGTGAAGTGGCCGGCTCAGTGAGAATGATGGCACAAGATGGATTCTGAACAAGAACGATCTCGATTTAGATGGATAAGGTCATCTGTATGCTTATCAGAAGAAGATTTGCGAGTGGAAAGAAGTGCCGAGAGGGATCAAGGAATAGAGAAAAACTAATTGAAAATAACAGTTTAATGTTGTTCAGTTTGTCACTTAGCACGATTTATTTGACGAAATTTAAAGGATGTACCCAAATACTCCTTAGAATGATAAGTACCTACATAAACGTATCTATATACATGCAAATCTATATATGAAAAGAATATATGATGTGAAAGTGAATGGAAGAAGAAGTCGAGGACACCCGAGAAAGACACGATCAAGTAAATTAAATACTTGAATCTGGTCATGTGAAAAGTAATAGAAGAATATGTATGAGACGATGTATGAATGTGAACGAAGCAAGAAGTGTGTGCCAAGACAGAGTTGTATGGCGGTTCGTCCCCTCTGCCTACCCCTGCGGGGGAGCGGCATGATGGTTAGTTAGTTATATCTATATAGACCGGTTAGTAGCTGAGTGGACAAACGCGACGGATTCCCATCCAGGCGTCATGGGTTCAATTCCTCTGCTAGCCAAGTCTTCCATTATTGCACAAGCAACATATTTCGCTTATGTTTATGGCAGTTGGTTTTTTTTTCAAATATAGTCAGGCTATTCGTAACCCGGGAATGTTAAAAAATACATTAATTAAAAAAAAAACTGTTTTTCGCTCTTATCTTATTTTTATATAAGTAATTGAGAAGAATGTTGCATTAAATTGGTTTAACTTTGTTTAAATTCTTGATATGTTAATTTATACTTAATTTTAAAAACACTTGGTTATGAACATTATTTTATAAGTAGGTAATTTGTTGATACGTAGTTGATATTTTCTTAACAATGTGTTAAAAAAGAATTACATGGTTTATACCTTGTTTACACATTGTTTTTTTTTTTTTAATATTTATGTTTGTCTTGCTAGATACCAATCTCGACGAGTTGTTAAAACTATTGCGAAGGAAAAAAACCACGTATTTCACTTACAGAAAAAAAGATACAAGGTAACATACAATACAAAATAGTGAATTAAATAACAAAAAGCTTTTTACAAAATAAATGTATGGCAAAATAAACAAAATAATGTTCACACTGTTTTTATGTTCGAATTAGTGATTATAACTAATTACTGATTATACCACATTTTTACGAAATTGAAATATTCTAATAATTTAGAATTCTGGGTAATATTAACACCACTATCAGGTATTACTAGAAAATTATTTGTAAAAAATGGCGGATAGATAAGTACACGTGCTATCGGGAATGTTGAAAACTAGGATAATACCGTCTTTAAAGAGTTAAAAAGATAAAGAAAGAAGTTAATGGGAGAATGTCCTCCCAGATAAGAAATTACAGTGAGAAATAAAGAGCCATGTGGATAACTTTTATGTTCGTTGCACGTTTTCCAAAATAGATTACAGAAGTTAACTTATTTAACTTGCACCATCCGGGGACGTGTTAAGACTTCATTATTACAGAGAGAAAACGCCACCAAAATAAATGACCGACCATTCAGATGCTACTAGCCTATTAAATTAATGTTCCAATTTGATTAAAAGCTAAATTGATTAAAACCGCGAAGAATAAAAGATAATATAAATTAAATAATCAAGCAAGTTTAGGTAAAGCTTTCAAGAGAGGGTTGCTTCGTTACTGAATCGCTTTAGTAATGATAACTTACAGAACTGCATAAATTCATTACTTATTCCGAAATCAAGTTGCCGCCCGCCCACCGCACTCCCGCCAAAATGTTAAATAAATGTAAATTTTTAAATTACGAACCGTTTCAGCGTCACGTGACTCTCGAATTGGCGGGAACCAATCAGGGGGGGGGATACCCTCAAGCGGGGAGGCATCTCGTTACATCCCCAAAAATGGAATTGATAATCTGACGGCAAAGTGTGAAACTTGTAAGGCACCTCGGTACAAAATTAAATTTATGAAACGGGATCGAGACGGCGCATTATGGCCGATTCGTATTCGGGTCGCGTACAAAGTTTTCCTGTTCTGTATTAAATTGTTATTTTTACAGCACGGTGACGTTACGTTACTCTCGGCGTTATGGTATTTCAAAAATGGCTCCATTTCCGATGTGCATCGAAATATGAAAACGATTTATTTCAAACATAAATATATTTTTCTCCGAAATGCGAGCATACATCATCCGTGAGATCTGATCTAAGCGAACGTGTTGGTGCGGGTCATAAACAACAAGAAATATGTTTACAAGAATTGATTTTGAAAATAAAAAGGCCATGCAACATTTCGTTAGTAGAAGATAAACGATTGTAATTATTTTTGTGTTTAAGGCTATAGCCAATATTAACTTATTTATTAATCAGATTTGAATAGTCTAATACTCTCACATTCATCGGGATTACGACCATATAACATTTTCCTAACGGAGGTGCCACAGTTTCACTGGCTTCAGGCGATTGTGACTCCTTTGTTATTTCACTCCGCTGAAAAACTACCGTTCGGAATCTTAACATTCGTTGCTCACAATGGGCCAAGATCAGTACTTAAGAGTCAACACACAAACATACACACTTTTCGGCTTTCTAGTACAAGAAAAATTACACATTTTTTATCAGTTAATTCTATACGGGTAGTAAGAAAAATGTCTAAGGTTTCCAATGAATCCAATTCCTTAATAGAAATGTTTTAAATTCTTTATGAAATGCCTACCGGAATTTTAGGTAACACATTAAAAAGTGCCTTCACTGGTTTTCAAACTGCATCTTTTACTGACATTTTAGTATATTTTTCATAGAATTTAGAAGATTATGGTTAAAAAATTATTCGCTGGAAACCTTAGATATTTTTCTAACTGTCCATGTAGAATTGAGAGATAAATCATTTGTAGTATTGCTTATATTAGAATGCCAGAAAGTGACGTTTAGTACCATTTTTAGGTGTTGAAGTCTAAGAGGACTGCAGGCTTCGCAAAAAAGATTGGCAAACCTGAAAATTTTTGAGGGAGGCCCATGTTGAAAGCTGAACGCCAGAAGGCTCTTAAAGAAGAAGAGGTTGTTGAAGCAAACTATAAGAAGATACGCAAAAGAAATCTGCAACTCCCCCTCCCCCCCCCAAACAAACATTTTAGAATTCCAAGTGCCCACTTCGCACCCATCTAATTATTCAAGTACCTAAATTGGCAGAAATTTAAAATTCCGATTGGTTTTCTTTGCGCGAAGTCAATCTCGAATCGCCGCGGGGTAGACTCTGATTCTCCCCTCACCCCCATCAGGTAATATCGAGTCGTGAGATGATGGCTCTACGGGGGTGGGTTTTTTCAAAGCATCGACAGTCCCCATCAATAAATGGCTTATTGAAATCCACGACATGTAATTTAGAAAGCGATTATTCTTCAGACGTCATCTTCCACCGGAGATTGGCAATAAGTCGCAAAAGATGATGTGGCAAAAAAAAAACAGCTCGCTGAATTTGCACGCGAACCAACACAGAAAAGGATATTTTTGTTGTTGTACCATATAGTAACTCGACATTTAAGGGCGTTAGGTTTTAGGGCTCGCATTGTGTGGAGGGTTTTTTAAAGTAAAGGAGGGACGAAACTTTCGTGGTCGAGCAGTTAATATCCTCGATTAAGAGTTCTAGCTTTCAAATCCCAACATAGATAAAAGTTATTTCATTAATTTGTGTTATTTCACATAAAATAATATGTAATAATTATATTAATAACAGTGAAATTATATAGCGCAGTTTTGTGACATTTCAACGCAAGTGCGCTTCATACTAAATTAAGTAAGCTAATAAGACTAACTAACAAGGAGAAAATAATGCATAATTTGTATACAAATTAAAACTATCTAAAATCATGATTGTTATCATAAATCATGAGAGAAAATGGTTCGGATATGAGTATCACAGTGCATGTGTACATCAACAGATTTAAAAAAAAAAAAACACAATTTACCGGAAGCTATTCATTTTAAATCAAAGAAAAGGAAATTAGATTGAGGACAATTAACATGTTGGTACTTAAAAAATGTAATATTTTAATATATTTGCGGCACGCTCCAGAGTGGTAGATACTCTAATATCATCTTGGAATCAAAACAAACCAAGAAAATAGAAGATGCAGCAATAATACAGTGGTTGTTGTAAGAAAGGAATATCATTTCAGTAGATTTTTTATGAATATCGGAAGAATTTAGCTGAAATCGGTAGATCTACCGAAACTTCGGTAGGAATGGCATCGCTTCAAATTGTAAAAAAGATTTAACTATCTATTTTAAAGGTGCATAGCTACACACAATAAAATGAGTACATTAACAAACTAAATGACGAATACTCTTAGTAACGCCCTGGTAAAATATAACTACTCAGAATCTTTGTTTGAAATGATTATAGCCTTGTTTGGTGACCACATACTTCAGGTACTTCCCAACCTTGTCTATCCTATTCCCTACATCTTCCCACTCTCTTCAGCTTCACAGCATACTCCGATTGAGGATGCCATTGTCCTACTGGCTCCGGGCAGTTGCCATCAGTTGGGACGCGTTTAGAATTTCTCCCTCCTGTGCACCAGTACGGAAGGGATCAAGTTAGTAAGAACTAGTAAATTATTAGCAATGGCGCTATTTATTCGGCGTTACCTTCCACCAAAATACCGGCCGAAAAATCAATCTCAACTGACTTTTATCTTCTGAATATTGCAGTGCGTTCTTTAAGACAAATGTATCCATCAAAAATTATCAAAAGTATTTTAATATCTTTAGAAATAATAACGGTTTTTGCGGTAATTTATTTTTCCTGGTGTCTATTTTAAAATAATTTCAAACAAACAGAGATGAAATCAATAGTTTCAGGATGACGAGAATTGTAGCACGTAAACAAAAGTTGCACACCGTTCAAATGAAAACCTTTAAAAAGTAAACAACGCTCACTGCAGTTAAGTGAATATATTCAACTATTAAATAACATCTAAATGAAGCATCGATAATCCAAATATCCAAAAGTTAGATGTTTCTATCCCTATCATTCAGGTTGTATTGAGCCATAAGATGATGGTCCCGATTCTAGAGTAGCCTCCCTCCCTATACCCCACCTAAACGCCCGCCACCAATATAAGGGGGGGGGTGGAGCAAAGGGTGGTACAGGGAGGCTGCACAGGGCCGGATTACGCCGGAGGGGTGTGTATTAAGAGTGTATTAAACCAAAACCGATTTTCGCAAGTCGGTTAAATCGGGATCACTGCGGGTAATAGCGCGAAAAGGAGAACACTCTGTTACCAGGATGATAAAAAATCGCGTTGGGGTTAGCCGTTAACCGCTAACCAGTCAAGTGTTTATTATAAATACGAGACTGTGTCGAATTTATGCTTCATATTTTTGTCGTTCGCTTTGATCTGCATTTGCATGATTAACTTAAACTAAAACCTGATTTCACATTATTTAATACTCGTTCTCTGTTATTCTAGCTCTAGATTTTTTTGCAAAGTCCACGTGGCTTGAAAGATTATTGGTCAGTAGATAACATAATATTATTTTTAAATGTACAAGTGTGCGTAAAGATCAGATACATTGTTACTTGCCATAATTTATTTATTTTTAAATGAAGAAATATTTTTACAAAAGAATTTATAAAAATCTCTCTTTAAGGGTCAGCACCCAAAAATATACACTTTTTGGCTTTCTAACATAAGTAATTTTACAAATTATTTATTTGCTCATTTTATAGGGGCCGGTTAGAAAAATTTCTCAGGTTCCCAGTAAATATAATTCTTAAGCAGTAAACCATATACAGGAATTTTAGGCAAAAAGTTCGAAATGCCCTTTTTATTGACATTTTAGTACTTTTTCAATAGAATTTTAAAAGTTACAGTCTAAAACATGTATTCACTGGATATCTTAGACGTTTTCCTAGCTACTCATAGAAAATTTAAAGATAATTCATTTGTAGTATTGCTTGTATTAGAATGCTTCAAAGTGACGTTTAGTGCCATTTTTAGATGCTGAAATTGAATATCGTTAGCTTTAAGTATAATAAATGCATGTATCAGCGCCTCAACATTAATAAAATTGTGACATATCTAAGACATGTGTCAAAATAATGTTTCGGCATATTTATGTCAAGTAATCGACATTAAACCACCTTCCCTGAACAATTCGCATATTTCACGTAAGCATTTCCACCATTAACCTCAAGAAATAAAATGAGACCACTAAATTTCGTGGTTGAAAACAAAGTATTAATTTAATCTAGTCTAATTAAGGAAAGCCTATTGAATCTATCCCAAGTAGCCCTCGTATTTGTTCACTGACCGGAGGATTAATCGATTGAATTGATAAATTATCCAAAATATATTATACAGAGCGCATTCAACTCGCAAGTGGGTCAGGATTATTTCAAGGGGGTAAGTATCTTAGAAACCCTGGGTTCTCTAGGTCTTTATTTTACAGCTCTTATTTAGTTGCTATTTAATAAAGGTTATGTTAGATCAAGATAGACTTTTATGTACGGTTGGTTAAAGATCTAGTTCGGTTTTAGAAGTTCAATCCATGGAGGCTGTAAAGCTATGCGTATCTTTAAAAAAATCTAAATATTAATATTGAAATTGGAAATAACTTTAAAGCATTAATTCTTATGTTTTTTTAACATGATGATAGTATAAAACACAAATTCGAAACAGCTAAACCAGGAAATAAAAAGACAATGATCACTACCGAAAACTTTGTCTCGGTTATGACCATTGTTTTTTTTTCTGGATTTTTCTGTTTCATATTTGTGTTTTAGATTATTGGTATTATTTAAATATTTTAAAAAGATATATTTATATGTTTCCATAGACTTTCGGAGCATTCACAGATTTACAGACTTTATGGACTGCAATTTCCTAGTGTATAAATATTAAATAAGACAAGTAAAAAAGCATGTAAATACTAACACTATCCTCAACACCAAAAAAATACAACAAAACATTTTGCCGATTTCAACTTTAAAACATAAATTAAAATTGACATCGGAAGCAGTGAGTAGCTAAGCATTGGATGTCATTTTGCAGTAAGCGGCTCTTATGGAGAGATCTGCGTAGTTCGAGCGAGAGTTTTTCATTGAAAAATAAATCGCCAGTGAAGGGGAAACCTCATTAAAGCGGTCCGTTTATCATAGGCGACACGAGGGTGGCACAGGAAGTTGGGTAAGCGGTAGACAGGACCAGGTAGCGAGAGCTTTGTGGGGAGGAGGCAGTATTAGAGGAACTCAATTTGGGAGATTTTCAAAGAGCTCGTCACTATTTTGAGTGCAGTAAGCTTTGTAAATAATAAAAAGCTATAGAAGCAAAGAAGATGACAAACGTACCGGAAGGTACAGTAATTAAAAATTAGAATAATTTTAAAAACTCGTGTGAATGCTTTTGAACTATTTTTATTTAGGTTTTGTAACTGTCTAGGGGCTTAAAACGTGTTGGTAACAGTTTTAAAACATTTTAAAGAGTTTTAAAATTACTTGTATCTCACACCCGCACTATACTGTTGTAAGCTTGGAGTAAGAATATACAGGAGAGAGAGCTTAATATTTTAACCCAACCTATACAAATTTACGATAAATTACTTTCTACGGGTTTTCACGTCGTATACCAAGAGAGAGAAAGAGTCAAGAAAAGTTCTCACACAATATCGCACCACTTTTGACATAGCTCGCATCAACGGTTTTTGAGATTTTCTGTATATTATTGCTCTTAAGGTCGTAAGTTAAAATATGTCAAACTGAGATAATGCACTTTGTAGATTTTTGAAAAATACGAATTAGGCGGTTGTGTATACTACAGAGGGAGAACAAAAAATTAAATAACAGAAGAATGAGAAAATAATAGAATAACATTTAAATTACAACAAAGGAACAGAGAGAAAAAGAGAAAAAATATGAATTGAAAGAGACAAAACGTCAAATGAGAAGGTGATTAAGGAATAATGATACATTTTATGAGTTTACAGGAAATATACCTAATATTAGACTACTGGACCAATTTACCAAATTATTAAGAATATGACTATTGATTTTAATGGCTTTCTTTATTCCTAGTACTTCTAAATTATTTGATCTAATGCCATGATCATTTTTGTGAAGAATACGAGTATAAGCACCGGTGCTTTTATTGAAGGAATGATCTTTATCAATAAGATGATTAGCGAATTCAGAAAAACCTTGGTTATTTAAACATCTAAGATGTTTTTTGACTCTAATATATATTTGTACGTTACATTTACAATTTACCTTTAAAACAGAACAAAGCCGATGCGTTGCAAAATTGTGAGAACAAGTTTTCATGGCAGTGTTCTCCGTTCAGGCGGATTTTATGAAATATTTTTTCTCGCCGGCTTTGTGGTTATTTTGTTTTACATGGAAAACGGCAAACTTCCTCGGTTCACAATTCCAAAATAACACGGCGCCCGGACTGCGCTTAATTATCTTAATTGAATTGGAAACGTGCTTAGTTTACTCAATACCAACCGACAAATAAACACACACAGCCTGATACATTCGTCAGCCCCTAAATCACGCGGAGGCCTCACTCGAAAGTGAAATTACCGCTAGCCACTGAAGAGCTGAGTCGATACAAGTGTGATGTGGGCGTGTCCGCGTGCCCAAAGTTAGTTCAATTTGTCTTTGTGAAACGGATCGAGCATCTCAAAAAATCGAAATTGTTTTTTTAACAGATAATCAAACAATTTTTATTTTCTTTAAAAATAATGACAAACATTCCCGGGTTACGAATAACCTGACAATATTTTAAAAACTCCTAATACTATCATAGTAAGAGAAAAATGTTGCTTATGCAATGATGGACTTAAATAGCAGAGGAATTGAACCCACGACGCCCGGGTGGGAATCCGACGCGTTAGTCCACTCAGCTACTAACCGGTTAATTGCCTCTCGTTATATTCCGGCAGTTTGTCTTTCAATGCTCGGCTCAAACGCATCAATTGCATTCGATAACGATCGCTTTTGATTGTTTCAATCGGTATTAACAGCTCATAACACACTACGTCGAACTGGTCCCACCAAATACAGAGCATGACCTTGGAGCCGTGAATATTCGGTTTGGCCGCTGACGTGGAAGCATGTCCGGGAAATCCCCATGATTTTCTGCGCTTGGGGTTATCATAATGAACCCATTTTTTGTCTTTAATCACAATGCCGTGCAGATATCTCTTCCGTCTTTGACGTTCAATCAACTTTTCACAATTAAACAAACGCCGTTCAACATCTCTTGGTTTCAACTCGCATGGCACCCGATTTCCTTACTTCTGAATCATTATCATGGCTTTGAGGCGTTTTACAATTGCTTGTTAAGTCACTCTCAATGATCGTGCCAATGTTTAAAGAATTATTTCTACTACTTACCACTAAAGCCATCTATAGGAAAACGGAGGAAAGTTGAACACCTAATACATAAATTGCCAACCTTAGATTTATTTTAAATCTGTACATACATATCATACTTCTAGGCACTCTCCGTTCAGTGCAGCAAGCCCATTTTATATGGGTCAGTTAAATTAGGGGAGGTTTTGTAAATAAACAATAAACAATGGTTAAGCCTTATCGAAGCGAAGATCGTGGGTTTTTTTAAATTCGTGATTCGTAAATGAAATCATTTCTTGCTAATTAGATCGACCCTATAACTTGGCATCGGGTGTGGTTTGAAGGCTTCGGTTGGCTTATCACAGGTACTAACTGAGGAATTTATCCATTAATCTGATTAAATGTTGATTTAACATAATTCTTGCGTCAACATTTTTAAAGGACACAAATCAATGTTTTCATTATTTCATTTTCAAATTTATACCACTGGAGAAAAACGAAATACAACAAGAAAATGTATTGAGTAAAGTTTTCTTAGCAATAACTTTTTAAATAGCACAATTTAAAATTTATTATTTTTAAAAATTAATTATGTTTTTTTCCATTCAAGGAGACTGGTGGGCGGCTCAGCAAAATTTATCGAATATGACGAATTATGTATTAAGAGTCAGGACATAATAATCAATTACCTTAAAAAAATTAAATAATTTTGTACAAACCACAAAAAAAAATCCTATTAAGAGTGTCGTAAAAATACGAAATTATATTAACAAACAAAATAAATAAGTCAAACAGAGCAATGATATTGTTTGAAAAAAAAAAAACTTGTATAATACCACGAATATTATTTTATTTTTTTATGACCGACCGGTTTCGCTTAGCCTAAGCATCATCAGGATACAAAATTAAACTAAACAAAAAATACAAAGTGTGCGGTGATATATACATATAGAAGGAGAACACATAATAAAATAAAATAACAAAACAATGCGAAAACAATGGAATACAATTAAAGTATAACAAAACAACAGAGAGAAAGAGACAGGTAATATGAATTGGACAAATGAGAATGTGATTAGAGAATAATGAGAAAATTCATTAGTTAACAGGTAATATACCTAATATTGGACTAATGGACAAATTTACCTGATTATTAAGACTGTGACTATTAATTTTAATGTTTTTTTTAAATTTTATTTATAGTGCTTCGAAATTATTTTATTTAATTCCATGATCATTTTTGTAAAGAATATGAGCACCGGTGCTTTTATTTGAGGTGTCAAAATTTATCAATAAGATGATGGGCAAATAATTTGCAAAAAAAATGTTCTTACGCAAAGTTATTTTTCATTTCTTTGAATATGTCAAACCACAAAGTAATTGCTTTCTTCTAAATATAAAAAAAATATATATATTTGTAAGTTGTTCGTTAGCTGCGCCTCGGAACAGTGACGTAGATCGCGAAACAAGTTTCACATGTGACGTTCGATTCTGCCCGGAGCGCATAACGGAGCGGTAGGTCTGTCGTTCCTCGTCCGCGCGCCGACCCGTACAAGAAGCGAGCGCGGTCTGCCGCCCGACGCCGTAGAATATCTCTGTCTGTACCGAAACTCGCGCGGCGTCATCTCTTCGCGCCTTCTGCTGCCCGGGTGAAAATGGTGTACGCGTTCCTGCGGACATTGCTCGGTGAATTTCTGAAATTCTTGGAACCGGCGCGCGGCTGGAACTTCGACGCAGCGCGATGGAATTATTGCCACATATGTCAGTGGTGATTTCTAGAAGTTGGGCTAGAGTAGAGTTTTGATGGCTTTGATATTAGCTTAACAAACAATTCCCAGTACGTTTACTCTCACATGTCTACATTAAATAATTAATTAATTATTTTATTTTTATAGTTAATACCGCACAAGAGTCCCAACTGCTCCAACCTTGGAGAAACAATGTATGGAGAGAGAGCTAATTATTTTTATCCAACCTATACCAACTTGCGATAAATCACTTTCTCCGGATTTTTACGACGTTTACCATGAGAGAGAAAGAGACAACAAAAATAACACACCGCTTTTGTGTACTGTAAGGATGGTCTTGGTCTCCCGCGTCTCCGGGGACTCCGCCCACATGTGTTCATATGCGACTAAACTCGACACAACTAAACGGTTTTTCAGGCTATACGAGTATGGTATATTTTTGTTAAATTCAATACTGTGAAAAAGTGGTTATGCGAATAAACAAAAACATTATGCTGACATGTGCTATGAATGGATGTATAAATGCCCTAGCTCTAGTCCTAGCCACGCCCAGGTCTGCTGAGTCCGACAAAAATCATCAAAAACTGAATGCACTGCCTTGTACTCTAAGGCTCCAACCGTCTAGAGCCAGTGAGACAATGACATCCCCAGTTGGGCATGTTGTGAGGCTGAAGGTAGTGGGAAATAGAAGTAGATGTGAAAGAGGAAGGTCGGGAAGTACATGGCTATTTAGATCTGGCTACCAAGCACGGCTAAAACCATTTCAAGCAACGTTTCGTTTCGAATGGTGGTCTTTCACCAGGGCGATACTTAAGAGCATCTACCACTCTGATATGATAATCAAATAAGATTTATTTGCGCACGCTGGGTTTGAACCCGCGACCTCTGGATTTGTAGTCGAACGTCTTACCATTCGACCACGGAAGGCGTCATTTGCTGGAATGATTAAAAATATGAATCATACCGATGTTATTTTAAGTATTTTGATATCTATAACCTTTCAAAAAAGATTCAAGTGGCTTACAGGATAAAAAATATTTTATTTTAAAATATCTAAATCGTTGTGATTTCCGCATGTAGAGATTTCGACATTATTTTATAAAACATTAGAATAAAGGTTTGATTAAACAAACAAAAACTTTTGGTGAAAAATTACAATTTCTTGTTATCTAAATATGGGATCTACCAACATAACATTAGCCAAAGTAGATTTTTTTACGTGCTAGGGGGAAAAGGTTGCAAAACAACATAGGTCAAACGAAGCAATTTTTTGTTTAAAGGTTTTGAGGTAATTTTAATAAATAAATACCTACGCAATATTTTCAGATACAACAATAATAATATTTGGATATTTTTTATAGCGCCATTTTTCTGAAAAATCACCTCAACAATACAAACACAAAGAAAAAACAAAGTTTTTTTTTTCGATTATGTTAGTTTTATACTGCGAGAGATAGTAATGTGTTTAGTTTAATATTTATTTTAATTTTGTATTTTATTTACTTGCTCTGAAGATATCATGAACATGTGACAAAAGTAGTAAAACACAAATTTAAAACGAGTGAAAGAAACTAATTTATTTAGCAATCAATCAAAAAATAACTCATATTCAAACAAATACTTTGTATTAATAATTGAAATAATATCAATAATCTTCAACGTAAATATTAAACAGAAAAAATGTTACGCTCGCGACCGAGACTCGAACTCGGAACCTCTACTCTATCCGGGAGTAACGCTTCTGCTAATTTAGCCACCGAGACCTTATAAGAAACCGGCATTTTTAATCGATCTCACTTTATTTGAAAATTATTAAAATCATTTCTTTCAATTTTTCTTCTGATTTGGCTCCCATCTTAGTGTCCATTGGTGTTTAGGTCGCGACCGTTATATTTTTTTCTGCTTCATATAACGTTGAAGATTATTGATATTTTTTCAATTACATATTAACATAAAAATAATAAGCATAAAAGCTTTATACTTGGTTCTAATTTAACAAATAATTTATTTTAAACACCTAAAAAAATCTTTTAAAACTGTCGACTTGATTAAAACCTTAGAGTACACAAAGTGATACCTATCGAAGGCGGTGTAGTCAGTTTTTGATGATTTTTACCAGACCGGCAGACCTGGGCGTGGCTAGGACTACTAGCTAGGGTATTTATACATTCATTCATAGCACATGTCGACAAAATGTTTTTGTTTATTCGTATAACCACTTTTTCACAGTATTGTTTTCAACAAAAATATAGCATATAACCTAAAAAACCGTTAGGTTGTGTCGAGTCTAGTCGCATGTGAAAATATGTGGGCGGAGTCTCCGGAGACGCGGGAGACCAAGATCATCTCTACAGTACATAAAAGCGGTGTGTTGTTTTTGTTGTCTCCTTCTTTCTCATGGTGTACGACGTGAAAACCTGGAGAAAGTGATTTATCGCAAGTTTGTAAAGGTTGGGTAAAATAATTAGCTCTCTCTCCATACATTATAACTAATCTCTCCGTCGCCAAAAAAAAAAATAAAACTAACAAGAAATACAGAAACACAAGTAAGCACTTTGTGTTGGAATGGTAAATAGCACATGGGAGGACAAAGTAAAACGAATTTTCGAGGATTAATCGATATTTTCAACCACCAAAATTGACAGGAGTAGAATGGGATATAAATTGAGTCAATTTCGAGACAAACAGATTTGGCGAATACGCGTAAAAAATAATTGCTGATGAGAAAGTAGGGCTAATTCAGGGGAATATCCTTGATTACATTCGAGCACAAAGGATAACACCGGCGCAGGCTTCGTTGAATATGCAGAACCATAATAAAATGTTACGTCCCGTGCGTAAAGTTAAAGCGGAGATACAGTGTAATCGCAGAGGGTTATAAAAACCGTCTGGATTTAAAATGTGATACGGGGACTTAAGGGATAAACCTAACACCCTACTCAAGATTCTCTCGCAGATACCGTCCGCTCATTGCTTCGCCGACACTGAACGGATAATCCCTAGAAGTGTGACCTGTTCCGATTGGGAAGAAAACCAACGGCGCCAATTTACATAAGACCTTTCGAATCTTTGATCACTCCGAGAGGCCAATGAAATTGATTCTCTGCCCAAGAATTAATTTAGATATTTTAAAATGTTCGATCAATCACGCGCAAAAGTAAAATAAAATTACGTTACTTCGAGCACACGAACACCCCCACAGCACACTTCTATCGGATTATCTATTCAGTGTTTGCGAAGATACAAGTCAAATCTTGTTAACGACGGATGATTTTAGTTAATCGAAATGCATTAAGAACAACAGATCGGCTTGTTTAATATTATAAAAGCCTATAAAAAGTGTGTTTTCAAAATTCAAGATGAAAATAATATATTTTTAAAAAAAATTACGTTGGTAGGTAGAAGTACTCACTTATTAAAGTATCACAGATTTTGTATAATCATTTTAGGAATTTTGAAAAAAAAAGGTATTTTAAAGGTTAAAATAAAATAAATATGACTGTTCATAATACTATAATATTAGTGTAATAAAGTTTCCGTTCAAAAAATGTTTGTACAGTTTTTTTTTTTCATTTTATATTGTTTTTACCCACATCAGTAATAACAAAAATGGTAATTTTCAGAAAATAATTAAAAGATACATCTCTAAATGCTTAAATATATATTGTTTTGTTAGGTCTCTGAGATATAAACCAACCCTTAGAAAATAAAGTGAAATTGACACATAAATAACATAACATCTACTGTGTTTATTTTGACGTCAAATTATTTTAAAAAATCACAAGTAGATGGTGTATTGATAAACAAACATGAGTACAATAATAGCTAAACGATGGGGCTACTTTATAATCACAATGATTTTAATTGGTACAGTTTCAATATTTAATCATCGTAAGAGTTAAAATTGTCTTGTGAACATTTTGAATACAGATAAAATGTTTAATATTTTCGTAATAAGCAATTGCTTTTTTGGTTTGACATATTTAATAAAAATGAAATAATAACTATGTATTAGACCACATATTTTATTTTAATTTTTATGACCGACCCGTTTCGCTTAGCCTAAGCATCATCAGGGTACAAAATTAAATAAAGCAAAAAATATGAAGTGTGCGATTACATATACATACAGAGGGAGAACAGGATATAAAATAAAATAAGAGAACAGTGAGAAAACAATGGAATAACAAAAAGTATCCGTTCATTTGTTATAATGATGACGGCCTCCATAGTCGAGTGGTAAGACGCTGGACTACGAATCCAAAGGTCGCGGGTTCAAACCCGGCGTGCGCCAATAACTTTTATTTAATTAATATGTGTCATAACACATTTAATTCATATGAAAATAATAAAAAGTATATTTGCGGCACGTTCCAGAGTGGTAGATACTTTAAGTATCGCCCTGGTGAAAGACCACCATTCAGAATCGAAACGTTGCTTAAAATGGCTTTAGCCGTGTTTGGTGACCAGATCTGAATAGCCAGGTACTTCCCAACCTTCCTCTTCCCCATCTCCTTCCCCTCCCCAGTACCTTCAGCCTCACAACATACCCTATTTGGGGATGCCATAGTCTCACTGGCTCTAGACGGTTAAGAGCAGTTGAGACTCTTGTGCGAAATTCATATAAAAATAAAAATAAAAATTTAAATATATTACTATTGTTTTCTCACTTTTCCGTTATTTTAATTTTATATTGAGTTCTACCTCTGTGTGTATATATAACCGTACATTTTTTTTTATTATTGTTGTTTAGTTTCATTGTATACCCTGATGATGCTCAGCCGAAGCAATACTGGTTGGTCATAAAAATCAAAATAAAATCGGTGGTCTTTCATTTTCATTAAAATGTATTATTATTAATAATACTTTGCGGTGTGAAATTCGGACAAAGTTATTCACCTAGGAACTCACTAGAGGAAGGGAGTGTTGCGTCCAATAACCACCCTGAACAATGTAGTTACACCTCGGCAACAAGTAAAATTAGCATAAAACCAATCAGAAAGTGCTGGGACGGCTTAACTCTTCTCCGTGGATACAATAAATGTATTATGTACGAGCTCTGTTATGAGATTTGTAAGAATTATGCCACAAGGCAGGCCAAGAGAGAGAAATTTCCTTAGAGTAACGTAGAGACCTAACATTGCGAAATTTTGTCCGCACTTTTTGACCAAGGATTGACCAAGGGAGGTATGACGTATATGCTTCCAGCCAATCGGATGCGAAGAAAACCGTAAAGATAAACATTATTCCGTCTTTATCTGTTCGCGAACAATTTTGCGTTAGTATCATGAGAAAGAAAGAGACCGGGATACTTTAAGAAGCCGTGCAATATGGGTATTCCCCCTTGTAATGGTTTCTTATGTGACAGCTAGTAAATATCTCTAAGTTAAAAATATTACGAATCCACTAAAACTCATTTCAAACGGAAGTTTATTATATTGGAACGAATAGTCCAAAGATTAATTACATATTGGTGTAAGTTACTAGTTGTTTTGTAGGTTAGAATGTTAAATATTTGAGATCTAACTAAAAAAGACGATTTTTATGGTACATACGTGTGAAAACTGTTTGTTTTTGGTCCTTTTGTACTTCGATTGAAGCAACCAAGTATAGCACATATGGCCATGATGTTTTGCTAGATATCGGACAAAAAATAACTCAAGTTTTTAACTATTTACGCACTTTTGACAGTCCGTTCGCCTGACACTCCAAACCAGAATGAAGCTCGTACAGATCAAATATTGCGGACATGGTATTCAGCACGCCCCAAATCGTGTATTGGTTTCAACAATTGTTTGTCTCTTTTTCTCATATGCGTATAGAACCGACCATAAAGAGAGAGCTATATTTTGAGAGTTTGTCAACGATTTGTCACAAATTAGTACGGTCTCTTTATATTGTTACTCTAAGGAAATTTCCCATTTTCACTTCTCACCCGAAGCGACTTCTACTATTAATAAAGCCCCAAGGAATGTGTATTGAATAAGAAATGAAAGCACAGCAGAGCCAGCAAAATACAAGGCGCCCTCTGCTACGGTTGTGTTCTACACGGTGAATTCAATACCAGACAAAAACCGAATGTGAAGAATTATTATAGTGTGAAGGAAAAATAAATGTCAAAAGACTAAGCTAACATGAAAATACTGCTAGTTAAATTACTTCATGTTGTTCGTGTTGATAACAATTTGAAAATGCATGGAAACTTAGTGTTTATTTTGTATTTTCGTAGGAAGCAAGCACTTTGTGGTTTGACATATTTAATGAATAACTTTGTATGAGACCTTAATAATCAGTTAAATTTGTCCAATATTAGGTATATTTCTTATAAACTCTCTATTCTATCTGTTACTTTGTTATAATTCAAATATTATTCTATTTTTTTCTCACTGTTCTCTTATTTTTTTTTATATTGTGTTCTCTCGCTGTACGTATATATAACCGCACACTATGTATTTTTGTTTTAATTGTGTACCCTGATGATGCTTAGGCTAAGCGAAACTGTTCGGTCATAAAAATGAAGAAAATAATTCATACAAAGTTATTTTTTCATTTCATTAAAATTCAAGTATTCATTTTGTATTTTCTTGTCGTAGGACTTGTGATCTCTGTTGACCACTATAAAATAAAACATAACAGAGTTACAAATCTTACTTTTAATTACCTATTGTCAAAATGTTTCGTTCCATATAATATGAACATATTTATTTGCGACGATAAAAGCTGCACTAATTTCACGATGCTGTTTGAGAGACATAATAGGGACACACAAACATATATAACGCTTTAAAGTAAAGATTGCCAAATATAAATGACATTTGCCAATTTTCGTGAGGCTCATTTTCAATATAATTAATGTTTATTTAGTTGTTTTCTGTCATTGTTTATTTATGGAAAGGCCCTCATAAATTACGGTAAAATAACAATATCAACTGACTTCTTGACTGAGATCTTAATTTAAATAAACGGTACCGATCAATATTTGAGTATGTTGCCCGTTTATCGCATACTTCTAATCTACAACAATAACCCATTTCTTAACACGCTCTGCATTGTTAAAGGTACCTTCGTTTGATGGATGGAGAGCGAGACATCCCTCCTGGTCTCATCAGTCATCCCCATCCTCTTCCCCTTCCCTAAACAGGGACGCGCGATTCTGACCAGATAATGGTTATTTACTGGCCAGGTATTCGCCCCATGGACACGAGAATACATAATGCATGTTGGCGGCAGGATATTCACTTAACCCTGCGCTGGGCGGCTAGCGGAGGTAGGCAACGGGCGAACGACAAATTAGAAAATTGAGAAGGAGATACGAAAAATACCGTTAAAACTCTAGGCTGTAGAATCCAAGAGAAAAGTGAATTGGGTAAGCAATACATTATGCATGGGCGGATGCAGTCTAGCCTACCCTCAAAAAGGCTTGTTTGTAATCAGTAATTAGCCCGTAAGACGAACTTTTGGAGGAAAATAAGAAAATGGTGTCTGGTGGTCAGAGGCGTGCACTCCATAAAGGCACATAAGCACTCTCAACCTTTGCCGTAGTGGCATAAAAATATGTATACTATTAATAGTATGAAATTATTGTAAGAAATAGATTTACACTTTCAAAAATACGCGTGGAATTTTCGGTAATCGCACCACCGCGAGCGCCCAACCGACATTTCTACTTTAGCCTGTCGAGTAGAATTGCCTGTAGATTATTATATTTCATTAGACTACACAAAATATGTATGCTATGAACTGTTGTGCGTTCAAGTGGCTCGTTCGTGTTAGTGTATTTGTAAGTGTCTAAGGCAGTGATTTTACAGAACAAATCCCATAGCAATCATTCGTTGGTGCCTATGTCTATTATCAATTAATTCGCTGTTTTATCTAGTGCCTTCCCTGAGCGAAAACTGTGTGCACGCTACTGCTGGTGATAGAGGTATAATCATGAACTAGACCAATTTTTTGAAGAGCAGTCAATAACACGGTCTATAAAACTGCGACAATCAGGTTAGGTAATATGTTACAATGATGGATTACAGCGGACTACCAAAAATACGTTTCTTTATTATTTCTAATTTTGTAACTGTTAATTCATGGTGGAATTCCATTTTAATGATTAAATAAAAACAAATTTATAACTTTATTCCACTTTTTTTATTTTTTTATTGGACCGGTTTGCAGCCTATAACGGCCATCTTCAGACTAGTACAGGCTGTTCTTATTCTATGACTTATATACTTTTTTGGGATGTCAGGGGTAGTAAACTATGATTTTACTTTAATTTTATATATGAGTATTGCTGCATGATTTTATTAGTTACAAGTTACTTTTAGTTTACTATTTTGTATATATCTATCTGGTATGAATTTTTATTTAAGATGGGTTACAGCTGTATTTCTCTAAGTATGATTTTACGATGTATTTATTTAATGCAAGGTTGGTGAATTCTGATTATTAATGAGTTTATTTTAGGTTTTCCCATTTTATTTGTAATGTCTAGATTTTCCATAAAATTTCCTAATTATTGGGTTACTCCCAGTATTATAGTATAATTACATGATTAAATTTAATATGCACTTTTACAGTAGATTATTTTTATTATTATCATTTATTTGGTTTATAATTTCTCGGTATCGAGGAATTTTTAAGTGCTATGTTTCTTTAGTTGTGAGGCTGCAGGAAGAATGATCATTGGGAGACTTTGAAAAGGTAGCTTGATTATGCAGGGGTGAATACTGCAAATGTTGGACTTTCCATGGGTTGTGGCGACGATAGTGACAGTGAAATGGGAGCACAGCTCGGGCGTGAGCATAATTTTATTGCAACAGAGAAAACGTTTCGGGTAAAAACTGCTGAGAATCTATATCACCAGATACAAACAGTAAACAGCCGAGCAATTGGCATTGTTACGCGATTGTATTTGATGGATAGTTAAACGTGTCGGGTTTAATAATGGGTTTCTTCTAGAAGTAATGCCACCGTATGAGGTAGTGAGGACTGACAGATCTCCCTGCCAAGGAAAATATAAATTAGTGGAACTTCAATTCTGAACGCAAGTTACACGGTATGTTTCCTTCCCACAGACGACAGAATAAGATGGATAGACAACATCATTCGCATGATTAATGAAAAGATATACATAGAAAGTAAGATAGATAAAATATGATAAAAGAAACACCTCATAAAATATGTCTTCATCACCCTCTTTTCATTATATTATCAACCAGCAAACCACATAGGGAATGTAATGAGGAAACTAGAATTTTATATTTTTCTGAGACTGAATTTCACCCTTGACGGAGAATAAACGAAGATTTAGACAGTCTCCGTGGTTGAGTGGTAAGACGCTTGACTACAAATTAAAAGGTCGCGGGTTCAAACCCGGCGTGCAAAAATAGATTTTATTCGATTAATGTGTGTCATTACACATTTAAATCATATTAAATAATATAAAGTATATTTTCGGCAGGTTCCAGAGTAAAATATACTAAAGTATCGCCCTGGTGAAAAACCACCATTCAGAATCAAAACGTTGCCAGAAATAGCTTTAGCCGTGTTTGGTGACCAGATTTGAATAGCCGGGTACTCCCCAACCTTCCTCTTCCCCATCTTATTTCGTTCCCCACTACCTTCAGCCTCACAACATACCCCGATTGGGGATGCCATAGTCACACTGACTCTAGACGGCTGGGAGCAGTTGGGACTCTTGTGCGGTATTGACTATAAAAAAAAACAATATATCCACCCATGCTACGATTAACGGAAGAGATATTCTTACCAATTTTAGCTACATTTCGTTAAAAAAGGTTCCATACTGTGGAATTTTGCCAATGGTTTGCAAAGTATCAAATGCTTGTACTGGTAAAAAAATATCGTCGTCAACGCGAAACTACCTCCCATGTGTCAAAAACGTAATTGTTCAGGAAGAAATTAAAACTGATTTTTGAGAGTTACAGATTATTTTTTGAGAAACCAAAAATACGCTTTATAGTTTTAGACGCAATAATGTATTTTCACCAATAAAAACATTGAAACTTGAAGTACAAATTGAAACTCTACGCGATGTCATATTTAACTCATTTTTGTATAGTTGACCATATGGGAGGCATTTTCCCGTTGACGACGATATATCATAAACGTGATAAACGTGAATATTTGATCTATAATAAATGTTTGGAAAATTATGCCGCGATAAAAGGTATTTCATACCATTTTTACATTCTGAAGGCGGAATGAATTGAAGTAAAATGTATATTGCCTGTCTTCTAAAGCTGTTAAATATTATTTACATTTGTAATTAAGTTTACATTTGAATTAACGGCCTGCGAGAGGTGAAGCAACGCAATAAAACCAAGTGAAGTAAGGCATTATTTAATGGCGATAATAAAAAGATACTTACTGCGATATGTAGGTACAGGATGCAACAAATAGTATGGTAATTTGAATCGATGAATGTGGTACAGAGTTACTCGAAATATAATTATTTAGATACAATTATATAGAAATAAAGAATAAAACAACTAGTTCATTATGTTAATTGCATATAATTGTTTTACATTAGGATTTTTTTCATAATTAGGATATAAATTTGGCAATGGGAACGAGGAAAGGAAGGATTTCGAAATCGGTGCATATTCAATTTATACTTCTAGGGTTGGTATTATAAAATAATTATACCAACCCTGATGAAAGTGAACTGAACGATGTGGAAATGAGATCCTTGAGTCGTATGTGCGGCGAAACCATGTTTGACCGTGCTAAAAATATGTATACCCAGAAAAAATGCAAGGCCGATGTAAGCGAAAGAATATGTGATGCGAAAGTGAAAGGAAGAAGAAGTCGGGGACGCCCGAAGAAGACGTGCGCGATCAAGGGAATCAAATACTTGAATCGGGCCGTGTGAAGAATCAGAATAACAGAAGAGTATATTGATGGTGGGTTAAATTTATATTTAGGTTATTATTTTTAGCAGATAGTAGTTTTCTTTGAGAAAAATTGACATGTTGTAGGAACAAGTGAATGAACCACATTTTAATAAGACACATTTTTTATACTTGTCAAACGCTAAAGTTTTAAGGCAGGGAAATCGATGCTCCGTCACAGGGGTATTTAATAATCAACCGTTTTATAAAATAAGTGAACACAAAGCTTAAAGTCAAGCCCTTGCTAATCTTCGTCGAAAAAGTACAAAGAATACCAGAAGACCAACTTCCACAGAAAATACTGTGTGCGATTCCAGAGGGAAGACGTCCAGTGGGCCGCCCCATGCAAAGTTGGGAAAATCAACTTTAAAGGCTGTGCGAGGAGAGGCTTGGCCTACTGTGGACGGAAGTTGCCAAAGTAGCGCAGAACAGGGGCACCTGAATACCCCCGGTCCCCGACCCGAATAGGACAAGGGGAGGAGGATTAGATAAAAAGTAATAATCATGTTTGAAGCTACAAAATAATAGAAACAAAATACTAGCAAATAAAATCAACTAAATAATGTAACGGTATTGTTTTACTTAAGGGTCAGCACCCAAAAATAAACACTTTTTGGCTTTCTAATACAAGCAATACTACAAATAATTTAACTGTTGATTATATACAGGTAGTAAGATAAATATCTAAGGTTTCCAGTGAATACAATTTTTAAACAGTAATCCTTTAAATTCTATTTGAAATGCATACTGGAATTTTAGGTAAAACGTTAAAAATGTTAATTAAATTAAAAATATTTCAATTGAAAATTTTCATTCATTGGAAACCTTAGATATTTTCCTAACTATTCGTGTAGAATTTATAGAGGCTTAATATAGAAGTTTTAACAAAAGGCTTTATTTAAAACTCAGGAGAATTCGTAAAACATTCTTAAGGGTCAGCACCCAAAAATAGACACTTTTTGGCTTTCTAATACAAGCAATACTACAAATAATTAATTTGTTAATTTTATATGGGTAGTAAGAAAAATCTCCGAGGTTTCTAGTGAATACAATTATTAAACATTAATCTTTTAAATTCTTTGTGAAAAGCATACTAGAATTTTAGGTAACGTTCAAAAACGCCTCCTCTGGTTTCAAAACTGCACCGTTTATTGAAATTTCAGTGTGTTTTTCATAGAATTTAAAGGATTACAGTTGTAAAAAATATACTTTATTTATATATATGTATACATATAGTATATTTTTAAGTGCTGACCCTAAATACGTTACTTTAATTTCTCGTGGCTTGTGGCGGAGTTTCATCCTTAGTAATTTGACGTGCATAACTTTGCCAACCCGTAGGTGACCAGCTTGCACCATCGTGAACTCTCTTTCATAAACTCACATCAGCTCTTCTTAAGGAAAACTTTTAATATTCAGCATAAAAGTGACGAGACGGGGCATGCATTACATACAGAGTTCTTGATGCAAGACATTAACCCGCGGTGCGTTGTGCCGGGGCATTTTATGAACGGGCATGTGCAAAGCCGGGGCAATCTCGCGTACAACACAACCCGGGAGCCGTTAATAAATTCCTGAGCGATTTTCATAGTCGTGTTTAACATGAACATTTTCTTTTCGCCATAAAACACATGGCGCACGAAAAATACATTACAAAAACTGTGGAAAATGGTGAACTTCTCTTTTAAAATTGGAATTTTCTTTTTGAGACTTTCGGCTTTTTAATATATTAATTATTGAAACAATATCAATTATCTTCAAAGAACAAAAAATAGACAAAAAAGACAAAAAAAAATAGAGGTTGGGTTGTGACAGAGACTCAAATTCGGGACCTCTACTCTATCCCGGAGTAACACATCTGCCAGCTACGCTACCAAAACCTATTTAATCTATTTCATATTTCGTGAATATTATGAAAACTTCTGTTTTCAATATTACTGAAATTATTTCAATAATAATTATAGCGGCGAAGCGTAAAGCTGTAAACAATGAGATATTTATATTGCAAAAATATTATTTCTAGAATTCGTAAAAAGTCGAAGGTCTTCCGTAAATAAAAATGAAAAACTCTATCCGTGACATCATTGATGTTTAAAATTTTGTTCGGATAGAACTTTGCGTACAGATAAAAAGCACGGTGTCAATATCGGAAAAACAGAAAAAAAAAAATGACTAAAGAGAAGATTGCCAACTATTGGAAAACAACAATTCTACATTTTAAAATCGATATAGTTACGGGGGAAAAATCACAAAGTACGTGTTAATTTGAATTAACACTGGGTCTCAAAGTAGTAAAATATTAGTTATACCAACTTCATAAATTATCGTTAAAGTAGCGAATACATCGGTACGTTTATGAAAATCTACTAGCAAATCGTAGATAACCTAATTTGAATAACACGATAGCTTATTTACGTTTTACTAGTAACCCGACGTTATTTGTAATGAAATCACTGCCTAAGCTAGATTTACGACATCTTACAAGGAACACAAACTCTACACATTAGTTGCATCTGTGTTTGCGGCAAACTAAGGTCGTAATGCTGCAGCCAAACGGTGCCCGGGGGCAACATAATGCAACATCCATCAAGAAAAGTTTACAAGTTTGTTTGATAATACATCTAAGATATCGCGGCTACAGTTCGACCGGATACATTACAAAACAAAGGCTAAATTATGATGTTTAGCTATAAGACATGATGGTATTCCCTAAAACGCGGACATTAGAGAGTTGGTCTCGGGGTCAAATATCTTAAGATCTGACAGTACTTAATTATGGTAATTTGGATGATAAATGCTCATGGCTGCTTGCTGTTTTGGTCAATCTTAACTATAAAGCTGTAAATGTGTTTGTCTGAAACAGCAACAACTTGATACTACAATAAAAATTATATATTATATTATTCCTTTGATAAAATTGAACAATAATTAAAAATGTCTCCATTAGAAAAGCGCAGGAAAGACTTTGATTTAATTTTAATTTTCATAATTATTAATTGTATTATTGACTCACCTTCCCAGTTCAACATTCCTTACTGTAGACTATATAATTTTAAGATTCGGAAACAATGAATTGCTGTTCCTCAATCATCACTCTAATAATTATGGGTGTAATTCTCCTCTGTCCAGAATGACGAGACTTGTTAACTTAAGTCATGGTCTTCAATTTTTTGGTAGCAGTCTAAATGATTTTTGTCATTCTTTACGACTCTACCAAGACTTTGACTTGACCTTGACTTTGATTTGAATTTTCTTTCTCATGTATATTTTGTCCTATTATTGCCATTGCTTCATTTAATATTATACGAGTGCTTCTTCAATGTTCTTTTTATGTTGCTCTTTTTTCCCATTACATGTTTTGTAGTTTTTTGTAATTGGACTTAAGTCAGTTAGTTTATAAATAAATAAATATAAGCACTACACACGATTTTTTAAACGTGAATTCTTTTGACAAAGAACAATCACTCGAATTTAGTTCGTAAATATATAGCAGACATCTGTTTAGCAGCAAGAAACTCTCAAATGGGGAGGTCTGGAGACATGAAATTTGTACAGCTATGTCCGTGTTAATACGTTAAAGCAAGTCACAGAAAAGCAAATCCACAACGTCATCATACTCATGATCTTAATTTTTCAGTAACAAAATTTTTTTTTTTTAAATAGTTTTCAAAACTCGGGCGAAACCGGGTAGTAACTACTAGTCAAGATATTATACTTCTCCTACCAAATGAAAGTGAAGTGATGATATATTTTAATGAAAAAAAAATCTTTCAAAGTCAGCACAAAATAAACGTACTTTCAGGCAGCGGAATAAAAACGTATGCCTTAAATTACAAATTGTCACAAGAATCCCCGACACCAAAAAGGTTAAGGCCCGTTCGGGATCACGACTTAAGAGTAATGACCCTCCCTTATAAAACCCGAGGGCGACCCCGGATTCTAATCGTGGCTTAATCCAACGGTCTAGACTACCCTTAAAAGCACTCAGCCAGTTTTCAATTTGCAAAGCGGGGTCGAAGCCATTCTTTACTGAAAAATTTCAGCTTCAGAGAAATAATGGTGTCTTTTTGACGAAGTGGGAGGCGAATAGTCAGTTGAAATACTGTGATCCGGAATCCTTGAATAATGTATGGCGATGTGTCGGTCAGCCAGCCTCAAAGAGCTAGCAGCTTCCGTAATACATCACTAGAGCCTTCACGTTCAGAGCGCCTGAGTTTTCATGAGGCCTGAAAAAAATATACGGGCCGAGCTTTTAAAGCCTCCGTCAAAGGGGCTCAGAAAGCGGTGAATGAAATAATCAATCAACACTTCTATTGCGTTCTTTCTTTCATACTTTATTTTATACCAATTCTATGGCGTTACTATAAGTATCGCCGTGGTGAAAGACCACCATTCAGAATCAAAACGTTATTTGAAATGGCTTTAGCCTTGTATGGTGACCAGATTTGAATAGCCAGGTTCCTAACTTTCCTCTTCCCCATCTCCTTCCCTTCACAACGTACTCCAATCGGGGATCCCATAGTCTCACTGACACTAGACAGTTAGGGCTCTTGTGCGGTATTTACTATAAAAATAAAATACATTACCCTTTCGTAGAAATATATTATAGCTTAATTTAATTATTAAAAATAGAACGTACACATCGTAAGATTAAAATAAAAACCTTTTCAAATAAGCGTAACTTATATCGTGAAGGGAGTAATTCGGGTACCCGCTGTGAGAATTGACCTTGGCCCGTACAACTGCTAGTCGAGCGTCCTACAGACTGGGCTAGCGAACACTCTCTTATTAAACAATTGAAAATATGCAACATGCAATATGGCGTCTTGTACTATATTTAACTTAAAGTAGTTGTGGAAATAGCAGCGCTAATTTAATAACGCCAAAGCTTACTGTTATCGAGCTTTTATTGCTTGTGAATATCGATTATATGTGTGGAGTCAAAGATTGTACTTTTTTATACGTAGGAATCTATAGAAAGCATCGAGTGTCAAATCGCATGTCCTTGTCAAAACAATCAAGTACATATTTGAAATATGTGTAGTTTAGGAGAGTAAAAAATATCAAAATCTTTCAAATGTCAGAAAAATTGAAGACAATATAAGATTTTAAAATATGAGGGTCCAAGAATCATTAGGGTACAAAATTAAACAAAACAAAAAATACATGGTGTGAAGTTTTATATACTCATACACACAGAAGGAGAACACAATATAAAATTAAATTAAAAAGAAAAACATAAAAAAAACAAAATTTAAATTATAACAAAGGAACAGAGAGAAACAAACAGATCTTATAAAATGAAAGAGGTAAAACGTCAACTGAGAATGTGATAAAAATAATGAGGAATTTTATTAGTTTACTGGAAATATACCTAATATTGGAATAACGGAACAAATTTAATTGACTATTAATTTTAATGGCTTTCTTTATTTCTAGTGCTTCTAAATTATTTAATCTGTTGCCATGACCATTTTTATGGAGAATATGAGCACTGGTGCTTTTATTAAAGGTATGATCTTTTTCAATAGGATGATTGGCAGTAAAGTATTTTTTTTTAATATATTAACCGACGTGGACTTAACTTTCCTCCTTTTGTAAACGGATGAACAATCCCAAAATGAAAAGGCTTAAGAGGACACATCAATCCTCTACCCTTCACAAGTAAGCAATCCATTTAACACTACCTATTAATAAGGAATATAATTATAAGGAGAACCTTAACTTTTTCCGGCCATTTGTACCGGCCCACGGGGGCGCAATAAATTGCGGCAAGATTATTTAGTCGCCGTACCGATAATGACAATTAATCCTTGCGGACCCGGCAAAGATTGAGCGGGTCAATTTGGGCGAACCCGCAGGCGGCCGCAGACTTGGTACAATGGAAAACCACGAGACTATGGACCTCCCATTAGTTATGTGCTCCTGATCTTTAACCCCCTGGAAACTACCGCCAGATTATAGGAAAATTTTCATAAATACATATTGTAAATGTTATAAATAATAATATGAATAATATTTTAATGAATTGTATAGCGCCGTTTTTTTGTGGAAAATCACCTCAAGTGCGCTTTACAGATCTTATTTTCTATTATTACATATCAATTCCTAGTTTAAATAAGAAAATATACAGGAACATACTTACCTGGCAGGTCCCATCAGATAGACACACTTATTAGCTTTAAATTTAAATTATGATTTTAATTTTTTATTTATTTGTTTTTATTTTTTCCGATTTAGGGCATGGGAGCGAAATTAAAAAATGGACTTTCTGAATTTGTCGTACAGTACAGGATTTGGTTAAAACTTGAATATTTAAGGTGATTCGTCGAGAGACAGATTATGTTGAGATTCTTTTAATAAATTTAAGGATATGAGAGTCTGAAAAGGTAAGTTTTCAGTTTGGACTGAAATTCTGTTGGGCTCGTTATACATCTTAGTTCCGGAGGGAGTTTATTACAAGCCTTCGGTCCCGAAACTCCAAAAGCGCGATCTCCAAACTTAGTATTTGGATTGCGTTTGGGTTCTGACAGCCTTCCGATAGCCGATGACGTTGCTGATCTAAGAGTCGACTGCCTTAGAATAATTTTTTTTAATACTTTTGCATAGAAGATACGTAAATGGCCAAATGATTTGATAATCATTTGATTTTTTAGTAATTATTGAAGCAATATATAAATAACATTCAAACAATAAATATATTTTTTTAAGATTTCAGGTGCCACTAAAACTTACAACCGGATCTTCTGTTTGACGGTCAACGGTCAGCACCCAAAAATATACACTTTTTGGCTTGCTATACAAGAAATACTACAAATTTTATACAGGTAATTAGGGAAATGTCTAAGGTTTCTTGTGAATACATTTTTTCCTTTTATCTTTTAAACTCTATACAAAATTCATATTTATTAGTATTAACGGCGGTTTTCTCACCAGGGCGATTTCGAGATTACTTACCACTCTGGAATGATGTGCGAATATTGGGTAGTTTCTATATATTTATTAATTTATACACAAAATTCCAAAATAACAGCAAAACATAAGCCTTTCATCTCACAAGAGTAGTCCTGTGTCAAGATGAGCGACTTAACTTTAAAAGTAAAAACATTATAAAGAGAAAAGAAAATGCAATTATAAAAATAGATTATTACAACAATAAACATTCTACAGTTGACAATAACAATATTTCACCATGTACCAAATACTACTATGAACTTATCAGTTGGCTCTGATTTTCCACAATCATAGGGTGACAAGAGGGAGAACACAAGTAAGTATAACAAAAAAATCTAAATAATAATAATTTCGTGCACAGGGTTTCCACACTGATTATGATACAAGGGACTTTATGGATAATCCGAATTCACCACTCTCAGCTAACATAGAATTTTTGACCATTATATAAAATAAAGTACCTATTGTCTTTGTGTAATCGCAAAGCATATTATATGGGACAAGAACTTTATATATTATTCAAAGTAATTTATTTTTCGAATTATGGGTCCAGATTCGAATAGCTTACCTTTTTGCCACGGCGGACGGCATCTTACGTTCATAGTTTCCGCCGAATAGTTTCACGTGAATTTTCAACATCTACATAATTTATTGAATCATAACATGAAATTTCTTTATTTTTCGCAGGGAGCTTTGTAAAATCCTGCCCAATTTGCGAGAAATTGGAAAAACGTGATTCTATTCAAACAAAGTTTGAAACAAGAGGGTGCCACGTCTGCTTACTCTGCCATCAAAAATAAAAAGACGATTCCTTAAAAAAATATCCCTAAAATTGTTTTATTGATCTTTCTGATTGAATTCCAAAAGAACAGTTTACTCTGAAGTCTTCTAACATTTTGATATATTCATAGAAACAGTATTCACATTGTCTTGGGGTCGCTATTGGAAAATTCATCCATCACGATCCTACATAGAGATGAGATGATAAGAAATCACATGCCTTTTAAAATTTTAACCATAAAATTAAATCGATTACAACCAATAAATCAGATCAATTTAAAGTTCGTGACCTTTCTAAATCCATTTCGACGAGCATGTTGAACTCAGAAGGTAGGTGGAGTCTACCCAATTCCAATCGACAACTGCCTACGATCGAGAATATCTTATCGTAAGATCTCTAATAATTTCTAAATTCAGATCATCGAGATATCGTGGAACGGAACGGGTTTGTTTTATACCCACAAAATGAAATTTGGAAGGTTTAAATGAAAATATAATAAACAGGTATATAAATATAGTAAATATAAAACATGAAATAATATTTTACACATTATGATATAAATGGCTTAAAACCATCAAGTAACCAACCGTTGAGCCATTTCTCCGCGGGGCTAGACAGATAAGATGTAATGCCATACAACAACAAACACTTCTTGCTTCATTCACTTACATACATACGACCTGACTCAAGCATTTGATACATCGGGTCTTTTATATACCGAGCATCAAGCTTGAGAGATAGGGTCGAGTAAGAAACAATTGTTGAGGTGGAATCCAGCATCTTGTTAAACAACACTCAATAACTGAAATGATGGTTTATCTAAGAGTCTAGGTTACAAACATTGCCACGATAGTGGGAAAATTATTAGAATGAGGCGATAATCATTAACACTCTCATACAGTCCGTGTTATTTTTATGTCACTATTATTACATATTATATATTCCACAGTGATGTAAGAGCCCATAAGGGCATGTATAATTAAATAAATAAAGGGTCTTGAGGTGATATTTTCCAAAAAGGCGCTATACGCAAAAACGTTTGGTGAATTAAAATGTCAAATAGAAAAGCACAGAAGCATGTTTTGATAATGACTTAAATAATATCATTAATCTCTGATGAAGTTTGCATCGATGTGAAATCCGATCGAAAATATTAATAATAAATATAAATAATAATATGTAAAAATAAGTGTAAATGTTTTATTTATCTGTAATACATTTATACAAGCATTTACCAATGCGTTCGTTTACTGTGAAGTAAAAGCTTTTTCGAAAATAATTTGCACTTGGAAAAGATTTTAATATGTAATCCACTTCGTACTGAAATCAGTTTACAATAAACAAACAGACTTCAATTAAAATATTATACGGATTCACTCATATTGACGAGCGCAGATCTATTAAATACCTAGTACTGGAAGATGTTGAATTTTCCATTCACCCTAATTTGTATATGTGTTTTACAAATAAACACTTAACACATTCTGTAATTGTTAAGACATCAAAATAAGAGTTCCAACTGAAATACAAAGGAAAGGCATGTCTGTAAACATGGGGCTGTTTGTATTAATACAGTGCGTATTTTGATGATAAGTTGATTAAAAAAGCTTTAGGGTGATCAAATACGCATGGATATCTCAAATAAAAAAACTTCGTGTCATTTGGTGTAATTTTGGACTAGATTGGTTTCAGACTGGATTAACTTGCACTCTAAATATACCAGTCTTAAGCCTCAGCACCCAAAATGGCTCTAACCTCACTTTGTAGAGTTCTACTACAAATGATTTATCTATAAATTCTACATGAGTAGTTAGAAAAATGTTTAAAGATTCCAATGAACATAATTTTAACCTATAATCTTTAAAATTCTATCGAAAACACACCAAGAAGTCTGTAAAAGGCGCAGTTTGAAAACCAACGAAGGCATTTTCGAACGTTTTACATCAAATTCCATTATTCATTTTAATATAGAATTCGAGATATTACAGTAAAAATAGTTTTACTCACTGGAAAACTCGGACATTTTCCTAACTGCCCGTGTAGAATTTACAGATGAATCATCAATAGTATTGCTGTTAGTAGAAAGTCAAAAAGTGAGTATTTTTGGGTGGTGACCCTTAAGATGACCGTAACAGGGTGAAACCATTCTGGACTCAAATTTGAAAAAAGTTGAAAAGGGCAGCAACACAGATTTAAAAAAATTGTAATAATACAATGTATATGTTCAAATAACGCGATTTTTGAATGGTTTGCACATTAATTTGTAAATTTTAGTTAAAGTTGGTCAACAACTACCGACTCTGTACAAAAGCATGTAAGAGCCTATATCATTATAAAAAACTGGGATATTGGATTTAAATTTCTTCGTCAAGGGATCAATGAGACTGCAACAAGTCAGAGACAATAATACGAATTGATATAAATAGAGATGTGAAATTCCAGGCCAGAATTCGGACGGGGAAATTGTTTAATAAGCAGCCCCCCTCCATTTGGGGCGTGAAATATGATGATACTCAAAAAACGCGGCAAAACGGTCGATCCGAAGACGGAGACGGATATTCCGGCACGCATAGCGACGATTTATATTAATTTTATTCGGGGAAAGACTCTCTCGTAAATCGTAAGATGTCGCCTTGTGTAAATGGTGATAAATAGAACTGTCGCTTATATAATATTTATTCCGGTGATATTTCAAGTGCGCGGGGGAAGCAGGTAAGAAAATCGCCCATTTTCCTTGACATTCGCTATTATCGTCATACATTTGCGTTACACAAAGCTCAACATACGCGTGTTTGCTACAAAAGTCGTAAAAATCACAGCGACTCCACAAACATAATACTAAATACACATTTTCTACAAAGATTTCAAAGGCACCGAAAAATATATTCCTAAGTCGTTATTTGTTTCTCTGAATGTAAAATGCTCAAACATTATCAGTGTACCGGTCGGTCGCTCTTGATATACCTATGCAAAAATGATAACTGTTCGAACTGACCTGATATTTAGTAGTCAATTATTAGACAAATTGAATTTTTACCATTCACCGTTGAACTTTGAAAATTACAATGTAAAAGCAATTGTGGCAATAATGAAATTTAATCGAATCCTGTTGGTAAACGATACGTGCGAATTGACAATATTGCCCCGGCGTTACATTTTAAGACCCTAAGAAATTGGCACTTTTATTCCACCGAAAAAGCTATTACCGAATTTAATAGACCGTTTTACAATAAACCTTAGATGGCTGTCACCGCCACATATGCAATATCGCCAATAACAAACTGACATACGAATGTAAGTAGACGCGATAACCAATCATAAATATGCTCAATAAGGGTGCGGGCGAATCAGAAAATATCACACGGGCTCAGAATATAAGCGGGGAGAAGAAAAGATTTTTGACAAAAAATGTTCCGTGTACCCTACACGCTTTTTTCTTTCAGGAGGAAATCCTTACAAATGCAAAATGATTGTGCCAATGATGGAAAATGGCCAATCATAGAAAATATACGAGAAAAAATAATATTGACTTTGAAAATTTTCTGTGAGATTTCTTTGTGACTAGTTTGGGGGCTTTATTTAAATATTTTTCTCTCATTTGATGAATAAATAACAAAGACTTTTCATTTTCGAGGAGCCGTGAATGAAATTCTCGTGCCTACACTTTTTTATAATATTCGTTGGGAGAAAAATAATTGTAAAGAATATTCAAATAACACTCAGTTCGGAGGCCTCTTAATAAAATCTTTGAAGTATTTTCCGACTTCATTGTGTCGCATTAATCACGGGAAAGTTTTTTTATAATGACGTAACTTATAATGAAAGCATCCATCAACAAAACCAGTAGACACAATAAATAAAAAAAGTCATTAAATAATTAAAAGAACAGATTTGTTAGTTTCGAAACATAAATCTTTCAATAAGGAAAAAATAATGATGTGACGTCTGATATGCCGCTATCGTTTTGTTAGGGCGAATACAGGAATTTCGTAACGAGTTTTTGAAAAATCACTAAGTGGATTATGTCCGATAGATGCGCTCCTAAAATTATAAAAGCGCCACGTTTCATTTGTGAATATGACATGATATTTTTAACAATATCTCTTTAAACGCTACTTTCGTCGTTGACAGAGAAATGAAAGTTTGCACTGTCAAAGATATTGTGTTTTAACATCTCATTTCATCTAACTTCATTTCAAACCACAGCGCAATACTAACGCCTCAACCAAACTAGTGTATTTCATATTTTCGTAGAAAGCAATCACTTTGTGGTTTGACATATTTGAAGAAATCGACAAAATAAGTTCGTATAAGACCACGAATATTGTTTTAATTTTTATGACCGACCGGTTATAGAAATATTCTTTAATAATCAGGCAAATTTGTCCAGTAGTCCAATATTAGGTATATTTCCTGTAAACTCATAAAATTTATCATTAATAATCACCTTCTCAGTTGACGTTTTGTCTCTTTCCATTCATATTATATGTGTCGACTCTCTCTGTTCCATTGTTATATGTAATTAAAATGTTATTCTATTTTTTTTCTCATTGTTTGTTATTTTATAATTTGTTCTCCCGCTGTATGTATATATAACCGCACACTTTGTATTTTTATTTATTTTAATTTTGTACCCTGATCATACTAAGGCTAAGCGAAACCGTTCGGTCATAAAAAATAAAATAAAATCTGTGATCTTATACCAAGTTTTTTTTTCATCATTTATTTAATGTTACCTATGCAGGTATACAGTCTGTTATGGAGCACGTTGGAAGGTGGAATTAGATATTTTCAAAGCGTTGTGCGAAACCTTAAGAAAAAATATGGTCGCCATTATTTTATAGGAAAGGACTTTTCGATACTGAAAATATTTCGAATTTGGATACGTATATTTCGATTATGCCGTCAATAAGCGGCAGCCATTTGGCTCAATTCATCGTAAGACCATGTCAAATAAACTTATGTTTTTAGATATTTAAAAGAACTGGAAAGATAGATAAACATGAAAGTAGGCAGACGAGAGTAATATATTTTGATGTCTGCATTAAAAATAAGCGGCGGCAATAAAAGCGTCGAATAAAGAACACGCCGCCGCCGCCGCCGCCCGCCATTGATCGAACCGCAGCCTTCTGATCGGCAGAAGAGCGGGAAGCGCAGGAAGGGCGCTTTATTTCCGGCAGGTAAACGAAAATGGCGGATTCCGCGCCGGGCTTCGGTGGGAAAACACATTATTATTATTATCATTATTGTTGTAGTAATCGCGCATACGCGTCATAGGGGTGGTGTGGAAAATGGCTAAGCCAAGTAAAAATCGATCGTGGAAATTGGGGATGAAATGATTTTGGAAAATTAATACAGGATTAGTTATCAATTTATTTAAGTCACAAACCAGGGATCAGGGATTGAAGAAAATTCTTTTGAATAGTGAGCTCTAGCGTAATTAAATTTGTACAGCTGTATTCAGCTTGCAGCGCTATTTCACAAGAGTACAATAATAACGAATACACAAGAGTCCCAACTGCTCCCAACCGTCTAGACTAGACCCAGTGAGACTGTGGCATCTCCAAATGGGGCATGTTGTGAGGCAAGAGGGAGGTTTGGTAAGTACCTGACTATTCAATTCTGATGACCAAACACGGCTAAGGTCATTTTGAACAACGTTTCAATTCTGAATGATGGTTTTTCACCAGGGCAATACTTGGAGTATCTACCACTCTGGAACGTACCGCAAATATTATTTTATGAATTTAATGTCACGTATTAATTGAATAAACTTTATTTTTGCTTGCCAGGTTTGAACCTTAGATTCGTAGTCGAGCGTCTAAACACTCGATCACGAAGGCCTTCAAAGCTATTTAACTGTAAAATTATTAAAAGACACCATTTACTAATGTTAAAATTTCTGAAAATCGGGTTTACCATGTACTACTAATTAAAATAACAAAAAATAATTTTAACCCGACGTTTTGAACCACTTGCCTACTAACCGGAACCACCGTTTAATTTGAGTCTTTGTCTTTTTAAGATAACTTCAGAGTACCTCAGCGAGCAACTCGGCAAAACACATTATTCTGCTACTAACTACCCCAAACTAACTACAACGTGCATGTACCCATTCCTCATCTACATACTCGTACACTCGGAAACGAATACATCTCAAATATTGACATCTATAAAATTCGATAAAATTTAAAACACACTTAATTGAAACATATATTTGTCACTAACGTATGGGAACTGTTTTTAATTTTTGTTTGCTATCCATATTTTCAAACGTTTCACTGTTTTATCATTTCAACTGTATAACTCTGTACCCATGCACTTACTTATATTAATTCAATGTGTAAAAGCCCATCAGGACATTAATAAACAAATAAATAACTATAGGTAGAAACGACTAAATAATATAAACTGAATAAAATCGAAAAATGAAACATATGTGTCAATTATCGAGGTTTGTAATGTTGATATTTTAGGCACGGGTAGATAGAGACCTTCTGGGTATATTCATATAATAATGAGTCAAATATAGTCGGAAGCTTACAGAAAAATTACTCTTAGACAGTCAATCGCAAATATTTATGTTATTTTTATACAAGTGTGTATAATTTCATGTTATATGGCAGATCGGGCATTGCGCTACACAATAGAAATAAGCAACGTAAAGTTGATTATTTTCACTAAAATTTGATGATATATTTAGTAAGCTGCAATCGAAAACGACAAAGCATGTAGCAGTACCATCTTATTCAAACGAAAATTGTAACTAACCAGTCATGTTGAGATATATATATATTATATTACAACTCATCCAGTTCAACATTCCTTGCCGTAGACTCAGAAACAAAGAATTGCTGTTGATCAATCATCACTCTACTAATTACGGGTTTCATTCCACTGTCCAAGATGTCGAGACTTGTTAACTCAAGGCATGGTCTTGAAATTTTTGATAGCAGTCTAAAATATTTTTTGTCATTCTTTACGATACTACCAAAACTTTGACTTGACCTTGGATTTGATTTGAATATTCTTTCTTATGTATATTTTGTTGTATTTTTGGTCATTGCTTTGTTAAATATTATGTATGTTCTGTTCTTTCTCTGTTCCTTTTTTTCCCATTTCGTGTTTTGTATTTTTTTGTAATTGGACTTTAGTCCGTTAGTTTGTAAATAAAAAAAATATATAGGGTTAGATCTTACATCCCACAAATGAATGTGACATCCAAATTGATATGAAACATGAAGCCACCTGCTTAGTAGATTTTCAAAATGAACACGATGCACGAAGTAGTCGCGATATGTGTTAAGCTCCCTCCAAACGAAGACGCCGACAGTAGCAAACAGAGGGTAGTCCTTTCCAGTGTAGACTTTCGCAAATACTTAAATGAGATATTCGCGCCTGGCAAACTATGGCGGAAGGAACACTACCCCCTCAGGGATGACAATGCGAATGGGAACTGCTCTGCTGCTCAAATATTTGCCGAGGGCTTTGCGGATTAAGCGAAATGAAATCTGGATTCAATTTCTTGCTTTGAGATATTGCTGGCATCGAGGGAGTACTATATTTCCCATTCGTCGCGGATTCTGAATGATTGAGTGCTCTTCTATATGATAAATATTATTATATAATACATTGAACGAGATCTGATTATTTTAATGTGTTTTCAGCATGTTTAAATCTGGATTGAAGGGTCTGTGCTCAGGTAACATGGAGCGGGTACATTATTTGAATATAAGCCGAGATAAAAGAATTGAATTAAACCAAATCTTTGAAACACTAAAAATCTGTTTGACGAGCATTCAATCATCATACAAATTTGATCATTTAGACAGAAACAAAAATAATGACGTACAAAAAATATTTTTTTGTAGGAAGTAATCATTGACTAAGGGTGGAAAATTCTGAGCGTTTTATGATGAACATAAAATATTAAATACAGGACTGTATGATAAAAATATTCGGTTATTAATAAATTTATTACAATAATTATCTGTAACAACGTTTTAAAACTTTTACTAGATATGTTCTGCGTGTATTCTTCCCTATTTCCACCCTCCCAATACCCCCCCCCCACCCAGCACCCCTCTCCGAGTCTTCTGTCTTCGTTTTTGTGTTTTTTCTCACTCTTTACGTATCTGCATATTGATACCCTAGTTCCAGAATGTAACAAGTCTCAAATTGGAAGCGTAGAATTCGAATATTTCACAATGCATTTAGTGTTACATTCAAATAAACACAGTGCCTACTGACATAATAAAACCCTTAAATAATAATGATGACAGCTAAATTATTAATTATCCTTAACCCAAATATTAACAGCTATTTTTTCACTTGTTACACTCTGCAACTAGGGTATCTATATAAGTATTTGCAAAAAGGGGATCGGAAATATTTCTTGGCCTGTGAGATGAGAATATAAAAAACAGTAACTATTCGTTTTCTTGAAATGTTTCAACCTAGCGATATATTTACTGAGCCTTACCTAGGGCTACAATATTTTTCAAGGTCTGCACTATACTGTGCCTCCTAACCCCACTTACGTAGGTATGCTGTAGGTACGCCCGTGTGACATAAGTATATCGGGAGTACGTTAAAGTTTCAGGATTCAAGGCAGACGGTTGCAAGTTATTAAGGCCGCCGTGTTCCTGATCGGAATACGAAATATCTGCCTTTCCCACACCGATGATTTTACGCCAGGCTCTGTCGGGACGGAGGCTTCGGCGTCGGAGGACGCGGGTGCGGGACGTCACATCATATTACTTCTTATTATTATGTAAAAGGACTCTAAAATTCAAAACCATGAATAATTTAAATCGGCATTTTTTTAAAGGGAGATACTCACATTTCTGTAGCTCTGTTACATAAAAGTTCAAATAAAATCCTAACCACGTATGGCTACGCTGTAATTCTGCTCTCACGAGCGGATACGCATACGAAGTGGAAGATACTCAGCACAAGTATCTCCTGGTGAAATACTACAATAATTCAAGATGTGAAAAATCTTTGAAATGTCCTTTGATAGCTAGATTGAGTATTATTATGTGTATTACCTGATTTAACATGACAAAATTAATCTTCATTTTTCCCCATTCGATTGACGGCCTCCATGGTCGAGTGGTAAGATGCTCGACTACGAATCCAAAGATCGCGGGTTCAAACCCGGCGTGCGCAAATAACTTTTATTTGATTAATATGTGTTGTAAGACATTTAATTCATATAGAATAATATAAAGTGTGTTTGCGGCACGTGTCAGAGTGGCAGATAATAGAATCGAAACGTTGCTTGATTGAAATGGCTTTAGCCGTTTGTGACCAGATCTGAAAAGCCAGGTACTTCCCAACCATCCTCTTCCACATCTCCTTCCTCTCCCCACTACCTCCAGTCTCACAACATACCCCAATTGGGGATGACATAGTTCCACTGGCTCTAGACGGGTTGGGAACAGTTGGGACTCTGGTGCGGTATTCACTATGAAAATAGAAATAAAAACTAATTCTCTTTCGTTCTTAAAATAATATCCAATTGCAGTGTGACAGTTTCGCTGCCTCCGATCATAGGTTTTCTTGTTTGACACAACATAATGAAAAAATCACCATAATATCAAAAAGATTATTTTTCACGCTCGACGGTAAAAAAAATAAGTAAAACTTGATCATTTTTACATTGTATCACAAAATGCTAGTCGATATTTCGTTCCATTATGAATAAAACATTTAAATACTTTGTTTCGCTCATTCATATGGCATTGGACCGATTTCGCCAAAATACAGATTAAAAATTCCCGTTACTGTGAGAAGATTTCAAACACCAATCAACAATTTAGAAAACAGCGATATTCAGTTTCTCATACTCGGCGTCGTCCCTTATCCACGATATTTTGCTTTACCTCACAAAAAAGTTATTAAGCTCTTTTTAGTACGTCAAACAATATAAAACAATATCAGTCCACACTATTACCAAACGTAAAACCCGTTTAACACTCAATCGTTCAAAATAATATAGGAAGAGAGACGTCAGGGTCGTTAGGCAGGTAGCTGGTAGGTGCCTACCGCCTCTATGCTGCTATGTGAATATGCACACCGCTTTATGTTACGACGCCACATTAACTTTTATAACAGGCGATAGATGGCATATTGGTTACGTGACGCGGCCGGAAAATCGGCAGTAGCTTTTAATGTCGCCGCTAGGGTGCGTTTCAGTATGTATGTATGTAAGTGTGCTTCTGCGTGATTTACTTTTGCTATTTTTTATTAATTCGAACCAGAAATAAGCCATTTTATGATGCTGTGTTCTTTCGACAAGAAAGAAAAAAGGTAAGAGAAAAAAATAAGAGCGAAAAAAAATAATAATCATGAAATGCTGCATCTCAGTGGCGTTTTAAAAACTGTATGTTATTTCAACTGTTACATCACCAGGTATTCAAAAAATGTTGCTACAACCTCTGCAGTAGAGCGGTAACTTACTTTGTTCCAATTCAGAGTTCGCGGCATCAAATCCCGGCGCGAGCTATTTAATATATTTGTATCGTATCCACTGTCATTCATTATGGGATTTAGTGCCTTGCACGTAATGTATTAAGAGAGTTTTACGGTCAGTGTCTGTTGTATCATCTAGTATTGTTTTTATTTTTATTTTTTATATGAATACCGCACAAGAGTCTCAACTGCTCCCAACCGTCTAGAGCCAGTGAGACTATGGCATCCCCAAGTAGGGTATGTTGTGAGGCTGAAGGTAGTGGGGAGGGGCAGAGGAAGGTTGGGAAGTACCTGGCTATTCAGATCTGGTGATCAAACACGGTTAAAGCCATTTCAAGTAACATTTCGATTCTGAATGGTGGTCTTTCACCAGGGCGATACTTAGAGTATCGACCATTCTGGAACGTGCCGCAAATATACTTTTTATTATTTTTATATGAATTAAATGTGTTATGACACATATTAATTAAATAAAAGTTATTGGCGCACGCCGGGTTTGAGCCCGCGACCTTTGGATTCGTATTCGAGCGTCTTACCACTCGACCATGGAGGCCGTCTTGTGTAACAAATATCAACATATTTTATATTATTCTACTTGAACTCACTGCCACCTACCTTCAGATCAGGTTCTTGTGACCTAGTGAGGTAGGTAATGTAAAAAATAATGTAAGAAACAAAAAGTTTTATTTTTATTTTTATAAATCATACGGCTTTCGAAAAAAAACACAATAAATAAATGTAATATATTTACGCTTCGTTCAAGAGGAAGATACTTTCAGAATCACCCTAGTGAGAAACCATCTTTCAGAGTGGTAGATGCTCATAGTATCGCCCTGGTACAAGACCACCATTAAGAATCGAAACGTTGCTTGAAATGGTTTTAACCGTGATTGGTGACCAGATCTGAATAGCCAAGTACTCCCCAACCTTCATCCACCCCCATCTCTTTCCCCTCCTCACTACCTTCAACCTTACAACATTTCCCAATTTGGGATGCCATAGTCTCACTAGCTCCAGACGGTTGCGAGCAGTTGAGACTCTTGTGCAGTATTCAGTATAACGTAGATTGTTTTTTAAAGCATTGAAACTTTGCTTAAGAGAATACACTACTTCTTTGCATTATTCCATGTTCTATAAAATTGCGAAAAAATACTGGGAGTGAAGGGTTAATTCAAAGGTGAACTCGGGCAAGCCCATAATTTTGTGTTATAACACAAAGTATTACGTCGCATGTAAATGGCTTAATCAATGCAATGTTACAAAACCTTAAGACATTTAAAAATGTGAAAGACATAGTGTTGGGTCCTAAAATCAACAATTTGATAGGTTCTAACCTGATACCTTTTGTCCAGTTCCTACCTCTCCTTTTGCCAACTTGTTCTGTTACCACGCATTATTTGTATGGCTGGATAAAGTATGTTGAACAGCCAGTAACGATAACCCCCACCACTGGGCAGCCATATTAAGTTCTGGACGTCGAGAGCGGCGCGTCTCAATTCGACCTCACTCGCCTACAATCGCTCGGACCACCCAGGGACGGCGCCTCGCTTCGCATCCGTCTCTGGAGGATTCGCCCCACTCAACTTTTCATCGTACGGGCAGATAGTTCGGCCCCTTTCGCAGACGTCTCACAGGTGAGCAAGTTGACATAAATCTACCTTTTCTTTTGTCCTCAAATGCAATCAAATCATTTATTAAGTATAATCGTTTTACAGTCCACTCAAATTCATTCACGTCTTTCCAAAACTGAATCGCAGTTTCTGGATCGAACACAAAGTACCACCGGCTCCGGGTAGATACATCTCTTGTGCGATATTACAATATGCATTTTCTTTGAAATATAATAATCTCTTGCATAGAAATTATCATCACTCACAAAACAATACACCTTTCTCCAGTATAATAATACATGGATAACTTAAATAGCTCTATTTTTATGAATTAACACCTCAAGAGCGCCGTATCCAAGTATCAAATATAATAAAGTAAGCACTAACTTTCGGTATGGTTTTAGATTAGATTTAAACAGAATATGATCTAAAATTTTTAATACAAATACATTAGTACTAATATTCACTTTTAGTAAGCCCACGAGTAGGTACAAGTATGATAATATTAAAGGAAAGCTTAATTAAATCGGGATACTAAGAAAACAAAAACTTTCAGATGCGTGGTTGTTCAAGTATTTATAGCTTTACTGTAATAAATAAATATTTAAACTTAAGTTACGAATTTGAAGAATCAAAGGAGTGAATATTAATATTATATAAAAGGCTGATGTAAAATAAAATCGATTCTCTCCATAGATGTAGTTTTATTAAATGAGACACTTAGCGAAAAAAGTGGCTCCACTTGTTGGAAAAACACGGTTGAGAGGCATGTTAATAATAATAATAATATTCGGATAATTTGTATAGGGTCGTTTTTTGTGAAAAATCACCTCAAGGGCGCTGTAATGTTGGATCACCATTACGGCTAATACCATTTCAAGCAACGTTTCGATTATGAATGATGGTTTTTTACCAGGGCGATTCTGAGAGTATCTACCACTCTGGAACGTGCCGCAAAAACACTATTGGAACTGATGGATGTGATATAATATTTTCGAATCCAGAAAAGCGATAAAGTACTTACTGATAATATACATATTTTACAAGAAGACAATTTTTATTATATTTACGACATGTGTTTTTCTTTTTTTTAAGTTTTAATTTGGCAAGTGAAATAATAAATATATTAAATAAATGTTAAAATTACTAATATTACGGCTACGATAAGAACCAGCAACCTCCGTATTCGTAGCCGAGGATTCTAACCACTCGGCCACGGAGACATTATCAAAGAATTATTCTATCTGATAAAACAGGAAAGGTTGGGGTCCAAAGGTAAAAGGCTTTGAACACTGTAATTTGGTAGGCGGTCCACGTGTACCTCCTACTTGAGAACTATTCTCTGGATTGCCAACACTTCTGCCTTAAGTTACCTTAATAATGATCAGCTACATTTGGTGACTTAGCAGGGGTGCCCGGGTTCATAGAGAGTACTGCGTTTGCATCACACTCTTAAATTTGAGAGCCACCTCTAGACTGGAGCTCCCAAATATTTGACAAGCCTGCTTGATTCTGTGAAAAAGAGGGTGGTTCGTCTGCTTAACGATATATACAAACCGATTGCCATCTCTAATATTGCCATCGCACAAACGCAACGTAGGTATGTACGTCTGTTCTCCAAGTATTTAAATGGAGCCTGCTCGAAAGAGCTAGCGGCATTGCATTGCCTGCGCGCCGTGCACGTGCGTGAAACTTGATGGACACGAGCGGAACACATGAGAATGAGTCGTTTCTCTGAATCGCCTTTGTTTGAGTCGGCTCGTATGCGGAACGAGCTACCGGCATCTATCTTTCCTCCTTCATTTAATCTGGACTTCTTCAAGACCCACATTCATAAATCCCTTCGTTGACCCGCCTCACAACGTTTCCCAGTCGGATGGCGACGTAGTTACAAACAAAGACGCCCTTGTGAAGTATCATAAATTATGTTTTTAAATTTGTAGTAGTATATATTTAAGGCTTTTATTATATTTATTTTATTCTACGAGTGTTCCGCTAAAAACAAGTTTTCAATGAAATAAAAGTAATTGTACTTTTTACTGTTCATTCGACCATACATTACGTGTATGCTAGTGGCAGTTCATAAAAAAATTACTGGTAGTTAGTTACAAATGCTTAAAAAAGGAATAAGCTTTTGTAAGTAACCGGTAATACATCTATAATACATATTACATCAGATTATACCAATTGAAAGACATTGGTCCATTAGCTATGGCTTTGAAATTTTTTTTCCTTAAATAATAGTATCATAAATGGAGAAATCTATTTGTCTTGAGTAGATAAAGTTTCGAAAAGTGATCTCGGGCACCATGAAAATAGATTATATCCGGAGTTTAAAAGTAGACGCAAATTTATTCAGTTTAATAATCAAATCCCGTTGAGAACTATGGAGTTTTGAAATATTCATTAAACCTTCAAAAATAAAAACAAAAAAGACGTCACACACGAAAGTAAGTCAAATGTTGAATATGAAGGAACGTTTAAAAAAATAGTGTTTAATATCTGTTTACGCCGGGTCGTAACTAAAAGTTTTTTTAGTGCGCACCAGTGTTGAATTTGTCATCCACCTTTGGTCTGAAGCCCCAAAATTTCTGAAAAAACCTCTACTCTATACATAAACGGACAGTCCGTTGGATAGATTCTCCTGTCTTAACAAATATATTGCGATCTTTAAAGCACAAACTTCAGGTGGGAATGCTATCCTTGTTCTACCGGTATGTTAATGGAAGATGCTCCGAGTAATTTGCGTGATCGATATCTTCGGCACATAGACGGAAAACTCGTCAGACGATTTTCCAGCCTCTGTGTTTCTTCCCTCCTATAACACTTCATCAAGACCTATGTTAACACCTTCCTTTTCCTCAATAAGACCTTCCACACAGCATCCCCAAATACGGCAAATGCCCTAAAAGATTTTTTTTCCCCGTGGCCTTCTGTATGAAGTATAAGTAAAATATATATTTAAGGTTAGTACAAATATCCATTGAAAAAGTAAACAGGTTCAAATCATTGTTCTCACACTCACTACGTTATCTACCAAAAGTACATTAAAAATAACACAAACATCGCATGTATACATTATACCCCCATACATATCCATACACATCAGGTGTGACACTGTATTCGAGCTTTCACCTTCATAGAGGAGCCGAATTTCCACGGTGGAATGTTGAAAATTTTATTCATATATTCCTGAAATATTCATTACAGGGCCACGTGAGCACGTAACGTGACCCGTTGATTTGACGGAGAAAATTCTACGTGATGGGGCGTGTCAGCGTGTCTACGGTAATATCAGCGCGCTGCTTTCATCAATTATTGGATAAATTACAAAAAGAGCTGTAACAGTTTGAAGGGAAAGTTCTCATTTCTAATTGATAAACCATTTTTCATTACAGAGATTCATATTATCATAGACCAACATTCAGAATAGAAACGTTGATTAAAATGGAAAAATAGAATAAATAGTGACCAGCTTTGAATAGCTAGATGCATTTTACCCTTCCTCTTTTTCATCTCTTTCCTCTCCATACTACCTTCAGCATCATAATGAATTTGAAAATATTTCTACATTGAAAATCCTGTACTCTTCATTAGTTCGAAGTCAAGTCGAATATAATTCTTCTGTCTGGTCCCCTCACTTTAAAATCCACTCTGATTCCATTGAAAAATTGCAAAATAAATTTCTAAGATACATTAACTACAAACTCGGTCTACCTATTAAAACCATAAAAATTATAATTATTTAATGAAAGAATTAAAATTATTAACACTTTCAGACGGGATGCTTGTTTCCGACTTGACTTTTATTTTTAAAATTGTTAATGGTATTATAGACAGCCCTGATTTACTTAGCTTAATTACCTTCTATGTACTTAACAGATCCACTCGATCCAAAATTCTTTTTAAATGTAACAATAATATCAGGACTGAGTCATTTAAATACTCGCTTGTACCTAGATTGCATGCAGTGAGTAATTCTATGACTGAAATAGTAGATATATTCAACTGCACTGAATCTAGTTACAAGAAGGCTATAATAGCATACCTCTTTCAAAAATACTAGTGTTAATTTGCATGATAATATTTCTATCAATTTCATCATGTTTTTGGGTGCTAATCTTTGTTATTTTTTATGTCACTGTTATTTTATATCTTATGTTATGTAAAAGCCCATGAGGGCGTTTATAATTAAATAAATAAATAACACACAGAGTCAAGTATGCAGAGTTGTTTATTATATGCATATCTACTATGGAAAAATTAGATAAGTCAGAAAATAAAATAATATGCTATTAATTTTTTTTAAAAGGACTTGTGACACATGACATAATTTCATACAAAAACAAAAATTCCTCAATTTGGTTTTAGTTCTCCTGAACACTTGCGTTTATTGACTCATCCCTCTTTTTCTTTCGCAGAAAGAATTGGCTTGGGGAGAGGGGAATCTGAAAATTTCTTAAAATTTACTAAAGAACATTATTTAAACAACAAAAGAATATGTCGCGCCGCTAGTATACTCGTATTTGGTTCTATTTGATCATTTTTGATTTTTAATTGAAGGGTTTGTTTTTATGCCTGCAGTTTTTTGCTTACTCGACAACATGATATTATTTAACATTTTTGTTTTTTGTGAAATATTGTTTATTGACTTGTAAAATCCTCTTATTTGCATTTACAGTAGCTTCTGATACTTTTGTAATCAAGCTGCAAAGTACCTACCAAAATATTAGCTGCAGCGAAACTTCAATACCGTTTGGTTTTTGTATTTTAATTTTCTTTACCTACCCTCTTACTGTATGCAATATCTATCAACTATTGTTACTCTTCAATATTATAGATTTATTATTTTATAACCGTATGCAAACACACAGGTCACGTAGCGAATGTATTTGGTTCCTTAGAATAGGCAATCTGCCTAGCTAGAGCTAGGAACTAATATCGACTGAACAAAACATAGTAGCACTTATACACATTTTAAAATATTACAATTATTATAACAAATGTGTCTACTATTATGGTATTTTCATAAACATTATATGTAACCATGTAATAAATAAATAAAATAAAAGTTGACTTATGATTTCCAAACAAAAAAACTCAAGAAATTGAAATTTATTGAATAATTCTCAGTTTCAGGATAATAAACGTATAACTTACGTGAAATACTTATTCTATAATAACTTAGAAAATGTGTTCAAATAATATTTAAAAATTTTATAATGAAAGTTGTTTGAAGTCAATAAATAAAGTGTCATTTATATTCATTGTTCGAGTGTCGACTATGTAAACGATACAATACTGAAAGGTCCCAGTGTTTATCAATACTTTACTGAAGCGGTATTTAAGAACGAGAAAGCTGCGGACATTCCTTCGGACCGACACAGAAGACGCTGAGAGAACACTTTCCAAAGGATCCTTTGTGTTCCGGTTTGCTCCCGGAACTAGTCACGGAAGAAGGCGCTTTAGAAGGCTTTCACGGACCATTACCCGGGATCAGGTCTAAAGCCCTCTCGAACTAAAACGGTGAGGCGGTACGGGATCCAACCGAGACAGGATACAGAACATTGCCTTTAAAACAACGTACATACTAAAGGAATGTAGAGCAAAAATGAAGCAATAGAAAAGGGAATCGATAGCGCTCATAATGCCATCTCCAACTACCGTAAATACTTCGCAAATTCTTCGTAATATGCAAATTTATACACGAATAAAAGCTATGCTTGAACGAACAGTTTATCTGAGACTAAACTTTTATTTGAGAATATCATTCTTTGACTTTTAAAATCTTATTTTTATAGTGTAAACCGCACAAGAGTCCCAACTGCCGGAGCCAGTGGAACTATGACATCACCGATTGGGGTATGTTATGAGGTTGAAGGTAGTGGGGAGGGAGAGGGGGTGGAGAAGAATGTCGGGAAGTAGCTGATTATTCAGATCTACTTGCTATACACTGTTTATGATATTGACGCTTTATACAAGTAGGGGCATCACTTTTTTAATTTTTCCGTAAGTTTCAATAGGATAAAAACCACCAATGAATCAAGTAATAAATTAGTAGGGTATTTCTGTATGTTCAAACACGAAAAACCAAAGCGTTTTAAGAATTTTCTCAAATTAATATTGCGATAAGTCTCTCTCAACAAACTTTCAGGTGGTAAAACAGTAAGTTCATTGCCTCTGGACCCAGAGGTCGCGATATTAAAACCCAGTGTAGGAATAACAATGTTAGATTTATAAGGGTTTATTAACGTAAATAAATTTAAAGCTAGCTCATATTATTTTATATTATTTGCACCTCGTTTCTTTATTGAAAATACTCTCGAAAATATTTATTTTTTAAATCGTGTGAATACCCCACAAGGGTCTCGACAGCTCCCGACATTTCGGTACTAGTGGGACTATGACACCCTCAATTAAGGTATGTTGTGAGACTGAAGGGAGTGGGGGAGAATGTGAGGTAGAGAAAAATCAATAAGTACCTGGCTATTCGCATTTGGTCACCAAACACGGCTAAAGCCATTTTGAAGCAACGTTTCGATTCTGAATGGTGGTCTTTCAGTAGGGCAGTACAAATACTATCTACTTCTGGAATAATTGAATCTATTCGATCTTTCTTTCCTGTACACACTTCTTTCAATCTCAGAACATGTTCTATGTTCGGGGGTCTCACAGTACCGCTGGATCCGGACATCTGAGGTGTTGTACGAAATGTGTCATTTTAGAAAGTTTACACCATAGCATTTTAAGGTATTTTTTTTTATTTTACAATAAAATTCATAAGTCCTCAGTACCTGGTTGGATTTTGTAAAAAAAAAATTCAACTTAATGCTCTCACTAAGTTACCTGAAGCGACAAAAAGCTAATTAATAGTCTCAAACTTGTATCGCTTGAGGCAAGCCTTCTCCCAAATTGTTAATATAAATTAAGATGGCTGTAGGGCCGTAAAAGTCTTCAGAATCAAACGAGAGTCAGAGCATTCGATGCGGAAAAAAAACTGATCAAAACTGCATATTCATCTCATTTTGGACCAAAGTGTCGCTTAAGCCTTTTTTTCCTTTCCGGCGACGATATGATTAAACATGTATAACTGGAGTGGTTTACAGAAATATACAACATTGTAAAAATCCCACTCTTTGTCCATGTTTTATGTTCGCTTTCTCGCTCAGAATACAAAGAGCCTTATTCGGTTACCTTCAAAAGTGTGGCGAATGGCATAAACGCGTGAACTTCGGCTGGGAATGATCCGCCAATCAGGAATGCAGGTTGAACTTTCCGAGGAAACGAACGTCCGCATCCGGGTCGTCGCGTCGCGCCGTATTTGCGTATGAAAAGTGAAAGGAAACACATCAGAGGAGGTGCGATGACACCGACATGCGACCAGTTCAAAGATGCAAAAAGCCACACTGTATTTCAGGGCTGGCAAATCACGGTCCGCGATATAAAAAAAGATTTTATTTAAATTTTTAGTGAATACCACACAACTGCTCCCAACCGTTTAGAGCCAGTGAGACTATGGTATCCCCAATCGGAGTATGTTGTGAGGTCGAAGGTAGTGGGAAGGGCAAGGGTATATGAAAGAGGAAGGTTGGGAAGTACTTGACTATTCAGATCTGGTCACCAAACACGGCTGAAGCCATTTCAAGTAACGGTTCAATTCTGAATGGTGGTCTTTCCCCAGGGCGATACTTAGAGTGTCTACCACTCTGGAACGTGCCGCAAATATACTTTATATTATTTTATAGACTTAAATGTGTTACACATATCAGTTTAATTTTAATTTATTTGTGCACGCCGGGTTTGAGCCCGCGACCTCTGGATTCACAGTCAAGCGTAATGATTATTTTTATTTTGCAAAAAAACAGTTTTATACCAATTACAATGCAAAAGCGATAAAAAGAACACAAAAATGGCAATCATAATCATAAAATTATAAAAGAACATAATAAAGTTTAAACTGAATAGTTAGTTGCTTAAACTTGTTTTAGTTCGTGTGAAATATATCCAAATTTCCCGGAGGCAGTTAATTAACCTAGTTAGTCTTCCCAGGGGCATCACCATTGGAAAGTTAGTTCTGCACCAGGGAAGAAACAGAAGCCTGTGTTGGCGGCCTCGCGTGAAATTATCAGGGGCATAAAATTCAATTTCCGCCAGGATGTCAGGTATTAATATTACACCGTTCAGAAGTTTATGAGACAAAAACGCAGTAAGCAAATAATTGCATAAAGCTTTATCTTACACTAATGGTGGGATAATCATACAAATTTGTTCATCTTATTCTGATCTTCTCTCGCATCTAAGGTTGGTTATCATCAAGACAATATTCACCTTACAGACTGTAACCCCGAACAATTGCTGATCACATAGACATCGTGGTCTTCCTCTGTTTTACAATTCTATCGATTTTCCCCTAGATTATCCAACATGTATTATGTACAAAATGAATAAACAACCCAAAAAAACACTGCGAATACTGTGTACTTTGGTACATTTGTATCGTTTCGATTCGCAGTAACGAAATACTGATTAATTCGGCAATTCCAGTCCTACCAACATTTCGGTGTGCCGATTTCGTATCTACCAATTTACCGAAATTCGTATTATTCTATCTGAAAACCGTCTGATATTACTTTACTAAAACTACTTTCTTATAACTACAGTATAAACTTCTTCGAAATTGAGATTTTCCCAACCTTTGTTGATCTTTCACTATAGCGAATATTGCAATCAAGTTCAAAGTTCATCTATTAACATTTTGTATTTATTTGGCGGTTCACTCTTATATATAAATTCTCAATGCGGTCCTCCAGGTAAAAAAAAGTTTGACCTGGCCTGAGATGATATTAATTTATTTACAGACAAAGATGACAAAAATGAAAGTTTGTGACGTCATAATAAGCATACTAAAACCATTAAGCTTCTCGCGAAAGAGATATATTTATAAAATCAGGGCAATAATGGATAATTTATCACTTTTATGGAAGTCATTTTCTATATTAGTCAGATTTCGTTATTATTTCATTATGATGCTGAATTTAAGTGAAAGAGGTAAAAATCAGTACAAGGCATGACAAAGAATATGTCATAGTCAGAAATCAAACGGCTCTGTAAAATAAAATAAAAATCTAACACTAGAAAAAATATGATCATACGCCATATCAGATAAGATTACCACTTAAATTATTAATTTTTAAATATATATTTTTGGCGTTATTCGAAACAGGTTTTCGACGAGACGAAGCAATTCTAATCCGCTTTGAGACCAGTGCAATGAGTATGTTTGGTGACCAGATATGAATTGCCAGGTACTTCCCAACCTTCGTCTTACCATCTCCTTGCCCTCCCCACTACTTTCAACCTCACAACATACCCCTTTCTGGGGATGCAATAGTCCCACTGGCTCCATGCGGTTGGGAACAGTTGAGATTCTTGTGCGGTATTAACTTTAATTTTTTGTTAATGAATCAGCTTGGTAACTATGAATATAATTATTTATACGAACGACTGTTGTATGTATTTACGTAATGCAGTAGCTTACTGTACGATTGTGGGGCATCGTGTGTCTCGTAGTTTACCAGTATTTAAACAGAACAATCAACAGCAACCATTATTGGTAACTACCCAGTCATTATTGCCGACAGATGGTAAGGTCAGGCTCAACGGGGCTCAATGGGACTTTGCGGGGCTCAATGGGGCTCACTGGTTCACGTCGATGTGGCCGTTGGCAATTCACAATCATACGAGCTTGTACCGGGACGATTATTGCATTTTCATCGGAGGAAGGATTTTCTGTCCGGTTGCCGCATTGCTTTGTCGATAAAAGGATGATATAACATAAAAATATATTGATTCAACAACAAAAATTGTAACTGGCGACAAGTTGTTGTTGATAATAAATATAAAAAGATATGCTTGTAATTTGATTTTTAAGAAAATATTTTAATAAATAGAACATATATACTTTGTTTTTAACCACTTTTTTATTTAATATTTTGTCTACCGGTTTCGGAAGTACCCTTCCATCATCAGGACAATATTAAATTAATCTTTAGATAATAACTTCATCTCTTCTGGAAGAAACATATGTGGAGATAAATTCTGTACACGATCAAAAATGTATGTTTTGAAGTATCTGGAGAATGTATATTATTTTTTCTATTTATAAATATGGCAAGCCACAAAGTTAATGCTTTTTACGAATATAAAATATTTTAATCTTTAAATATCAGTGTTTTAAATGCAGTGCAATAGCCCGAGAATGGCTTGCTTCGACCCTTGTCCAGATGTGTCCCTTTGACCGCCCGAAAACCGGCAGGGGGGCGGGGGAGTGCTGATCTCGACCGACTGTTCCCGAACGCGAACGAACCAGGCACCCAACAAATCACCCAAGTGACACCCTTACAGATGACAGCCAGATGACATTTCCCCACGTTGATCTAAATCTGTTAGGGCGGCCGCATTCTATCTTACATAAACATTACAATTTAACAAGATCTGTACAGCGCCCTTGAGGTGATTTTTCACAAAAACGGCGCTATAAAAATCATCCAATTATTATTATTATTATTTATGCTAAATATGGAATGTCGTAAGACATGTAGGTAATAAGCAGAAAAGTTCAAATAAACATTTATTTTATTTTATAAGAAATTTAAAAATTCCCAGGTCACAAGTACCTGACAATATGTGAATTCTTCCAGGCCTATCATCATAAGCCGAAAATTTTGCTTCTTTTGTGCAATGATGGAAGCACTAAATGGTTAAATTTATTGATTTTTGAAAAAATATTATCAATCTTAAAAGAATATGAAAATAGAAAAATACACTTGAACTAAAAGAGACTAGAGCTCGGCACCTCCACCCTTTCTAGAAGCAGCGCATCTACCAAATCTGCTACCCCAAACAATTCATTGGGCGTCTTTTTTGAAATCACATACTTTTTGAAAACTATTAATTCTTTTTTCGATTTTAATTTTTTCCGATATTTTGGCAACTGTCTTCATAATCGAGAGCAAAATTTTATCCAAACAAATTTATAGTTTACACTGTTTATTAAGGACACTCCCAACTCTTACATGCACCTACTAAAAACCTCATCCTCAAAACCGCTTCTGTCGTAGTGATGCGGAGGATTTTTCCTAGATGTCTTCTTTTATCTAGCCGATATAGGATATTATTTTACAAAAATATTCACTTAAAAAAAAGTACTATTCATAATAACCTAGATATTAAACAAATATTATAATATTTGTTATAGGCGGGCTTATTGCGTGGAAGTAATTTCTATCAACAAACCCTTTTACCATCTCCATAGTGGTTAAGAATTGGCACTGTGTTCACAATAACATTTTTGCATGCAATAAATACATTTAAAAAATATGATTTTTCTAGTACGTTCTTAATTACGTCATATCACATACCAACTACCAGTGCATATTTCGTCCAAATTATGTGGATATTTTCTTTATAAGCACATGTAGTATATTAAAAAAAAAACAACAACATAATTAAAGTAAATCTACATATTACACACGACTTGAAATTATGTAATCTTGTATTTCGATTCTTTATTTTGCAAAGCAAATTTACATTTCATCTTAGAAAAAGATACAAAGCCGTCGTAGAATAATGAGCAAAAGAAAACAGTACGCCAGAACTGTTAAAGAAAGGAGCTATTACCAACTGGAGGGCGTCACTAATGTGCCATGAGTGCTATGCAAATTAAGCTTTATTATCCTTTGCGAAATTATAATACATCCACCAAAACAAATAAACAGTTATTATTCCCGAGAGAATGAATCTTGGCTAACTTTAAGCCACTCTTCAAATCTATTAAGAAGAGTTTGCGAAATATTTCATAACAGGGAACCTTAGACAGAAGAAGAAAAAAAATCGCGAAATTCTCGCCATCAGTCGTTGGACACGCCTTGAGTTTGAAAGAATTGCACATCCCGACACACATAAATAACACCAACAAAAGAGGGAAAATAACTCACTTTCTACAATGGCCGTCAGCGCAAATCTTCCTCGGATGGCGTTTAATATCTGCAACAAAGAAAAACCCATAAATTGTAATGATTTCATCTGCATCATTGCTTTTATATCGGGATGACATTTATTTGAAACGAAAATGTTTTTTTTAACACAAAAGCAAATGCTAATTAAATGATGTTTGAATAATCTTAGAAAGTTTTGACACATGTTAATTTTATTATGATAATTAATTATTGATATATTTCCGCTACAAGCTATTTTTTTTTTACTGGTTTGTACCACGTTTTGCATTAACGAAGCGTCCGCGCCGATTTAGACAATATTGAAACCGGACGATAACAATCTGTCGTGCAGTCTTGTGTCGGTAGGAAACTATTAAATCTAAATTTATGTTTTTTATGATCGTGGCCCGTAAATATGGCTTTGGTGAAAGTTTTCAGCATTAGCGCCAGTACGTTGGAGATGCATTCAAATTTTGTTGACCGGCGTGACGCAAGGAGAAAATATTTGGGAGTGAGAAACCGATGATATCCTGTTTGTTTAAGTAAAGTGCATGGTGGACGAGAAAGTTGGAAAATAATGCTGTGAACAGGGCCGGTCATGTGCAGGCGCAATTCGCAAGCAGTTCGCTCCAGGCGAAGAATTGCCGAGGCTTTGATATTTTTGTTGACAATATACGAATCATAATATTACTCTACAGATTAAACAGAACAAAGCATTTACACTTTAAGAATGTAATTTGTTAAAGTTATTCTTAGAAGAGAAACTTGCCAAAAACGAATGGTTAACAGCGATGACATTTTGTATAAAAATAATGATTTTTGTATATAATACGAATGAGTCCACGTAAAATATAATTAAGATACCTCTTATTATAATTACACAAAAAGTTATTTTATTAGATGTGGAAAAAAGTTTTTCGAAAATTTTCATGGTTTTAAGGTTTTGAAAAATATGCGCCAGGAGTCGTTTGCCTTACGGCCGCCCCCCCACCCTGGCAGTGAAAAATGCCTAAAATACATGACTTTCAAGTTATTATCTTTTAAGTTATCCCCACAGTTCTTAAATCAACTTAGACAAATAACTAAGCATATTAGAAAATAAATAAAACATACAGAAAGAAATTAAAAATTATTAATTTTCATAAAAGCGCAAAAAGAACCTTACATCGTCGTTCGCAATGCCTTCAAATTAAACAACACACACACAACAAACGGTTACCAAAATCGCGCCGAGCAAGAGAGCGATCGCTGTAACGCGCCAGTTACCCGGAGCGCAGGAACGCCGCGGGTAATTTGTTAGTTTCCAATCAATATGCAGCCGGCGCGAGAGGGGGGCGCCTGCTCTCCGGCCTCCGCGCCGTCCGATCACGTCGCGGGCGGCGGAGCCACGGGCGCGAGGCGCGACGCGCGACGGCGGGCCGCGCGGCGAATCTTCGACCGGAGCGCTCCAAATTTACCAGGCGCGCATACAGACGAGGAGGTCGGCTAACGAGGCGGACAGAATACCCGCTGCGAATGCGCGGAACGCTTCGGCGCGAGAACGTACGAGAAATTTACGCAAATTAATTCGATTTCACGATTTTGGGTAGGCACCTGATACTCTGGCATTTTATAGGACTGTAACATATGCATGCGCATATTTGGAAATGCCACAGCGGAAAACTATTGGGTTGCCTAAACCGAGGTGATATGGCACCAAATTACACTGTTACTAACTACCCTAGAGCAATTCGTATGTCCACGTTATTTCTACCTTCCATTCCTCGCACTACGATAATTATTTTCTAATCATTTTCATATCAAACAAAAGTAGAATTAAACAAAGTATCATTAGACAAATCTACACCATATAACTGTCAAATATAACCAATGTATTACTACTTTATATTAATAAACTATATGAACACATTTAAATGAATCTTTTGGAATACTTACAATTTATTTATTATTTTATCATAATCACTTTGTGGTTTGACATTATATAAAGATAAAATAACACTTTTTTTTAAACCACGAATTTATTATGTTGAACGCCAACCGGTTTCGCTTAGATCATGCTTCGTCAGGGCCCATATACTAACTGTTTAATTAAATAGTATGTACGAGTACATGTATATTCATATAATAAACTGTATAAAAAGTTATTATATTTGCCCTGACGAAGCTTGATCTAAGCGAAACCGGTTGGCGTTCAACATAATAAATCCGTGGTTTAAAACAAGTGTTCTTTTATTTTAACTTATAATTTATTTAATTGTCAATTATTCTACCATAGTGTTTTTCTTATTTTTCCTACTCAGATTTTTTTTTTTTTTATCTATTGTGTACAAACTTCTGATCATCTAATTTAATTGTGCTTCTTCGTTAATTACTCGCTTGTCAATGGCACATATTTGTACCGTATAATATATATATATATATACTCGTATATGTAAACAAAAAACATTAAAAAAAAAATATATATAATACAGCTCATTAAAATTAGTCCCTAATTCATACACTAAATGTATTTTATTCGGTCGTCCAATTTATTTTTTTCCAAATAAATTATTATGAGGAAACATGCAACCGCTCATAGAATGATATATATACTCGTATATACCTACCCAATAATAAACAATATTACTATATAATATATCATACTACTTGTTTGTTACCCGTGAAAATGACATCTAATTGATTCAATTTCAAATAAAGAAGAACGTCTACTGAAATCTAAAGGCAGGTATTTTCTTAGGTAGGTAGGGATTTGAAAAATTCACACTCAAACGTACGTAGGTACCTACCTCCGTACTCTCAAAGAAAATAAGTTAATATTCATTAACAATATTTAATTTCATCTAACGTAGCATCAGAACGAATCAACGACCCCTTTACCTAATGAATCAGATGCCAATTACTAGGTAGCGCATTATGAATAAGATAATATGACAAAGGATGGGTCCTTATCAGGATCGCATATGAAGATAACGGCGTCGCGGGTACTTATCTCAATAACAATTGCCAGTTCCGAGAGATCGTAAGGTTTACGGGAACTAATTGAGAGGTAACCGCAACATGACGGCTTATCGGTGCGGTTTTACAAAGGTAGCTATTGTGGCTTAGAGATGGCGGATAGTAATGATGATTGGGGAGATTGATTCGAGTTACAGATACATTTATGTGATTGAAGTTAATTAGAGCATGGTGTAGTATTTCAGACAGATTATGACACGACAATATAATGTACTTATTGGCTTAGATATTATGTTAAAGGTTTACCTTAAATTAACCACCAATTTTTTTTTTTTTAATTAATAGTGAATACCGCAGTGGGGAGGGGAAGGAGATGGGAAGAGGAAGAGGAAGGTTGGGAAGCACCTGGCTATTCAGATCTGGTCACCTAACACGGCTAAAGCCATTTCAAGCAACGTTCGATTCTGAATGGTGGTCTTTCACCAGGGTGATACTTAGAGAATATACCACTCTGGAACTACACCGCAAATACACTATATATTTTTTAATGTGGAAATTAATTAGTAATTTTTTTAATTGAGAAGAACGTGCGGTAAAACCATGTATGACCGTATTAAAAATGTGGATATCCGGAAAGAATGCAAAGCTGATGTGAGCGTAATGAATAGGATCAAGAAAGGAACGCTTAGATGGCTTGGGCATGTAGAGCGAATGAGCGAAGAAAGGAGTGTGAAAAGAATATATGATGCGAAAGTGAATGGAAGAAGAAGTCGAGGACGCCCGAGAAAGACATGGCACGATCAAGTAAATCGAATACTTGATATCGGATCATAAATAACAAAAGAGTATATATGAGACGATGTATGAATGTGAATGAAGCAAGGAGTGTGTGCCAAGATAGAGTTATATGGCGGTCCGTCCTCTCTGCCTACCCCTGCGGGGAAACGGCGTGATGGTTAGTTAGTTATATATTTTTTTTACACATTAAAATTATATTTTTTTAAATCTCCACTCGAGGCTTACATTCTTTTATATTAATTAAATAAAAGTTATTGACGCACGCCGGGCTTACACCCGCGACCTTTGGATTCCTAGTCGAGCGTCTTACCACTCGACCGTGGAGGCCGTCACTAATGCACAATATACGCTGGCGTTCCTTAACTCTTTTCCTTTTTCCAGGGGTTATAAATTACAAATACCTTCCAGAGTTGACGTCGGATAAAAAAAATGACAAATCCCACTAAGACAGTGAGTTAAATGTTATTTTGAATCGATGTAATCATCATTGCAGATCGAATAAATGCGGCCACAAGACTAATCCGTCGCGGTTGCTTGAGATACGCGCTCGCGTACGCGTTAAGCCCGCCATTATCGGCCTGTAGACGGACCACGCGCGGCGGTCCGCGGGAACCGCCGGCAACCGGAGCGCAGAAGTTCGAGGAGATAGCGAGTAACACAAAGTAAAACGGTTGAACGCCGTCCGCACTCGACACTCCGCTCGGGAGGGAGAGAGGGAATTCCCAACAATAAACAATCATTATACATCTCGCACGGAACGCACTCACTCGCTCTCGAGCGGGCGAGGGAGACAATCGACGTAATGCGGACGCGGAGTGCTCTCGGAAGGTCGGACGCGGACATGGAATCGGTATCGAGAGTTACCCGGAGCGCAGGAAATCAAAGCGGTCGATTCACGAATGTTTTGCTTGCTCACATTCATTAAAATAAATCTCGTTCGTCGCACATGTTTGAACCGCACGAGAAAATACGAATATAATTGACGTTATTTCGTGTTGTGTCATGATGCCTAGCTATTTGACAATAATTAATAACAAGATAAAACAATAGCACGAAACACTACAAACGTGTAGATTGTAGCAATCTAAAGTACAAACTTATTAAGCGATTGTGTGTAAAAACACCAACATAGAAATATTAAAATTTCTAAACAAAAGGTTTGTTACAGAAATTCGTTACTTGTAAAAAAAAATTAAAAAATATTGATTTATTCATTTAGACCCGGTAAAGGCTTTTTACATAAATATTGACTTTTTTAAACCATAAACTTATAAATAGTGCAAAAAACATTGTAAAAGAAAAAATGATATTGAATAACAGGTACATCCAGAGTAAAATAGTTACAAACAATTAATTTAGCTCTACTAGATAAAAAAACTGTAACAAGGTATTGACGTACTTTATATAGCTAAAAAGCTCAAAATTTAAGAATTATTATTTTTAAGGAAGAAGTAATATTTAATGGAATGTAGTTCAAGGGGTATTTTTCATAAAAATAAAATAAAATAGTAAAACAAATCCGTATCGGACTATTATAATTTCAAATCGTGAAATGCAACGGATGCAGGCAGCGACATTAAAACCAAGCGAGATGAAATCGAAACTGCTCTCGAGCTAATGTCGTCTGCATTGAGATGAAAAATATACCAGAGCATCATACATTCAAGAGGGTCGATTCATCTCGTTATTTATCCGCCAACAATTTAAGCTTTCCCAAAGAGATGCTGTACAAAGTCGTTGTTGATAGAAATTTGAAGTGATAAAATCGCACAGGGAAAAGAGAAGAACCGAAATTGAGGAGGTAGTCCCTCCTGGTATCCGGAGAACAGAGAGTAACGGAGGTGAGGGAAATGAAATTAACGAAGTAAACTTGTTCACTCGACGTCATGATGATTGTGACCTTAAAAACGACCAAACGCGAAGATTCGGCGGATTGTGTGTACGAGTACATAATTAATAAATTAATATAATACAAGCCGATAATTGAAATAAGCTTTTCAACGTAACATAAATATCTGAACACAAATGTCGGTGTTGATGCAGTATAAAAATTCTATTCCGACAGAAAGTTGTGTGTGTTCGAAGGTCGGATGCTGCGCTCGGGGGTGGCGGGTGGGGGGATTAGCGTAGGCGTGGCCGCGGATTAAGAGCGGAGATGAGCGCCACAGATACCGAGTCTACCAGGCAGCCAGAAAGCTACGGGGGTATTATTATTGTTCGCAGCAGCGGCGGTTATCATCCACGCCGGCTCATCCGTAGGTAAACGGGTATTTGTAAGAGATTATTGGATGATGTGAGGTTTATGATGCCTTGGGATCTAGCCGTTGTTTTTTAGCCGCTCTTCCCCGTAAGTCGTAGCGGATCCGCTTTTATGAGTTTGTTGAACGGTAAGCTTTATTTTAATAGACTTTAATGAACTATTCATATTCATTTAACCAATTTAATAATCTAAATACTCTTAATGCAAATGAAATAATAACTTTGTATAAGACACAGATTTTATTTTTATTTTTATGACCGACCTGTTTCGCTTAGCCTAAACATCATAAGGGTACAAAATTAAACTAGACAAAAAATGCAAAGTGTGCGATTATACATACATACAGAGGGAGAACACGTTGTAAAAATAAAATAAGAGAACATTGAGAAAATAAGAGAACGACATTTAAAATTTTAACAAAGGAACGAAGAGAAAGAGACAGATAATATAAAATGAAAGAGGCAAAACGTCAACTGATAACGTGATAAAAGAATAATGACAAATTTAATTGAATTTACGGGAAATATAACTTATATTGGACAAATTTAACTGATTATTAAGAATATGACATTTAATTTGAATGGCTTTCTTATGTATGAGTATATATAACAACACACTATGATTTTCTTGTTTAAGTCAATTTTGTACCTTGATGATGTTAAGGCCAAACAAAACCGGTCGGTCATAAAAAATAAAATAAATCTGTATTACACAGAGTATGTTCTCTTTGTTCCTTTGTTATAATTTAAATGTTATTCTTTTGTTTCCTTACTGTTCTCTTATTTTATTTTATATTGTGTTCTCCCTCTGTATGAGTATTTATATAACCACACACTATGTATTTTTCGTCACCACTCTGGTGATATTAAAAAAATCAAGAGAGATAAAAACGCCCGTATATTTTCTGATTCAAACGGTTTTTTTTCTCAAAAAATCATTTGAAAACGCAGGCTGCAAGAATGACGTTTCCGTTTCCGTCAACCAAATGACAACGTATCGTAGATCTGGTTGCACATTTCGTTTTGAAAGTGCGCTTCCGGAAACGTGGGGACCGCAATTGTTCAATGACCACATTTTTGGAACGTATCCCGTCCGCGCGCCCAGAGTCTGCAGGGCGGTGCCCACCTCCGGAATTGCACAAAGGCCATAAAGCATTTCTACGATTAAAGATAGTGATTTTATGGATGGACAGTATGGAGCATGGAAAATGAACAACCTTTGTTGAATGTAAAGGTTCTTTGTGTAATTATAACACATGGAGCCATCAAATAAGTGTTTTAAAGTAACTAGCTTTATAACGACTTTTTTGAGATTTAAAGACGCTTTTATCATATGGGACCAAAAGCATAAGCGTCTTGTTTAATTTTTTAAGAAGTTGAATGATTTTATCAAAAGCTCCATAGCTCATGATAGAAATTACGAGCTAAAATAGTTGCGTTGTTTTGTAAATTTTAGACAGAAAAGTTTGTGCAAATTTCATGACGCCAGAGCTCACAATCAGCGATTCATCGCTGCTTCAGCAACCAACAGATTCAAGGTAAAATATATATTTTATTTTTTTTAAATATGAGCATTGCTGTTCTCTAAGCATACTTTCAAATATTTATAATTATGGTACCTACTGTCAGACATATTTTCCGTTATTGTTTATTGATAACAAATTAGAACAATGCAAAAGTTCTTAATCGACAATGGATAAATCGATTAACTATGGGCAAACGAAGATATAAGACATATTTTAATACAAATTGGAACTAATCTAGCAAATGAACCCTTTGCGTAACCACAACGGATAATACTGGATTAATGTATTGTAGTTTATGGCCGCATTTGCATATATATATCAAGGGAGAAATCTGACGTGGTCGTTTGTAGTCGTAAGTGGTTTACAGAATGATCCTGGCTCAAAATAGAAAATGATGATATGAAAGAAACCTATGTATGTATAAACAACAATCGGTAGACTTCGGAGTGTTGGAAATATGAGCGAACTGATTCACGAAAATACAAATAACAACTACCTATCTAATGATTGAGAAAACCTTTTTTTAAACGGCGAACTTTCAGAAGCAATATTATCACTTAAAGAAAACCGTTATAATAATTATGAAAGCAAATTGGTACATAATACTTTCCTTTAAAACAAACCGTAGAAAAAAATAACATTATTCATCAGCGAAACTTTAATCTTTGAAAAAACCTACGAGTAAATTGATCGAATGACCAAATCCTTTCACAAAGAAAATATCACTTTGTTTTCAGTAGAAAAGAAATAACACATTGACGAAATGCTAAGCGTCATCAATCAAAATTAATAATGTATTAACAAAAGTAAGTATTAATCCGGCCGGTTGCAAATTGTCTAGTAATAAATCGAGGCTTGTATGTATGAAGAACAACTTGTCATTCCTACCGGTAAAACCAGATAGAAATGCTAGACTGACAAGTCATTTTAGGAGGTTTTCAATGCGCTATTCATAGCATGCAGAGTCATTGTTACAAAAAAACTTTGACGGTAAAAACGAGTTAAAAAAACTTATAACTGTCGTCATCTAAATGCAAGCTGATATGTTATTTTTTTTTTAAATATTGATTACTCTGATTTGCGTTATTGTGCAGTGTATTGGTTAAAGAATAAATTAAATTTGGGCAGTAGTAGAGAGATGAAGAGGAATACTGACTTTTCTTTCTGCAAATCATCCTTATTTAATCTACGTAAAATTGGGTTTTGTAAATTTGTTTTGTGCGGTGGTTCTTGTCATGGTTAAAGCTACAGCCAACGAACCTTATCCAGCTGTTTTCAAGTCGAGAGAATAAAGAGGGAAAGCTTTGTATCCTGCCTACTTTTCCGGCAGAATACAGGAGTATGTAATACAGTTATTTAATATGAGGATAATACGAGTATACACGAGTATCACAAGATTTTTCTACATCATTTTCATCACCACAACTATTCTCCGCTGATTTAGGTCCAAGCCATTCTTTTCCTTTCCACAGGCTTTCCAATATTGCTACAGTTTTTTTCCGCGTAGTCAATCTATTCTTCATCATCGCGCTTCATGGTCGCTTACGTCAAGGCACTTGCTAGCATTATTTCCATGTCCATCGGTCATTGACCAATCTTGCAGTTTTTGGGACCCGCAGAATCGCATTATACTTAGATATACTCTGGATACAGCGTCTATTTAAAATGTGTACGTTCCATTTTTACTGTCTTCAAGCAAGAAAATCTTCCTTTTTGGACATTCGAAACATTTTTTTTAAATTTGCAAATATGAATTAAGTATGGTATTTACTAAAAAGATGAATTTTATTGAGCAGATTAAAAAAAAAGAGTCCTTACTACACCAAACTCGTCTAGAACTAGTGAGCCGATTGGAGTATATTGTGAGGTCGAAGGTAGTGGGGAAGGGAAGAAGGTGGGAAAGAGGAAGGTTAAGAAGTACCTGGCTATTCAGATCTGGTCACTAAACACGGCTAAAACTATTTTAAATCTGAATGGTGGTCTTTCACCACGGCGATACTTAAGAGTATCTATTACTCTGGAACGTGCCTCAAATATACTATATATTATTTACATGAATGAAATGACACGTATGAATGAACTAAAATTTATTTACGCACGTCATGTTTGAACTCGCGACCTCTGGATTCGTAGTCGAGCGTCTTACCACTCGACCACGCAGGCCGTCGATTAATACATAAATCAAACGTGAAAACTAGCAGAATAATGTACGTTTTAGTATGTGAATGCAAAAGAGGTACTCTAATGTAGGTAAACGTAACCAAAGTAGGCAAATAAACCTTTTTGTTTGAATGTTCTATTACACGGCCTACGAAGAATGCCCAACCGCACACAAACACTTCACTACAAAGGTAAAGCTCAACAAGGAGTAAGCTCCCGCACGCTGTATAAATATTATACATCCGCAGGGCGGCCCTGCCCCGCCCTAGCCGCTCGCGGAAGGCGGCTGCGGTCCTGCGGTGATCCGTCGCCAACTCGGCCGGGAAACCGAGTCGCCAAACAACTTAAGGCTTCGCGGGCGACGGTGACTAATGTTGGGCAGCCGGGCTCGGAGGTTTCGAATCAACTGAGACATTTCGAGCGTATCGCGTGCTCGGGACGATCAAATGGAAACGTTTGCGGAAATTATGAAACGTGCGAATTTGACAGATACATCAAACTACCTTCAAAATGAGTTCTTCGATCAATCCAGACATCAAAAGATTTGAAAAAATCCCGGGGGATTGGCTTCTAACCTTAGAGTAACAATATAGAGAGACCGTCCTAATTACGAGTCAAATCGTTCATACTCGCAAAATATAGCTCTCTCTTTTTGCTTGTTTCTATAGACATATGAGAAAAAGAGACAAACAATTGTTATTAAGAATATATGATTTGGGGCGTGCTAAAAGCCGTGTAGCCATTTTTCAATATATTACTAACTTCACAGTAGTTTACTTGTCAGTCAAATTGACAGGCAAAAAGCTTAAAATATATAATTACTTAAGAGAATTTAGTGCAATATTAAAAAAAAACGATATGGCTATATGTGCAGTTGTTGGTTGTTTCAACTGAAGTAACAAAGGATCAAAAAAATCAGTTTCCACAGGTATTTATCCAAGAATTCGTATTTTTTAGTTTGACCTCAAATATTTTACATGCTAACCTACAAAACAATTTGTTACCTACACCAATATTTAGTCAATCTTTGCATTATTTGTTTCGATATGATAAACTCCCATTTAAAATGAGTTTGAATGCATTCTTAATATGTTTTACTTAGAGAGATGTACGGGATTCTGACGTAAATTTGTAAGAATGGGGATTCCCTGATTAGTCCAACATCTGAACGTATCCATGTCTCTTTCTTTCTCATGTAGCAACTCAAAATTGTTCGCGAACAGATAAAGACGGAATAATGTTTATCTTTACGGTTTTCTTCGCATCCGATTGGCTGGAAGCATATACGTCATACCTCCTGTGGTCAAGCTTGGTCATAAACTCCTTACAATATTTCGCAAAGTTAAGTCTCTAGGTTATTGTAAGCTTCCAACTATGACGGCCCCCCTGGTCGAGACGCTCGACTACGAATCCAGAGGTCTTTCGTATTTTCAAACCTTCCTCTTCCCATCACATTCTCCTTCGCACTACCTTCAACCTCACAACATTCCCCAATTGGGGATGCCATAGCCTCACTGGCTCTAGACGGTTGGGAGCTATTAAGTTAGGGAGTTATTAAAATATAAAATTGTAAAAAATAAAATAAAAACACTTGGATTGTAGTGACGTTCGATTCCACATTGGAACAATGCGTAAATTAGTGATCGTGGCTGTGATCTGCTACTTTTAATGCGCTGGTTTTACGTTCGAGAGTTTCGTACAGATTTTCAATACGTTATAAACCCTTGAGCTTTAAACCCAGAGCAAAGTATCACCCCACTCTACCGCAGAGATCAGCATTTTAGTTGAATAGATAAATATTATTACCTACGTTTGAATCTTAAGTCCATCAGAATTGTGTATCAGTGCTAATACTAGGATTATTCATAATGCGCCATCTTTGTGAAATATCACGCCAAGGGCGCTTGTTAGTAACCTGGTCAGTATATATTTTTATTATTTAAACTAAATATTACTATTTCTAATTGCAGTTAAATAAAATAGACAATACACAATAGTTATAGCAGACAAATGGCAGAATCATTACTTGTGCAACGCAGAAAGTAAGCCCACGATAATTATAAATACGGTATGAAACACTTCTTCGAAACCATTAATAACAAATGATCAACACCTTTCATAAGCGTGCCATCAGTTGTTATTAAAAAACAATTTGTTAGCAGCGTGATGAAAGTGAACTGATTTCCTAATTATCCATTGGGCATTCTCAGAGGTGAGTCTCATCACGTTTGAGTGAAATTATTCTAAAGGGAACGGACAGGAAATTATGAAACTTTCTCCATTGAAGATGTTATCGTGGTTCATACTTCATACTGCACCGGCTGTTCGATCTTCAGCACTTTAGAAAGCTACCGATCGTGAGCTCTTTTACGATTATGCTACCCTGGAAAATATGATTGTCGTTATCGATCGGATATTTCAGTAATAATAGTAATATAGAATGGTTTCAGCATATGCAAAAGATTTCAGGGGCGTTCTGTGACATTTTTTGAGTTTAGAGAAAGCACACACTCATATTTTTATTAGTGAAATTATCTAGGGCATCATATTTTTGCGCCGTCGGGAAAATTGACCTCGAATTCTTCTACTCCAAAGCTCAATGCGTGCACTCGAACCATTACGCTAGGGAGTCCAGTATCGTGGTAATTACAATTGCTAATGAAAATTACATGATGTTACTTTTTGCATACTTTCGCGGTTTCGCAATACGAGTAATTTGTTGGAAAAAAACCCCTTTTCTCCATCCGAAGAGACCAACTCTAAAGGTAACTACATTTAAAAAAATAAAGAAATGTATTTTCACGTACGCATTTTAACCTTTGCCTTCAGGAAAGTACACTGTTCATTACTGAACTTTGTGCGTAACTTTAATAAACATTTATTGTTGTGATATTATACGTGCTGCTTTTAAGTCAAAGTTTCTTATTAGGAATCTAAAAGTAACGGAGAATCATTTCGAAGTTTGAGAAAGGAGTTACTGTATAATAATAACAATTTATTTTTACCTATTTAAATTAGGTTTAATTATTTAATACCACCGTACGATAAGAAGAAAAATCAAACGGTTTACAGTCGTGCACAACTATTAGACGTTTGATTACTGTAAAATTCAAATTATTTTTAGAACAGACATGTTCACTTAGTGTTACTTGTCCGGATAAGGGAGTAAGACGGTGCCCGCTGTGAGAATCGAACTCGATCCGTCCGACTGCTGATCAAGCTTCTTACCCATCTGGCAATCGACCACCCGAACAACCTTTTTTGAATCTTTAAAACATGGAGCCCACATGCACGTGTACAAAGATACAAATTAAATAAAAATGTTATTTTACTCCTTACTCACAATGATTAATAGTTTTAGCGTGATTTCTCACAGGTACAGCATGTTTAATAATGAGCTTCATAAATCATAACGCTGTAAGCTGCAACCGACACTAGTATTATCTAAATTTAGAAAAAAAAACATAGCAACGAACACACAAATAAATGTGGGTATCCATAAAAACTGACAAGAACAATCGGAGTCTTCAATTAGTCATACTTTCTCTCCAAGCGACCACTCCGGGCAAGTACTGAACTCTAAAATGATTAGACTTAACAAATAAAAAGCGATGCCTGTCAAGAAGAAATTATTATACCTACAAGCATTGAAACGTCCATGGTGAGATGAACGTGTTAACATTAAAGGTTATAATACCCGAATCGATTAAAGCTAGATTTTTCAAATGTGAACACCGCACAAGTTGGTCGAGGGCAACCTCAATCAGGGTATATTGTTAGGCAGGATGGAGTGGGGAAAGTATGGAGATGAGGAAGTGGAAGGTTGGGAAGTACTTGGATATTAACCGAAGAATTGCTGTTTCTCAATCATCGCTTTACTAATTATGGGTATCATTCTCCACTGTACAGAATATCGAGACTTGTTAACTCGAGCCAGGGTCTTGAAATGGTACCAGTCTTAAACGACTTTTTTTGTCATTCTTTGCGATAATAATCTTTGAAAAATACAATTTATTATGTCTGACATCATTAACTTTACCAAAACTTTGTTCAGGCTTTTACTTGAATGTTCTATCAAAGGTATATTTTTGTCATGGCTTCATTCAAATATTATGTATGTATTGTCCTTCCTCTGTTGCTTTTTTTCGTGTTGTTTTTTTTATAATTGAACAATGGAGCGTTAATATAAAAATAAAATAAAATTTAGCACCCTTCAGGTGATTTTCCCACGAAAACGGCGATATAAAAGTTATCCATTTATTATTAACATCAAGTCAAATAATACGGCTGATGCCATTTCAAACAACGTATCGATTCTGAATTGTGGTTTTTCACCAAGGCGATACACAAAGTATCTACCGCTTTGGAACTTGTCTAAAATATACCTACTACAAATTATTCTGTCAAATATATTTCTTTAAATTAGCACACATGAATCAAACTAATTTTACTGGCGGACGCCGGGTTTTGAACTCGCGACCTCTGGTCGAGGATCTTAGCCGCTCGACCACGTCGGAGGTCTACAAGTAAAAAGCGCTGTCTGCCGATAAGCATTTATGATTCAAGCATCTTAACGTCTACGGAGTACTATGTTAACGTCAAAGGTCGTAATACCCGAATCGATCAAGTCGAAATCAAATAATAATAAAGACTAGTTAACAGTTTAGTCTTTACACACACGTCAAAAGGGACATAGTGAGTAAATCGTAAAATAGCGTAATCGGAATAAAATTTCAGTCTTTTTTTACGTATTGGCGAAAATTAGCATTCGAATCATGTACAGAAGACGGCTTAGCGTATTAACACTATAGATCGTGACAGCGAATCGAACCGCCCGGTTTAATCGCCGGCTGCCAGGGATTAGGAAAGGAATAAGTAATCGGCCATTTCACTTTGTGTAAAAAGTTTTCATAAAGTGCCGAGAGAACGTCGAGAGAAATGGCGCGTTAGCCCAAAGATTCTGCACACAATGTGGAATAATATCGCAATCTTGATTCTGGTATGAATCATCAAAAATAATCCGAGCGTTCACTGTCTGATGTGTTGAGAATACGTTGCTAAATATTGAAAGATATATCTTTACACGTCAAACATTATTCTAATTTAAAGTATTTAAAACCATTTCATAACCCGCCTACAAATACATTATATAAATATTATCTAATATTTTAACGAAAGTAGTTCAAAACACTCAAAGGCGTTTTAAAAATAGTAATTAAAAAATGCTTTTAAGATACGTAACTAATAATTTTAATACTATTCCGGTGTTAAAACAATTGCATTCATCATCTGGTGTGGATTTTGACATATTTAATAGCATTTGAGTAACATTTGAGCAACTCGTAAGCAGGCATTCGTCGATCTTCAAAACGATGAAAAATGTTCTGATTGTGAAGCATGTAACATCACAGCGGAGATTTTGTTCTTAATTGATCATTACGTCAAAATATATGATGATTCAAAACAAAGATTTTTCACATCTCGCATATAGTCAAGCCTTAACTATTGATAATGTCTGTTTTAATGATAAAGTAGCAACTCTTTGTTTGTGTACGTTGGGCTCTGAGGACATGAAATTTGTCAAAAAATAAGACGCGATATTCATGAAGTGAAAATAATTTCAAAGCACAGTCGAACCCAGGTAGCAAAACCCGAGCATTCAGCAGGACAGAATTGAAAAAGAAGGAAGAATAAATTATAATTATTATGGAGAAACTTGAAAGGTTTGCAATTTTTCGAAGATTTTATTTCAATTTTTAAGTAAAAATTGGTACATAGTTGATATATATTTTTATTTTATAGTTATTACTGCAAGAGTCCCAACTGCACCCAACCGTCTAGTGAGACCATGGCATGCACGATTGAGGCATGTTGTGAGACTGAAGGTAGTGGGGGAGGAAGAAGATGGGAAAGGGGAAAGTTAAGAAATACCTGGCTATTCAGATATGGTCACCAAACACGGCTAAAGCCATTTCAAGTAACGTTTCGATTCGGAATTGCGGTATTTTACCAGGGCGATACTTGGAGCATCTCTTTCAGTCTAAATTTTTGGAGTTATGGAAGAACTAAAGCCTCCTATTCTCCGTCACCTCGAGTAAGGAAACTGCTGAGAATTAACTGACCGCTAGGCGGCACAAACTGTAATGGTTGTATGTGTGGGTTGTATTTTTTAAATGGGAAGTATACCTTTTTATTTAAAAATATTACCACTTAATTTTAGCGACGAAATATGGACCTATTTTGTTTTTAAATTATCTAACGGGGGAGGGATAAAGTATTGATATCGGTCTATGATTGTTGGTGTAACTTAGAGTATCTACCACTCTGGAACGTGCCGCAAATAAACTATGTATTATTTAAATTAATTAAATGTGTTATAATAGGTTGATTTATTTTTTGTAGAATACAAGAAAGAAATTCCAATTTTTTCAACTAAATAAAATATTGTAACCTAGAAAATAAGACACAAAAATAATTGCAATACTCTGTTAGCCACATATTCCAATAAATAAACAATGGTGTACGAATACGATATCGACTGCAGAGTCTCATGATCTGAAGTCAGAAGGTCGAAGAAGTTAAACGGGTAATGAATAAGCCTTCTATATGGGAGGACCATATTGTGGATCTTTCCTGCTCCGAGACAAGAACCTGAATAGTCGGAGGTTCACCTCACTCGTGTGACCTTTAGGAGTATAACAACTTTCACGAGACTGCATACTAACTATTTGCATTCGAGATGAGCTGTCCTTAATATTATAAACATGTAATTATGATAATAATTCGCAATTGATTGTATCGTAGTGGCGTTTTCATATTACTCAAGTAAATCCCTTATGCCTCTCGCGTTTGAGTTAAAATAAAGCTTTGAACACTTTGCATGCTGGGATTTCCCGTGTTCATTATTTACAAAGGATGAAAATCACTGATTTTTTTATACATGGTCGATGAGTGCTTGAATTTTTACAACGGAAAAAAATCTGTACTAAGGCAAAAGAAAAAATACTAAATTTCAAAAACTATTCGAAAAGTTTAACGACAAGATTTAATACATTATTAAAAAAAAAATTAGAAAAAATGTTCTTTTCGCGACACCGAACGTTTCGCTGTAAGGGCGTAGGTATATTTGAGACACAGTTAATAATTTCAAAAGCGCCATATGTTTTGAAGAATCGTGGCAAGTCTTAAGATTGATGCGGTAGCTTTGTAGTAATGGCAGAAAACCTTGTAGGAAGAAGATTCCGTGTTAAATCCTAATCGCGGCAATAGCCCTTTTCAGATGTTTTTTTCTCAAATAAAAATAATTTGAAAATAGTAATTAAGAATCGCGTTTATTTTATTAAAAATATTCATCTCCTGGTATCAGACTCACTTCTAAGGATGATCTTTAACCCGAGACAAGGAATATGTAAGCCAGGTGCAACTAAGAACTACGTTCCTTGACCCTTCAACCCGTCATAACCAGTACGAGCCAGTCGACCAGTTTGTGTTAGTCTTGTATACCCCGCGAGGGAAAATATAGCCATTAAGATGATGTATGAAACACGAAGGTAGGCCATATAGTACCAGGCCAGGCCTTTGGGCAAACAGGGGACTTGCTGGCCGACCTGGAGAGGTGTCAAAAGGGATTGCTGAGAACAAAGAGCACTAGATCATCGGAAATCGAAGTGCATCATTAAAGGTATAAGCCCTGCAAGCAGTAGCGGCTCGTGAGTTTTTAGTGTGCTATAGTGCTAAGATTGAAAAATACGATATTGTTAATGTTGTTGTAGCCGAAAATGATTTTTATTTTTTTTCAAGATTTTATTTTTTGTATGAAGATTTTCAGGATTTTTCAGTTTTGGTGGTGCACTGCACGGATTTCTGAAAAATCTTCATACAAAAAGTTGAAATATCGAAAAAAAATAAAAAATATTTTCGGCTACAACAACATCAATGATTTTTTACATCATACGATTTTTTTCAATCTTACCACTCTAGCACACTAAAAAGTCACGAGCCGCCACTGCCTGCAAGCGATGTATAACCGCAGGAATCAAATGAATATCTAATAATATTTACATGTCGAATCATGCAAAAACAGAAAAAAAATTCTGAATCTGACATTTTTGATACTATGTTTAGGATGGCAAGGAGGAATACATATCTAACTATCTGAAATGAATGTTAATTTTCTAGAATAAACTAGTAATTACAACACTGTTTCGCCAGATATTTTCAGAGTACTCCTTCATCTAAATCTTTTTTCTTATTGAATAATTAAAAACACACGAAATAAACTAAGAAATTAATATTTAAAAGGTCCATAGCCAATGGCGGAAATAGCTTAGCGAATTGAAAATGTTTGCGTTGACCTAAAAATTCAAGACAGGAAACTGTTATGTAAATGTCATGACGTCAGATCTCATTCTTCGTGAGGTTTTGTTGCTCAATGAACAGATTATGTATATTATGCTTTCTGTGTTCAGATATAGGCCTCAGCATTTGAATCTTGCAAGTTGATTGAATGTTTACATTCAATATTTTTTAGGTGTTATTTTATAGTAACGTGTAATTTTATACAAACGTATTATTATATTTCACGTTTTATTTTTTCATTACGTGTAATTATATTTCACGTGTTATTTTTTCATTTCGTGTAATTACATATGACGTGTTATTTAATATTAACGAGTCATGTTATTATATATACACATGTTGTTTTATACAAACGTGTTATAATGTATCTGCTTGTTATTTTGCACCAACGTGTAATATTGGTTCTGCGTGTTATTTTATATGAACGTGTTATTCTTGTGGTAATTTCAGTATTGTGATAACCACAACATCAAGGTCATCAGAAGAGAATCAATTTTTCAATTTAGTTAAAGCGATTTATTACCTTACACGTCTGCGTTCATACAAAAGCACATCATTTATAATTCTCAATACCTAGTTCGTGTTCATGCGAAAGCTCGGGATGACTTGCAGAAGCATTGAATTAATACGACGCGCGACGACGGCGTGATTCAATCAAACAGCCGTGCAATTATAGAATCAAACGTGGCTCGTCGGTAGATAACGCCGCTAAATGATTTGATTGCGGATATTATTGTGATCAATTGGCGTGTTTCTGATATTGCTAAACGGCGAATGCTCCCGAGTATACAATAATTGATTCAATTCATAAACTATCTCATTCCGATGCATCATAGTGAAATATTATCATTGTGTATTAATAAAATTGGCGAATTACGAAGCGATAAAAATAAACGTCACGCCGTACTTATCAAAATTGTGTCTTGATGTTTTGTATGTTCCTACTTAAAATTACTTCCTGTTAGTGCTGTTTCATTATTAACATAGTTTAAAAAATGTGAACATATCTACCTAGTTATATTTCCCGGATTTTACATTGAGATTTTGATTTTAAAAATATAGAGCCAAATATAGGGTGTCTTGTATTTTATTTTATTTTGTTGACTTGAATTAGGCTAAGATTTTAAAAGCGATGTTATTTAAATTAGATCAATTGAAGGTACATTTATTGATGGGAGTAACTTTGGCTGCAAACGTGAAACAAGTTCGAACTTCCAACTCAACTTTCATAAAAATAATCTAGCAAAAAGGCAAAAAATAGTTGACTATAATTTTTTATAAGTTTTGTTAACCTCTAAAGTATAGCAAAACTTTTAAGTATTTCACCGGTCGGTAGCTGGACAAACGCGTCGGTTTTCCACCCGGGTGTCGTACGTTTAATTCATCTGCTGGCTGAGTCCTCCATCATTGCACAAGCAATATCTTTCGCTTCTTATGAGGACAGTAGAAGTTTTCCAAATTTTGTCAGGTTATTCGTAACCCGGGAATGTTTGTCTTTCTTTTAAAAAAATAAAATTATACTGGGTTGTGCAAATTATACACAAACACCAAAAACAATAAATTTAATAATACAAAAAATAAAATATTCTTTAGGTGATTTGATGTTACAATTTTTCACAAAAACTGTGGATTTAAATGACGCATTAAATTCATTGAGCCTCGTCAGGTTTTCACAAAAAAAAATAAAGTTTAACAATTAAAATAACGTTATTTCGACAAAATCAAATGTCATACCACTCGCAATATTAACAGTTTCTAGTTGTTTCGCATGTGATCGATCACTCTGAAAATAATATGCCAATTAAGTTAACCACCACTAATTCCCAGACGCTTTTCCTAACGTTTTCCCGGCTACCCAGTTGCTAATTATTATCAAGCCATTGAAATACTTAGCCGCACATAAACAACTTAGGAAATAAATAAAAAAGAAGCGGCCTTAAGGTGATATTTCACAAAAAGTGCGCTATATAAATTAGGCAAGTATTACTATACTACCGGTTTCAGAAACTTGATAATGGGGACGTTTCCCTTCAAACTCCTTCCGAAATCCGAAAAAATCCCAGCAAAACTAGGAGCATTAACTCGCTTGCACAGCTACTCATTCTGGTAAGGTATTCAATGCTCAATCGTGCAGCATTACCCTACTTATTTAAGTCTTAAAGGTAAGAAACTTCGTCCCATTCACGCTGTGAAACAGTATAAAATGTGCATGGCACGTAATAGAGACTGCGTCTTTAGAATAATTCTCATTGAACGCTGAACAAGGGCATCTTCCGGGGCATTAATGCATAAAGAGGGGAAGGTGCATACAGACGCTTCTCAAGATCTGGGATCTAGAGTGCTCCCATTGAATACGATGTAATGGACAAAAGGAATTAAAATCACGTAGGTACAACACTTCTAACGGAAGCGAAATTTTACGATGGCATTCGGATACGGTGGTATGAAGGAAAAATTATTTTTGTAAATCATAGCAAAGTCAATTTCAAATCAAATTATCTGCAATAGTTCAATGGGTTCAAACCCATTAATTCATATAAAATCCAGAGTTGTAGATACTCTTAGTATCGCCCTGGTGACAGACCACTATTCAGAATTGAAAAGTTGCTTGAAATGGCTTAAGCCGTGTCTGGTGACTAGATCTGAATAGTCAGATACTTCACAAACTTCGTCTTCCCCATCTCCTTTCCCTCCCTACTACCTTCAGCCTCACGACACGCCCTTATCGGGGATACCATAGAATCAATGTCCCTAGATAGTTGGGATCATTTGGGACTCTTGTGTGGTATTAAGGGTCAGCACCCAAAAATAGACACTTTTTGGTTTTCTAGTACAAGCAATACTACAAATAATTAATCTATTAACTGTTCATGGGTAGTTAGAAAAATATCTGAGGTTTCTAGTGAATACAATTATTAAACAGCAATCATTTAAATTATTTATGAAAAGCACACAAGAATTTTAGGTAAAACATTAAAAAGTGAATTTTTGGTTTGAAAACTGCATCTTTTACTGTCATTTTAGTATGTTTTTCATAGAATTTAAAGGATTACAGTTGTAAAATTGTATTCACTGGAAACCTCAGAAATTTTTATAACTACCCATAGTTTTTTTTAGATACATCATTTGAGGAATCGCTTGTATTAGAACGCTAGAAATTAATGTTTAGTATCATTTTTGAGTGCTGACCCTTAACTATAAAAAAATAAAAATGAATAATTCTCGTGAGATGGATGTTGTCGAAAATAGAACTCTAAATAGAGGGACGTCAAGTGAGTTAGCAAGTGTTGTGATAAAAACAGTGAGAATATTTTGTCAATTTATTTAAAAATCATATAGCCTATTTCATCATATCGAACTTAACATTAACATCCAAGGCAAACAATTAAAAGAACACAACAATAAATAAAGATGTTTTACATGAGATAATTCTTACAATAATCCAGAGCTCCAGCAATATATTATAAACAAAGAAAACGTAATGAGTCGTAATAAACGTAATATTGTTGGATAATGAGGTTCCTTAATTTGTGTGAATTTTTCAACATGGCCTCGTACCATGACTTTGTTGCCGAATTTTTGTGACTTCGAATTTTTTTACAGAAAAAACTTAAGATATTATTTGAGCATCGTTCAGAAAATTTAAGCTAGGAAGCAATAAAAAACAAGATATCGCGTTCATCCCAGAATCTTCCCAGGTATCTTGAATAAAATTGTTATGAAATTTAGAAGGATGGACAGAATTCTGTATATAATTTCAACATTGATATTTTTGCATCCGAAAATATTAACGTTATTTTTTAATTTTTTTTTAAAGTAAGACAAACATTCCCGGGTTACGAATGACCTGACAATATTTGAAAAACTCCTACTGCCATCATAAAAAGCGGAAGATGTTGCTTGTGCAATGATGGAGGACGTAGCCAGCAAAGGAATCTGAACGCAAGACGCCCGGGTGGGAATCCGACGCGTTCTCCACTCAGCTACCGACCGGTCAAATAATTATGTAAATAATATTGTTGGGGTACTTTGCCGTATTACGCTTCTTCCTTAATTAGACAACGTTTCAGATAGCCTTTGCAGTGTCCATCATCGAGGAGCAGATTGTGGTGAAGGGTGTGTTTGTTTGAGTAGAAATCATACCGACACTTCCCCACAATCGGACATAGCTGCCCTGATAATTTACACGGTAAGGCTACGTAAAACGTTGGCTAATAGAGGAGGAAACGCAACACGGTAAAATACCCTAAAAATCAAGCACGAAAATTTCAAAACTCTCCGTTTAAGTGCTCATAATAAAATAATTACTTATTTGATCACCTGCTGAAATTTCTGTTACCTCGTTATGCAAAACTATTTGTATTTATTTAATACACCAAAAAACTTTTCCGAGTAATGGCCAAAATGAGAAAATTGAAAAACCTTTAGTTTGGCATAGAAATGTGATGAAACAAAGAAAATGTATTTGTTTTATATTAGATAATGCAGCACCAACTCCAATATAAATACAATTAAGCATCTTTGACAGTAATAATACGAGTATATGGTGATAATATTAGCAATCAAATTTCCAAAAACAATAATTAATGGTAAACTTTTTTTTTTCATTTTAAAGCGCAGGGAGAGTGGTGCAATCCAATAAGTACCAAATAATAACTACATAGAAACACACAAAAATAAAAAAATAAAATTTAACAAGAAAATATAGTCATAATTATTTTTTAAATGTATATATTAAATTTTTCTTTTCAAAAGAAAGACAAACATTCCCGGGTTACGAATAACCCGACAATATTTGAAAATCTCTTACTGCCATCATAATAAGCGGAAGATATTGCTTGTGCAATGATGGAGGACTTGAACGCACGACGCCCGGGTGGGAATCCGACGCGTTTGTCCACTCAGCTACCGACCGGTCGATATGCATTTATACATTTAATATATATATATATATATATATACATATATATGGTAATGTATCATGGCGGTAAACAAGTGTCGTTTAAAGACATCATAAATAGAATCCATTGATTATAAACGGGACCCTGCAAGAAGTCCAGTGCTACCACCACACGAGCGATTTGCTTGTAAGCTATTTTTGTTCTGTAGTTGGCGATACGTTTTCTTATTAGGGCTCTGAATCCGAAAACATTTCTGAGACACTGCAGTACCAGGACAGCCCAAAAAGCATTCGGTACGAAATATTGCACTGCGCCTGCATTATTTTTGATGTTGCTTGGTTGATGTTTGTCCACAGCTCCGATGTACACAGGGTGGTACAATACGTATTAAAAAATTGCAGTTTTGCTTTTGTTGAAGCTTTTTTTATATAAATACCGCACAAGAGTCTTACCTGCTCCCAACCGTCTAGAGCCAGTGAGACTATGGCATCCCTAAATAGGGTATATTGTGAGGCTAAAGGTAGTGGGGAGGGGAAGGATATTGGGAAGATGAAGGTTGGGAAGTACATGGCTATTCAGATCTGGTCACCAAAGACGGCTAAAGCCATTTCAAGCAACGCTTCGATTCTGAATGGTGGTCTTTCACCAGGGCGATACTAGGAAGTATCTACCACTCTGGAACATGCCGCAAATACACATTTATTATTTTTATATGAATTAAATGTGTTATGACACATATTAATCAAATAAAAGTTATTGGCGCACGCTGGGTTCGAACCCGCGACCTTTGGATTCGTAGTCGAGCGTCTTACCACTTGACCATGAAGGCCGTCTACATATATTGCGCCGTTTAGATTCAATCGTCTAAAGAGAACTTTAACGTTCCAATGAGACATTCAGAAATTAGTACCGAAGTAGGAATTTTTCTTAAAAAAATAATATAACGTCAATAATTAACGCTTTTCGGACGTTGAAAAAATTGACCACCTTCTGAGGCAGAAATCAAACCCGCAATCTCCAGACAGAGAGTTATTCACGTAGACAATTACGCTGCGGAGGCCATCCATATGTAGAAATAAAGGATACACAAGAAAAGGTTGTGAGGAAAGTTATGAACTGCTAACAACTTTCAAATATTAACTGCAGCGTATACTCGCATAGGAACGTCGTAAGAAGTTGCACATTGCAAAAGGCCATCAATTTTCCAAGAAAATGAAGTAAACGTTATGTAAGCGTTATTACGAATTGATGACAAACTGCAACATTATGTAATAACTGACTTGTTCCTTCATTAAAATAATGTATAAATAATAACTCACATCCTATGTTTAGTGCTTGCGTGTTGAGGAAGGTGAGTTTCATGAAATTATCACCAGTTAAAACCACATCGGATATTAACTACTAGACGGCCTCCATAGTCAAGTGGTAAGACGATGGACTACGAATCCAAAGGTCGCGGGTTCAAACCCGGCGTGCGCCAATAACTTTTATTCAATTAATATGTGTCATAACACATTTAATTCATATAAAAAAATAATTAAAAAGTATATTTGCGGCACGTTCCAGAGTGGTAGATACTCTAAGTATCGCCCTGGTGAAAGACCACCATTCAGAATTGAAACGTTGCTTGAAATGGCTTAAGCCGTGTTTGGTGACCAGATCTGAATAGCCAGGTACTTCCCAACCTTCCTCTTTCCAATCTCCTTCCCCTCCCCAGTACCTTCAGCCTCACAACATACCCTATTTGGGGATGCCATAGTCTCACTGGCTCTAGACGGTTGAGATCAGTTGAGACTCTTGTGCGGTATTAATATAAAAAAAAAAATTTTTTAAAAAAGTTGTTACCCGTGAAAAATCACTAGATGTCACTTGACTTGTAAAATGAAAAAAATATACATTTTTTCAAACATCAAATAAAAATTGCCCTTTTGTAAAATTCACCGATTATACCTAAGTAGGTATTTTATCACTTATCAGGATTTTTTTTGTTTTTTAATATTAAAATTTCTAGCCATCCGTCGGTTCAAATTTAAAAAAGTTCACTCAAATCTTTATATTGTAAAAAAGAAAATCTCCTCACTAAAAACTAGCGGACGGTGAGTTCTGAAATCATGAAATTTTCACATATTTTTCTGTCTAGACTTTCTCGGAAAACGCATTTTTTTAGATCGAAATGTTATTTCAACCATGAGCTAGGTCTTAAGGGTCAACACCCAAAAATACACACATTTGGGCTTTCTAATACAAGCAATACTACAAATGATTTATTTGTGAACTCTATATGTGTAGTTAGGAAAATGTCTAAGGTTTCCAGTGAATACAATTATTTTACTGTAATCTTTTGAATTCTATTTGAAATACATGTTGGATATTTGGGTAAAACGTTAAAAAATGCCTTCGCTGGTTTTCAGTCGGCACCTTTTACTGATATTTTAGTATGGTTTGCATAGAATTTAAAAGATTACAGCTTAAAATTTACTAGAAACTTAGATATTTTCTTAACAACTCGTGTAGAATTAACAGAAAAGTCATGTGCAGCATTGCTTGTATTAAAATACTACAAAGTGACATTTGGTGCCATTTTTGGGTACAGAGTCTAAACTATCCATTTAACAACGGCAATAAAATTGGACAAGACCGTTTATTCTTTATTCTAATTTTAAATTGTTCAACAACTTATTTCTTCAAAAACGAAGTATTTGAACACGAACGAAGTGGGGTAGTAACTTATATTACTAAACAAATTGTTTAGACGTTCAGAAAATTCTGTCGAATGGGACATTTTTTATAAGTTGGTTTTTTCTTCTATTCTTGCGGCAGTTGTTTTCTCGTACCCGTTTAACTGGCTGGCGGAGATTTACTATCGCTGATAGATCATCCTCTCCTCCCCTCCCATGCGGGTCCTCCCCGGGGCGGGGTGGGAAGGAGATAGGACGCGCTTAGAGAATAATCTGAATAAGAGATAAATGACGCAATAAAACGAAAATTCCGCACAGCTAGTAGTGATATTTCAGATGCAGGAAAGACCGCAAGGAATATTAAATTTTGAAGTGCCAAGAAAAAATGGCACGGAAAATAAATTACGCGTCGTTATTTCGAATAATTGTATTTTTATTGATCAATTTACTTTACTACCCGGCCTGGCGCTGGATTCTCGATTGGTCCCGTCTTAATTTTTTACTGAAAATTTAATTTAATTTCAAAGCTCCATAGTGAGTAATGCAAAAGACGATGAGAGCTGAAAACAGTTGAGCTGACCCAGAAATTCCGGAGAAAAGTATTAAAAATGGCATTTTATCAGAGATTCACAAAAATAGTCCCTGCTTCCGGTGTGTTCAAAGAAAGGCGAGTTCCCGGATTTGCAGCCCTTATGAGAATCAGGGTGGCAGGAATGAGGGAAAGGATCAACAACTCTAGGATCCCGAATTCTAGCATAGAAGCTCATTAAACTAAGATATTAGCCCCTCAATATAAACGCTGCCAGGATGGACTCGATGCTCTACTTGATGCCCTCTTGTAGTCAAGAGACCTAATTTCCTCCATTTATAATTTTTACATTTTTTTTTTTCTTTTGAATTTGTTTTTTCTTTATTATTGTGTATACGAGTATATGTATGACAACTTGCAATATTATAAATTCTGGAATATATTGCATTGCACTACTCCTGAATGCTTTCTGGAATAAAACTTTTATTGTTTTACTATAATTATTATTTAATTACGGTTAGATTTTTATTCTAATTTAAAAAAAACGTCCTAACACTTTACTACGCATAATTGTTGCAGAAAATGAATCGCTGGTTATTTATTATTTTAAGCACCATCAATAAAAAAGCATTATTTTCTCGTGAAACATAATCAAATTAAGACATTTTTGTACGTACATAACGGCGATGGTAATAACGCTAGTTTTTTTATGAAAAATCAGAAAATTAACCATTCTAATAGTAAGAAACAAAACTCTATTTTTAATTGAATGTATTGACCTATGCGAAAACAACCACGGCAAATAAAATTACCAGCCATGCCTGTTTATTATAATTCCAATAAAATGCAATAAAGGGACGCTTGCTTTTAACTTCTTAAATTCGATTTTGCCACGAGTAATCGAGCACACGCATTCGATTAATAAAAAAGGCACTAAACATTAGCAAAGCAGCAAAAAGCTAAAACATTTACCTGTTTGTAGTCAAGTGATCAAAGCGTTAAACACCCTTTAGATTCTCATGTGTTCGATTCTCGTCATAGTGCATGTTAGAATTTTCACTACATACCAACGTAATAATATGTATATACTCGTATTTATTAAATAAAAATTAAATACAACTTAAAATCACGGAAAAGCCTTGTACATCACTGTTGATCGACGACTGACATAAATTTTCTTTACTTTGTTTTTATGAAACACCAAAAACCCTCGAGAGGTGAGCTCTGGCGTCATGATATTTTCACAGATTTTCTTTCTGAAATGTCAACACGTTCATTGCAGACACCGCTCGTTGCGCGTTGACAGACATGTGACTGGTATGCGCACAACGCGCCACGCGTGTTTTGCCGTCTCTTTGCTTTGAGCCGATCTAAAACAGACGCAGCCATGCGGTTTTGAGTCGTTCCACAGAGCATAGCGAAACCCGTTACTGTTCGTCACTTTGAATTGATCCGTCATTCATCCGGCATTAATACGTACGAATTTTAGTTAGCAATTAACGTGATAAGGTCAACGCCATGTATTTCAGAACTCAACTTTCTTTACTTTAATAAGATGAGGAGCTTCCAACAATAAGATCGGACAACATAATGTTTATGCAATATTAAGAAAAGAGTGTCGAAGTTCGGGCCAAACCTGAGTATTAACAGCAATTTATAATCACAAATAACGCAAGAAGGCTTTAAAAAGAACGGAGCCTTGTGCTGTCGATATATTGCGGCTACAGAGGGTGAAAGAGGCGTTAGAACCCTCATTTAGGGGTTCCCGCCCCTTTACAGCACGTCATTTTAAAGAGATGCTTTACTCCATAAAAATAGAAGCAGTAATATGGACATGTGCTTACTGCTTTATATGTTGGAAAGATAATAGGGTTGGTATCCTTTTGATCTAAGGTAACTAATTTTCAAAGGATTTTTTATGGAATTTGTTCCGTTGATGGTATTTTTGTTTTACTTTGTTTCTGACAAATAATTCGCTCTGTTGAATGAATTTAACAATCAAAACGAGAGAATCAGAGAAAAATTTGAAGATCTTCCGCGGCCGAGTAGTTAAGATCTTTGGCTCTGGATATATTACGATATTGTTTCAATGATTAACACCATAATGGGAGCGTTATAATTAATTAGTTTTTTTTTAAAATAATTATCTCATTTTTTTTTTAAGAAAGACAAACATCCCCAGGTTACAAAAAACCTGACAATATTTTAAAAACTCCTACTGCCATCATAATAAGCGGAAGATGTTGCTTGTGCAATGATAGAGGACTTATCCAGCAGAGGAATTGAACGCACGACGCTTGGGTAGGAATCCGACGCGTTTGTCCACTCAGCTACCGAACGGTCAAAAAGTTATTTATATGTGTTATTTCACGACCTCGGTGGCCGGATGAAAAATGGCTTTGGCTGTATTTGCCCTGTGGTGGCACCTCTTTAGTCTCAAAACATACTTTAATTAGGGATTCCATAGTCCCATTGGCTTCAGACAGTTGCGAGCAGTTCGGAATCTTGTCTAGACAATAATAATCTTAAAATGAAATTCCACCACGAAAAAGGAATTTCTATAACAGCAATATTAATTTTAGTTTTCCTCGAATTCTACATATTCTCCTCCCGTCTAGTAAATAATTCTATCACTAATAACATCATCAATGCGTTCCTAAATCTACAACCTCAATTCAAAAAGCATACGATAATTAATCATATATTTACGTTACATAAGCATGGCTCCCGCCTCTCAGAATTCCCAACCACAACATATGAATTCACAACCAAATGCTTGATTAATAAAACAAAAATGTTTATTGTTGTAAAACAATTTCGTTAATTACAAAGGAATTATATGTAAACAATGTGCTCAAGCAATAAAGTTGAATTTAGTCTGCGAACATAATCCGGTATACTTGGCGTGAACAGAACTTCGCTAAACTCGATCTTTCCTAAAGGCTAGGACAGGATTTACGTGTTAATCATTGAATCTGTTGTGTTTGTTGTGTGAGAGAGTGGCATATTTCCGTGGAATAGAGTTCATTTCAGATAACGGTACATTGGTACAGTCAAAATTAGATATAGTGATTTTGGAACAACTCTAAGGCTGATGTATTTATGGCGGTAAATTCTGAGTTAATTAATAATAAGAGTCAATGATCTTTCATGGGAAAACTACACCTGGCCATTCCAGGCCAACAAATTTTGTTATGAGTTATAAATTATTCGCTTACAAAACCTATTGTTTAAAATTTGGCAGATTTTTATTTTGGTAGTGGTTATAATTTTGTAGTACATTAAAAAACACATTTAAAGCACATAATCTGTTTTCATGTCTCACTAAAAACTTGCGAATGGTCAGCTCGAAGGTGATAAAATTTCAACAGCTTTTTATGTCTGAAATTTTTAAGCCAGAGTAACAATATTAAGCTCGAAATGTAATCTTCATCGTAAGGTATGGTGTTTTAATATCAATGTCACCCGTTTTAATATCACCTGGAAAAAAAAGGCAACACGCCATTTTGTTAGTGCCATGTTTAAAGAAGGTGAGTTCATTTTTCAAAAGGAGTGTTCAAACGGATCGTAGGTAACTACTACGTTATTTTATGACTGAAACGTATGTGTCTGGTTTCTGTTGGAATTTCCCAAAAGCCGTTGATTGAAAGCTGACACGGCGAAAGGGATCCAACTTCAAAGTGGGGCATATAAACTTTATACTGGCAAAGTTACGGGAAGGAAAGTGCATTGTTTAAATCAATGGGAAACGGGTTGACATACGTGGAAACCTAGACTTTCTACAAAATTTGCCCTAAAAAAAGACATACTTGCGCAAAACTAAAGGGAAAATAATAAATAAAAAAATGTACATTAACACATTCATTTGAGAAAAAAGGTAAATTTGGAAATCATGTGTTAAAAGACGTCAAAGATACGCAATAAAACAATTTTAGATGGGTTTTTTTTAATGTGAATACCGCACAAGAGTCTCAACTACTCCCGACTTTCCAGAGTCAGTGAGACTATGGCATCCTCAATAAGGATATGTTGTGAGGCTGAAAGAAATAGGGAAGAGACGGAGATGGGGAAGACGAAGGCTGGGAAGTACCTGGCTATTCAGATCCGGTCACCAAATACGGTTGAAGCCATTTAAAGCGACGTTTCGATTCCAAGTTGTGGTCTTTTACCAAGGCGATACTAAGAGTATCTACCACTCTGAATGAACTGCACGTCCATAAATACATTTGCGGTAGATAGCCGCATTAGATACCTTCCACTAGGTACGTATTTCCCCTAATTTTTGAAAGGGGCAAAAAAATAAATTACTCCGCCGTTGTCGGACACAATGGCCGTAATGTCAGCGTTTTGTCGATGTGGAAAATTTTAATTAAAATCGAACGGTTTAACAATTGTGGGTATAACTCCGAGTAGGATTCCCAGAGGAATAAAAAGGTTTCTATCTACTATCTACCTGTCATTACGAATTTAATTTATTATTGCAAAGGTGTACAATGCTGCAACGCGATTCATTTAAGCGGGGGATTGCCGAGATAAATGATGATATTTATTATTTTGCTTTAATTAAGAATTTTCATCGTTCTTATAATTAGCTTTTGGTTTCTCGCTTTTGAGTTTTTGGCGGTGCAACTTCAGATTCATTTCCAGTGAAACAATATATATGTTATGAGCAGTTGAATTATTAATCTTATAGTTTAATAATAACAATAAAGTTTTATTCCAGAAGCTATGCAGAAGTAGTGCACTGTAAAAGATTCCATAATTGATAATATTACATAAAATAAAGTTGTAATAAATATATACGTACACATTATATTAATACGCTAAGAGTCTAAACGCGTCTTCTGCCAATACGATAGAATGAAAAAATGCTCATACGTACAAAAGTTTGAAATTTTATTCCGATTACAGTCCTTCACGATTTACTCACTATGTCTTTTTTGGCATGTGTGTTGTGACTAAACTATTAATTCATATATTATACAAAGGTTTTCAAGACGTTGAAAAAATCTTTAATATTTTTTTCAAGCATCGGCGTGTTTGACATTTCTGATTATTGCCATTTTCAGCAGCAAAAATCCCAAGTCATTTGTGTTTTATAAGTTTTTTTTTTCTTTATGAATTTTAAGTTATTGCATGGACAAATGTACATAGTACGATGAGGCCTTAAATATTTAATATATTCAAACGATGAAAAACAAATAATACGTAAATTATAGCCATTAAGTAAGTTAAACGAAATTAAAAATTGCTAAATTTCTTTTATAATATAAGTGCCATTTTTTATAAAAGGGATACAATTTTAGTAATAAACCATACAAAAAGCACGTGGTTTTCAAAAACCAAAATGCGTATTATTTTCAACCTTGCTAAAGACATAAAGATTATTTATTTGCTTTTCACGATTACTTGAAGGTCAAAGTAAACAGCCTCTGTCAATAAACAAACACGAGTTTTTTCCTACTTGCGAGTTTTATGAAAATATGTATCCAGTTACAAACCATGTAATACACACATACACCTGTGGTATCACCTCTTGTACGATCGTTGCAAACCTCGAGGACGGTACGTGCTTGGTTTACATTACATCGGAAAGAGCTGCCATTTGATTTAAGACGTGTAACTGACATTACAGACGTCTTTAAAGACACATTGAATTAATTTTATTTTATTTACGCCTTAAAGGCTTTTACATATAATACATTTTGGCTATCTAAAGGAGTACAATAAGTGAGAAGAATATAACATAAAAGCAAGAGTAAAAAAAAAGTTAGTATGTAAAACGCAAGTATATAAATATGGCGTAGGTTTTACAATTAGTTATATTATCATAGTATATTTTACAAAATAGTGTAATACGTATTTAATACATAGCTTAATAAATTTCAAAGAAGTTAGTAAGTTCAGTGTAGGTATGTTATTGCAGCGTAATTTAGTTACAACTAGTTATATTATTATAGAAGATTTCAAAAAAGAATATAGTACTTGTCATAATAACAACAACAAAAATGAGTGATAATAACAATAGTATTACTATAAAATTAGTAAATAAAACTAGTACTATGTAAATAGTAAGTTACAGCGCAATGGGTTTTATTTTTATTTTCATAACTATAAAAAGTGCAAACAAATAACAATTCTAGGTGAGTTCATTAATCTGGATACTAATGCTACTTTAATATATTTTTTATAGTAAACTGTCTCTCTAACTACATTCGCCCTGAATTGGACACTTTATTTTCCCCAGAGTGGTAGATACTCTCACTATCGCCCTTTTTTTTATATGAATACCGCACAAGAGTCTCAACTGCTCCCAACCGTCTAGAGCCAGTGAGACTATGGCATCCCTAAATAGGGTATGTTGTGAGGCTGAAGGAAGTGGGGAGGGGAAGGAGATTGGGAAGAGGAAGGTTGGGATGTACCTGGCTATTCAGATCTGGTCACCAAACACGGCCAAAGCCATTTCAAGCAACTTTTCGATTCTGAATGGTGGTCTTTCACCAGGGCGATACTTAGAGTATCTACCACTCTGGAACGTGCCCCGCAAATATCCTGGTGAAATACCATCATTCAAAATTGAAACCTTACTTGAAATAGCTTTAGACGTGTTTAGTGATCAGCTCTGAATAGCCAGGTACTTCTCAACCTTCCTCTTCTCCATCTCGTTCTCCTCCACACTATCTTCAACCCCACAACATACTCCTATTGGGGATGCCATAGCAATTATAATTATCATAGTAATTTGGCTCCAGACGGTTGGGAGTTTTTTTAAACGAACATATATTCGCATTTAAACAAACTGCCCCATTATTCTGTGTGAAAGAGAGGGACGAGTCAATAAACGCAGATGTTCAAGAAACCAAAAAAATATTGAAGAGTTTTATTTTTTGTGTATAATTATGCCATATTTTACATGTCCTTTTTCAAAAAATAATACAACATTATTTTATTTTCTGACTCCTCTCATTTTCCTTGGTAGATTTGAAACTAAGGAAAAACTCTACAAACTTAACTGAAAACCCGATTTTATAGACACAGAATTTATTCATGCAAATTCGTGAAATTAAGAAAATATAAACATAGTCAAGATTTGTTTTTTTTGCCTCCCATCTTCTACATAATACATTATATCTTCTCTAGGTTCGTTTTATGTCCAAAAACCAATCCAATAATTATTTTTTTAAGTCGTAAAACAATTTTTTATTCCGCTCCCCTTTGAATTGCATGCAGATTTTTTTCAGATAAAAAGTAAAACGTGTGCGTTTAAGGGTTATTTTTTTATTCCAAATCTCAATAGCTAAAAGTAAATTCTGTGAAGAAGAATCTGTGCAAATTTCATGTCACCAGAGTTCACCGTTCGCACTGCATCACCCAAACAGATTTCCCACTACTTCAAAGTAATTTACGGTATTTATTCAATTAGCACCTACGCCCCCGCATTTAAAGGTGAGCTCACTGGACTGAGTCATTTGGTTACCGGAACAAAAAATGGTTAAACACAATGACGATGTTGGAATTTTTTTTGCATATTGTTATTTTCCAATTATTATGCAACGAATCAATCGAGTAAGTATGACTTTCAAAATGACTAATGCGTGAGTATTTATTTGATCAAACGAAAAATCCTCTTTGGCCGTTTAATAAAAAACAAAATTATAGTGAATGCATTTTTTCAATCGATATTTTAACAAACAAAATTGAATACCATTTTTATTTAAGTAATGAAGGACTGCCAAGATAACGACCTCCGTGGCGAAGTGGTTAAAAACCTTGTCTTCGAATCTGTGGATCGCGGTTCTGAAGCCCAGCAAATCCAAATAAAATAAATTTATTTTACATGTTTTTTTCACATATATTTAAATAATTTAGTACAAACTATATTCTCTTAGCAAGTTTCAGGGTGGTAAATTCTACATGTGTCGCTCTGATGCAAGACAACCACTTCAGAATCAAAATTTGGTTGAAATGTCTTTTTTCGTGTTTCGTGACCAGATCTGAATAGCCAGGTACTTAGCAACCTCCCTCTTCTCCATCTCCTTTCTCACCTCACTCTGGACATCACGTCATGGTCCCACTAGGTCCAAACGTATTGGACAATCGGAAACTCTCGTGGGGTATTCATATAAAAAATAAAAACATTATTTCTACTAGTGAAATACAATTTCGACTTGTTTTCGAACACTTTTGAAATTTTTTTACACTAAATATAAAGTGAATATCGTCGCCGGGAAGGCAAAAGGGCTAAAGCGCCATGTCGGGAAGTTTACACCAGATTACTATAAAGTTTTTTTTTTGTTTTACATTAAAATTCATAAGTCTTCAGTATCTGGTTAGATTTCGGAAGCGCCAAAAAGCTAAAAAAAAGTCGTCAACTTTTGTCGCTTGAGTCAAGCCTCCTCCCGAAATGGTAAATATCTTTTAGATGGCTGAAAGTCCACAAAAGTCTTCGGAATCAAACGAGAGTAAAAGCATTCGATGCGGAAGAAAAAAACTGATCAAAACTGCATATTCAACTCATTTTCGACCAAAGTGTCGCTTAAGTCCTTTTGCCTTTCCGGTGACGATATGATTTTTTCAATCAGATATGAGACGGGTCAGTCAGTGTTAGTTGCACTCGGTTCACTTTGCCGGGCACTCAAAGTTTAAGGCTGAATCGTTTTCGGCGGCCGTTGGTATCGGGGGCGCAGAATACCGCGGAGCACGAATACTCAATTCCATAGCATACTCGGTTACTACACAGCACGCCCCATACGGCCGGTGCCGAGCGGCGTGTAGCGCGTAGTGCCGGGAGCACAGGCGGCTGTGCATTCCGTCGCGCGGGCGGCGTGTGAAAAGAAAAGCCCGCTCCTACATCAATGCCGCTTCGCAAAGAAGTGGGGAACACTTCAAGTTCCGTTTGGATTTCCCCTCGGGCCTTTGTTGCGATCCTGGCACTCTAAACGTGTTCTTAGAATATATTTGTGGCGCGTTTATTCTGCGATGTGAATATTTCAAATACCCCGTGCACGCCATTCTCTCGGCGATATTCCTTCGTTCGCGCTTTGAATATTTGAAATAAGTACCTACTTTGAAAAAATGCAATAAAAAAGTACCTTTTCAATAGAATTTATAAAAAGCCTGAATGGAAAAGAGAGATGTCAAAATTAACGCGAGTAAATCAAAGGCCTCCGTGGTCGAGTGGTAAGGCGCTCGACTACGAGGTCGCAGGTAAAAACCCGGCGTGCGAAAATATTTTTTTAAATTAATATGTTTCATAAACTAACTAACTAACTAACCATACAGGGGTAGGCAGAAAGGACGGACCGCCATACAACCCTGTCTTGGCACACATTCCTTGCTTCATTCACATTCATACATCGTCTCATACAGCCTCTTTTGTTATTCTGACTCTTCACATGGCCCGACTCAAATATGTGATTCACTTGATCGTGCCATGTCTTCCTCTGGCGTCCCCGACTTCTTCTTCCATTCACTTTCGCGTCCTATATTATTTTCACTCTTTTCTACGTTCATTCAATCTACATTCCCAAACCATCTAAGCGTCCTTTTCTTGATCCTTATTAATTACGCTGTTTTATGTTTTATGGCGCGTTTAATTCATAAAAAATAATATAAAGTATATTTTGCAGCACGTTCCAGAGTGGTAGATACTCCTTATAAGTATCGCCTTGGTGAAAAAACACAATTCAAAATCGAAACGTTGCTTGAAATGGCTTTAGTCATGTTTGGTGATTCGATCTAAATAGCCAGTTACTTTTTGACCTTTCTCTTTCCTATATTCTTCCCCCCCTCACTATCTTTAGCCTCACAACATACCCCAATTGAGGATGCCATAGACTCACTGGCTCTAAACGGTTGGGAGCAGTTGGAACTCTTGTGCGGTATTTCACTATAAATACATTTTTCATTTGAACATACTTATGTGCATGGTTTAGCAAGAAATAAATAATGGGACGAAAGCAAAAAAGGTATCATTAAGGATATAAACCCTCTCTTTTCACGTTGGGTAAAGTGAAATACCTATTTTGTTTCACAATAAGATTTGTCTGTAAATTCGGGGCACGTTGTTCCCGAGCTCAGCAGAACGTATACGCATACTTTTCGTTAGACGCGCGATGAAATGAAAAACTACTTACCCAGCTATTCCTGGTGGGTCTTAGGCCAGAAACACACAACACCTTCCCCGTCTGAAACAATAAAAAAAAGAATTGTTAAAAAACCTGAGAAAAATAAAAGAAATACACATTCAATTTGGCAAAAAGTGATATAAGGGCCTTAATTCTATACGCAATAAAACAAGAGAATATGAAACTCTTTTGGGTAATATAATTCTTCAAAACAAAACTTTATGAATATATGAGGTCTTGTACGTAATATATTTTACGTCACCCAACTTACGTTGTAACATACACACATATATATAATGAAAATGAAATAATAACTTTGTATAAGACCACAGATTTAATTTATTTTTTTATGACCCATCGGTTTCGCTTAGCCTAAGCATCAAACAAAAAATATAAGTTTATAAGGTGTGGTTATATAAACTCGTGCATACAGAGAGAGAACACAATATAAAATAAGAGAACAGTGAGAAAAAAAAAACATTTATATTGTAACCAAGGATCAGAGAGACAGAGACAGATAATATAAAATGAAAAAGGCAAAACGTCAACTGAGAAGGTTACAGGAAATATACCTAAAATTGGACCAGTGGCCAAATTTAACTGATTGAATAGAACTATTAATTGTAATGGCTTTCTTTATTTCTAGTGCTTCTATTCTACCGGTACTCATATTCTACATAAAAATTGGTCATGGTAACAGATTAAATAATTTTGTTTTTTTTTTTACACCCGCCAACTAGTATCGACACTACCCGTGTAATAATCAAGAAACATAGTACTATAAACATAATTATTTTTATACTATCTGCCCTAATGATGACACGGGTAATGCTGAAACAAGTTGGCGTTTGTACAAACTAATTTGTTTATTTATCAAATAGAAAACACGAAAAAGTGATGTGTAGATAAACTTGGTGGCTTTTCAATTATAATAAGGAAATGTAAAAGATTTTCTATTTTCTTACTTGTAGCGGACCATTAAATTAAAATTTTACGGCCGAAAATATGTAAGTGCCTAATAAACGTTCTTCACAACCGTTGAAAGGCGTGTTTTATTAAATAAAGAAGTGTTGTTCTTTTGGGCAGGTGAAAACGGGAAGCATAAAAAAAGCAACTTATAAAACCTGCCCCTCGTTGAGTCGTGTGAAGGGCTGTTTACTCTCACAAAGACATACATTAAAGCCTAATTTACAATAGCTGAACACGCAACAAACAGGGGGATTTACCGTTAAGAAATTGCTTACATTACCAAAAATCCTAAGAACACGAGCAACATGGTTGCCAATAAATAATTTGATGATTGTTTTGGCAAATCGTAAGTGAACTCAGGCACTATGTTAGCAGGTGAACAAATAGGTGTCAATTTCACAATAGATCAATTATTTGTACTAGAATAACATGTACAAAAAATTGATGACTTAATCAACATATACATAAATCTTTGATTATTTACTTTCAATCATTTTATTTCTAAAAACTATTTACTAACACGTCTTTCAAATAAGAGTACCTACGTTCATACACCAGTCAAGTTTGAAAACACTTGTTTTTGACGGCGAGTTATTACCAAAATGATTTTTTATTGACATGTTTACATAAAAAAAAATATATATATATAGGTACTCATGAAACGTATTTCGTGAAAAAAATTCATAGAAATTTTAAGACAGCAAAAAAATAAATCTGTTAACAAAATATCTGCTTCAAACACGGTGAGCCATTTTGAATGCGAATGAGAATGGACGAATTTATGGCATTTTTTCCCTAGGTGTATTATGGTGTCGACATCCCTACCAGCGTGAAACTTTGCAGGATGTATCATAATATTATGAAATGTTCCTGTGAAAGGCCCCCTGGGACCGATAAAACTCATTGTTGAGTATTTTCCTTGACAAATTTGTCAGGGATACGAAGTATGTTCTCCCGGTGCTTTATTATTCAGAAATACTGCAATGACATGCGATTTGTACGTTTTTTCGTTGATTCATTTTTTATAATGCACTTTTTGTCGGTTATATTGTTTCTGTGCTTTAAATTATCTCATTTTAATACAAACATTTCATTAGTTTTACTATTTTTGTTTATTTTTTACTGTACAACAGATATCAAATCCAATTACAGTACAATGGAAAACAACAAAAATAGATTTTTTACAACTATACATTTTAAAATTAATAAGTTTTTTTAACACACAAATTTTCGGTAAATATATCTACATATATAATTATATACATGATTTATTTGATAGAATTATACCTCTTGTCATGCTATGCTATGCCAAAACATCTGTCCGACCATAGGGAATGCTAACCATGGCATGATTTCTGCTGCAGCAGTATTTCTCAGGCGCGAATAAGCAGTAGCATGCCAAGAGGTATGGACAGTCGATTAAGTGGTTTATAATCTTAAAGCCTATTGTCATGAGACCAGCATTGCGCATAGTCTCTAAGCTCTGATAATTTGTCTCCTCTAGTAGTTCCATGTGATGCATAAACATAGGGTATTTTCCGTGCGAACGCATGTACACATTACCTGAAGATTTTTTACCGAAATTGTTCCAACATATTTATATATATTTTATATGAATACCGCACAAGAGTCTCAACTGCTCCCAACCGTCTAGAGCCAGTGAGACTATGACATCCCCAAATAGGGTATCTTGTAAGGCAGTGAAGGTAGGGGGGAGGGGTAAGAGATTGGGAAGAGGAAGGTTGGGAAGTACTTGGCTATACATATCTGGTCACCAAACACAGCTAAAGCCATTTCAAGCAACGTTTCGATTCTGAATGGTGGTCTTTCACCAGGGCGATACTTAGAGTATCTTCCACTCGGGAACGTGCCGCAAATAAACTTTTTATTATCTTTATATGAATTAAATGTGTTATTACCCATATTAATTAAATAAAAGTTCTAATTTTGAAACTGTTAATTCGTGGTGGAATTCCATTTTAATGATTTAATAAAACAAATTTGTAACTTTATTCCACTTTTATTATTAGATATTATAAATAATAAAAGTGGAATAAAGTTACAAATTTGTTTTATTAAATCATTAAATAAAAGTTATTGGCGCACGCCGGGTTTGAACCCGCGACCATTGGATTCGTAGTCGAGCGTTTTACCACTCGACCATGGAGGCCGTCAAATATATATTTGGTCTGATGTGGAGCCCGGACAGTACTAGCGTAATCCAAACTTGTTTCTGATCACTCCATTGAAGAGGACTGTCATCGCATTTTTGTTATTAAACATTATACAATTAAAACAAAATTAAGTTCAAAATTATTAAATTAATAAAATTCAAACAAAGGAATTACAAAATAAAATAAAAGATTTGGGTGTCATCTGGATTTGAACTCGGATGACCACGCCACCTCTTGTCCAACCAGAGATTATTTCTCTATTTCATATTTATTGTTTGAAAATCAAATTAATCAATGATGACTCAAAAGTGAGCTATTTTGACCTAAGATAGTTTGTGCAACTACTGACCTTTGAGGAATAGTTTTACGGAGAAGATTACTCTGTATGTTTTCTATTTGTACATTACAGCGTACATATTTTATAGAAGCCTCAAGCCAATCATTTCAATTCGTATTGAATCCACGAAGGCCTTGACTAGCTCATTAACCCACACCCGCAAATTGAGAAGAGCTCCTCTAAAACAGGTTTCCAGATATTGGAGAGTGGGGAGAATAGGTGCGTTGAGCGGATTAAAAAAGGTTTACATGCTTTTGAATAGCACCGGGAATGGAAGTGAAAAAGTGGCAAGCTGATCCGGGTAAAGGCGTCGACGGGAAGTGACTAATGCGATGGCCACCGGAAGGGATGCCATTGTAGTCCCCGGCGCCGGAAGGGGCCAGCTGAAAAAGTAGCCGCCATTTTTCTTTCAGCCAAAGAATTTTGACTGAATTAAATATGTTCACGCCGAATTTATTGAGTGCTCGGCATGGCTATATTTTTCAATGAGAAAGAAATGTCCCCCTTGATCGTAAAATGTATTCAGAAGTTTGGTCTTTACAGTATAAATTAGGCGGCCTTCGAAGCGTAGTGTTCTACGCGTTCTTTAAGTCACAAAGATACGGGTTCGATTACAGCTGTCCGTCAATTTGGTCGCTTATATCCTACTGGAATTAAAGTTATCGGTAGTTAATTGTTCTTTGTCAATCGCCAAAAAGGGATAATGAAGGTACTAGACACTCTTTTGGTCATGTTTTACAAATATGGCGGTATGAAATTTGTTTAAAAAATACTACGTAAGGCTAAATTATTTCCACATCGCATTTCAATCATTCCTTTTAAAAATAAGTCCCTTACAACGATCAGTGTAAAAAAAGTTTATTTTCTCTTGAAATCGTCATCAGATATTTTTGATTCTCCCTACAAAACAAAACAATTTCAGTGGTATAAAAATTATGTAAATAAAAGACCATAAAAAAATTACGTGCATTTATGCCGAACTAGAGGCAGACTTCAAAACCAAACACCTAATTGTGGTCTCAACAATTTAACTTCAAGGGTTTTCTCTCCCTCAGAAGAAATGAACGTTAGAGGCCTCGGAATTGTGTAAAGGAGGATACATACAAACAAGGAAACACATTGTAGAAGAATCTCCCCTACGCCAGTTTTCTGAAGGCACATCTGTGCTGAACTCAGTGACTCGCGATGCTCTCGACTGGCTGAAAAACATTCCATTTTGACCACCACCAACTCTTATTTATCATCCCCACCGAAACGTCCACCTAAAAATGCACTCTGAACTGTCCGGGAACAAATTTACCGGTGCCCGGGTCGGTTGCCAATTTCAATAAACTAATGGCTGTGATTAGGACAATTTTTTTATAAAAAAATCTTTCTAAAACAAGTGTTCGAAGCCACTTCAGTGGCGCTTGGTCAGTTCGAGCTTTCGGCGAAACGCCAGTTTAGTTAAGACAGTTGAGTGGTGAAGAAGAAAAAGAAGAACCGAGTATTTAATAAGTATCGGGTCCAAGAGAAACGAAAATGAGAATAAATATATATATTATAAAAAAACAATCTTAAAGGTACCTATAAGAACTCCGTCAAAAGAATTTTTTAAAAACTTTAATTTTCCCAGCATCACAAAAATAAACACAAAAAATGCTCTACTTAATTTTAAAAAAAGAGTGAGTACCTTACTGATCAACACGCTCACACTACAAGAACGAAAACCTTAAATAAAATCAACATTCCAAGATTGAACACATCTTTTGGACAGAAAAACCACAAGTTTCATGCTGTCAAATAATATAATGATCTCCCAAAACATATTAAAGATACCACCGAGATGCAAATGTTCAAGAGCAACATAAAAGTGTGGATCAATAACCATGAAGACGAGGAAATTATAAAGATTATGCAGTAATCGTAGAACCAGCGACACCAACGTAGTAACCTACAGTCCCCCTCGGAACAGGAATCCCTAGTGAGGAGGACTGTGAATAAAATATTATTTGTTTTTCATCATATATTTTTTCAAAATGTTAAATTGTAATTAATAAAATAAAAAAAAAATAATAATAATTATAAAATTAACAGTGAACTTACATAACGCAGTTTTGTGATATGTCACCGCAAGTGCGCTGCATACTAAATTAAGTAAGCTAATAAGACTAACAAGGAGAAAATAATAAATAATATGTATACAAATTAAATCTTAAATCATAATCGTCATCAAAAAACATGAGAGAAAAAGGTTCAGATATAAGTATAACAGTGCATGTTTACATTGACAGATTTAAAAATAAATCAATTTACTAGAAGCCAAGGGTTTAAAAATCTTGATGAAACGTATGAATTCATTTTTAAATCGAAGAAAAGGAAATCAGATTGAGGACAGTTTACATGTTGATACTTAAAAGCATTAATATTCAAGTATTATAAGTAAAAGATTCTAAAGATGCAAACAGTGTACATACATAATAAAACAAGTAACAAAAGAACAACAAAAAATATGACAATGAGTATATAAATAAATACATGTATAGAATGCGAGTTGGTGTTTGGAATGTAACTTTTACAACGGTATTTTTCCACGACCTATGAAGATGTTCCCTTTCACTTTTTTCAATTAGGATTCCAACACTAAAATAAAATAATAGCTGTTCGCGATGCCTGCCCACATACTATGTTTATATTGTTCGCAGCAAAACCTTGAACTTTCCGTGGGCGATAAATGTGTACCTTTTATGTGCTTGATATCTGCGAACTTGCTCAACCAACAAAATTACTTCACAACAAAAAACGTATTTTCAGAATCGAGTTATGATCGAATAAAAAATGAACATCGAAATGATTTATTTTAATAGTAGGTATCTACCGAAAGAATTATGTTTTTAACACGTGAACACCGCACAAGAGTCCTATTGCCAGGATCCAGTGAGACTTAAGCAACTCAAATTGTGGAATACCATTGAGGAGTAAAGAGATGGGGAAATGGAAGAAGTGGATGGAAGAAGTGTGTGTTAGCGAGAATTCCAAGTAACGTTTGCAGTCTCTTACCAGAATTCTCTAAATAACTTTACACGTAAGACCGAAGAGAAAAATAATAAAAAGCCAAATCCGTATCATAAATAATATTTTTTCCTTCATCGAGTATTGCAAACTCTAGGTCCAGGATCTAGATTTTAATACTTTAAAGAATAATAATTTTTATTGTATAGTTTACAATAATAACTGAAAGAAAGGATCAACATATTAGGTTATTTAAATGATTATTATATTTGAACAAGAAATCGATACATTGGGAACAGTATATATATATATATATATATATAATAAACACAGTAAATTAAAAGATGTATAGACTATTATGCGAATTCGCTATATAAATATAGGGAATATTAGCTTTCAAAGCCTTTTTTATTAAAATATCCTCAAAGATAAATTTCCAGTTATTAGCAGCACTAAAAACATAATTATTTCTTTGATTTGTTTTGATTGATAGCGCACATTTTTTGAGTTCCAACCGGTCGTAAAATAAGGGATTTTAATGAACACTAACCATTGGATAACATTTTGTTTATTAGTTTCCTTATCTGGATTAAAAAAAAGCATTAACGTCCCAATGAGTGGAAGAATAAGACGGCACAATTGAATTGATGGCGCAGAAAAGGGTTTAAACTGAAAAAGCTAACTTTTACGACATCTATAAAATATAATGTCTTGCATTTGATGGCGCCGGTTCCATTATTTAAAAAAAATGCAAAATAAACCAAATTATTCAAAGTGTTGGATGAGTAACGGATGACATAAACATAAAAGGATAATTCGACTAAAATGCAAATCTAAGAACCGATAAAATTACAAATTTTCATTAATGCAGAATCTTTCAGAAAATCGATTAATAATATCGGTAGCTACGCAATTACGAGTATTTATTTTTAATCAAACCAAATATTATGTCGATGGTCTCCAAGGCGAAGCGAATCAACGATTCACAATCAGTTGCTTTATCTCTAGCCGCAATCAAATTACATGGGGCAAAAATAAAAATAATTTCGGCATTTCGGTTCGGGTAATAGGGAACACATAGTTATACAGAACCTTTTTGCTTAGATCGGAATAGCAAACGGATGAAAACAGTGACAATACAATCAGTGCCATTTCTAAATATTTTAAATTATTAGGATTAATATACCAAATGTATTTGTATGTTAATATTTAAAAAAAATATATATATATATATTTATATATTTATTGTAATACTTCGAACTTAACTTTTAAATAACAACAAATATATTTTGAATAACACATCGTTGCTGGGCCATTTGTTTTCAATTAAAAATGACAGTTTCCATTTCCGCATTGCACTAGAAAGGCAATCTTCTCGTCAGACATAATTTCAAATAACATCACCTACAAGAGAAGTAACTATGATATGTGTAAGTTTAGCTAAGTCTGGTTCAATATTAGTCTTGAAGACATCTGATTTGGGAATATTTGTTAACATTTCAGATTGGATTAATAACTTGATAGCGGTAACTTCAATTAGAATAGTTTTCAATTAGAGATTAATAAATAACATGGTATCAACAAGTGTTTGAATGTTTAGCACTTTGAAGAAGATTACTTAGAATTCCTATACAATATCATTTGAAATTTATTTTAAATTAACAATTTTGTGTTGAACCATGAAATTATTTAAATAAATATAAAAAACACATATTTATAATTGCTAGTCGAAAGAACATTAACAACCTTCAAATGATAATAAAATAGAAAAAAACACTGAAGATAAAAAATATATATTTTGTGACAGGAACTCTGACTCAAACATCTACTCCACCCGGGAGTAACGCACTAACCAACTTTTCCATTCAAACCAATTCGTTCACCGTCATTTTTAATTATCTCATACTTCTTTAAAACTAGTAATATTCTTATTTCAACTGTCATTTTCCGGTGTCCATAATTATCACCATGAGCATAGTTATATCCGAACACAATTGGAAACATAGATGGCGTCATGAATATCATTATCTTTTTTTTAATACGGAAACCTTTGACTATTTTCAAAGTCTAGAATATAAACTTTACTTGTGAAAGCGTTACGCTTAATTTAAAAAGCCTAAATTCTTTCAATACGATATTACTTTAAAGCGTAAGGCTTTACTTAATTATTTTTTTATTAAAACGAGATAATTAATTATTTACGAGTATTAGCTCAATTCAGCTCGTCTATTTTAGTAATTGGTAAACTTTTGAAATATTAAGAAGAATTAGATTAAAGTAGGCACTACTGAAATATTGCTAATAACAAAATCTCAGTGGTGTGAAATTAGTTAGAAATGCATAATCTGAATGACAGCAGTTTTTTTTATATTAGCTTGACGAAATAATAATGAAAACAGATCAGAAATAAAATAAAACAATTATTCAAAACTTTTGAAGTGAAAAAAAAAAAACAGTTATGTAACGGCCACTTAGTTGTTTCCCCATAAATAAAATTAAAACTCTTCAAACAGGTTAAATGTTTTAAAAACCCAAACAACGTATCGTGCATTAATAAATTATAATATTACACCTTTTAGGATGGCCATTATGAAGCAATCTGGCAAACACAAAAAAACCAAAAGTCCAGCAAATAACCGAAGCATTAGCGCTTTATGAATTGCAAAAATAATGATACAAAGTATTGGGAATAATCAAATGCGCCGCGCGCCTTGACATTTGCGATAAAAGTCAGACATAACGGCTCATCTGAACTCTAAGCATGCACACACTACTTGTTGAGACCTCTCGGGGGGAGTGTGATTGATGCTCCTTACTTGATTTGACCTCAGCACGACCTCACGGAGTCCAGCGAGCAATTAGAGGTCGTCCGTACCTAGCAAGTACGAGTAGCACTTCCAACAACACACGAAGCTTTTATCTCTCGCGCTGAACGGATAATCACTAGAAGTGTGGATCAATTCCGATTTCAAATAAAACTAGTCGCCAGTTTACAAAATGGTTTCGAATGAGCAATGGGTGCAGACGACGCGGCGACCACCTAGAATTACGCTACATTTAAGTTGGAAAACATACTCGTAAACACTTAATTTATTATAATTGTTATTTCAAACAAAAAAATACAAACATAAAATACGCCATAACATGTGCCATTGACAATGGGAAGAATGAAGACGGGAAAGAGTAAAGTCGAGAAGTACCTGGTTATTCAGATCTGGTCAACTAACACGGCTAAATCCATTTCAAACAACGTTTCGATTCTGAATGGTGGTCTTTCACCAGGGTGATACATAAGATTATCGACCACTCTGGAACGTGCCGCAAATATAATATATATTATTTTATACACAATTAATGAAAGTTATTTGCGCAAGTCGGGTTTGAACCTTTGACCTCTGGATTTGAGGCCATCAAAATCACCAGTAACATTGTATGTAATATTGTGGAATTAATGACAGTGAAATAAATTATATATATTCCAAAAGATTCAAATGTGATTAAAAAAAAGTTAATTAAATGTAATATAGACATCGGATTATATGCACTATCAAAATGCAAAAATAAGCATGAAAATATGCACTTTGCCAAAATATTTACTAACCATTTTAGAAAACTAGATCATTAAAGAATTATTATAAAAAAGCAAAAGGAACAGGTTCCTAAAATAACCGTTTCAGAAGAAAAAAATCACGTGTTTTCCTAATATTTTGAGAATGAACCGGCTGATGTATTAATGACGATAAAATGCGTATATGCATATCGTCGCCGGAAAAGAAAAAAAGGTTGAAGCGCCATTTTGAGAAGTTTACACCAGAGCACTATAAACATTTTTTGTTTTACAATAAATTCATTAGTCTTCAGTACCTGATTGGATTTTGAAAAAAAGGTCAATTCTGGTAACTCAATGCTCCCACTCAGTTACCCGAAGCGACAAAAAGCTAAGAAGTCCCAAACTGTGTCGCTTAGGTTAAGCCTTCTCACAAATGGTAAATTTATTTTAGATGGTTGAAGGACCACAAAAAATATTCAGCATCAAACGAGAGTCACGGCTTTCGATGCAGAAAAAAAAACTGATCAAAACTGCATATTTCACTATTTTTTGACCAAAGTTTCGCTTAAGCCTTTTTGGCTTTCCAGCGACGATATGCCATTGCACATAATCCGATGTCTAGAAATACATCATTATAAAGTAGGTAACACTTGGAATATAGCAGATTAGATATTGCAAATTCTCGTATATACGACTTTTGTCACCTAGGCCCCAAACAGGCCGATGTGTTTATGAAAATGTTAGATCAATTTCAACAATAGTAAGGAAAAAGTGGGCTTACTTCGAGCACACGGACACGCCCCAAACACATCGGTTTTGTCGGTTTATCTATTCAGAGATCATCCGCCTGTACATTTGACGTTAAAGGGGGGGGGTTTCTGTCGAGACTGAAATGAATCCAATAAATAAACGATAATGGAATATTTTAGCGAGGCAATTTAGATAGTCTGTTATCTAATAAATATATTATGTGGCCACCGCGAGACCTCTTTGAACGCCTCCCGGACCTGTTGTTGCCGGGAGGGCTTTAAAGCAGAAACGGAAAAATAATACAAACTTGATTAAATGAATAGCTAATGGAAATCCTTTCAAGAAAAATTTTGAAGATTTTTGAATAATGTAAAATTATAAGAGCATAATGAATAATAGATATGCAAATACACAAAACGTGAAAAAATCATACATTTATTTAGCCAAAGAAAGGAATCTCTTTGTGGTTTGACAACTTTTTTTACTTTTAAAATACTGCCCGGTAGGTTACAATGATGCCTACAGTCAAATTGTTGGTGAAAAACCTAACTATTTTAATACATTTTCTTTATTTAGATAACTGATATAATTACGCATTCAGTATATGTTTACTTTATTACAATATTAGTTGTTAACTTAATTGAAAAATCACGGGATGTAACTTAACTCGCAATATAATCTGACACAACGATCAAAAACTAAAGATCTGACAGTTAACTATCATTCAATTGTTTTTGTATAACATATTTTATAGGAAGGTACTTTATTCGGTAGGTAGGTATTTGAAAAGATTCTTTTTGAAATTTGTAAATTTCAATTGACATCACTTCCACGATTGAAAAAATCATACTTGTACGTATTCATAAAGGATTTTTAATAGTTAAATGCTGATATTAAATGTAGCTTTAATATTTCTAAATAAAACCACTTTTATTTTCAATATTTTGTCGAGCGGTTTTGGAAGCACCTTTCATCTTCAGACAATATTAAAATTTTGAAAAGAAAAGTGGTTTAAACAAATTTTATCTGTTTTGTTTATAAATGTGGCAAGCTACAAAGTTATTGTTTTTTACGAATATTTAATATTTTTATTTTAAATTTTCATACTGATTTTACTTTTCACTATAAATTCTACATACATTCGTATAACTTAAACTCTTAGCTTTACTTACACATTTCTCGATTAAAAAAGAAAGACAAACATTCCCGGCTTACGAATAATCTGAAAATCTTTTAGAAATTCCTATTATCATCATTACAAGCAGAAAATATTTCTTATTCAATGATGGAGGGCTTAACCCACGACGCTTGAGTGGGAAGCCGACGCATTTGTCAACTCGGCTGTTAACCGGTATATAAACGAGACCAAAAAATATTCCAATAGTGAGCTTATTTTCACCCAAATAAAAGCTTCACTCCAGCCAATCAGCAATACCTTAACACAGAGTTAATTAATCCTATACATTATTAATACATCACTATTATAGGTACAGCGTTATCCATACAGACAAAAATCTTTGGATTGTTTCTTTATTATTCCGTCACACAAATCTCCCACACCAAATTAACAACCATATGACCCAGATGAGAGATCTTTCATCACCTAACTGACTTTCTTTGGGCCCTTGATTCAATGTCAATTAACTTGAACTGAATCCATGCATTACATCTCCAAAATAATTGAGGTCGTTCTTCGAATTGAACAAACAATGCAATTTATAAGAAAATCATTGAAAGCTCACTCTACGTCCCATACAACTGCGATATAATCGTGCATAATCTGCTTTCATCGCACTGTACAAACAATTGCTCTAAATTACTTCAAATGACAGTGACATGCAAATATCGAATTGATTTGTATGTCACGAGCAGTGAGCATTGATATAAAAAAATGGTCAGCCATTGCGGTTCAAAAAAATAATTACACTGATAACATAATACTATCAATAAATGTAGCACCGCATTGCAAAATGGTAGATTCTCTCATTGATATAAACCCCATCCAGAGTCTAAATATTGCTTGAAATGGTTTAAGCCGTATTTAGACCCTGATATAAAAAACAAGCTACTTCTCAACCATCTTCTTCCCTAAATCCTTCTCCTCCCAACAACCTACAACCTCACAACACATTTCAAATTGAGGTCCCACTGGCTCTGGCCAGTTCTTCCAGGGATTCTTGTACGACTTTTTTTCCCAATTTTCCTCATCGCTATCTCATATTCCTTCCAATTTTCTCCAGTCTGATGACATTTTCTTCATCGCTGATGCCATGTTCCACATCAAAAATGGACATTAACTTCACAATTAAACAACCTAATACGGATCTAGGAGTTTCCAGTTTATCCAATAGTCTGATATTACTATTGGAAGTAAACTTTAAATACTACAAAGTTATTAGATCTGTAAGTAACAATTTAAAGTGTTTAAAAATAATATTTGTGGGTTAATCTAGCAGATTGTTCATCATTGGTCATGAGCTAATTTATTAGTCATGCATAATTCCACTTTTGATTTCAACACCGGGAGACCTCGTTTGGCCGCGGTGGCAACGCGTGACGCTCTAGCCTCTTGTCCGTGTCGCGAGCTGCGAGGCACCTTGTCAACCGGTTCGCCGCAGAAGCCTTAAAATAAACAGCCTTTATACGGTGGGGACCTTGGTCGAGATACGCAAAACGCAAATATCGTACAACATCATGCATCGCATTGCAAAATGATCTACTAAATCGACAGTGTAGGTGGATCGATGAGCACTAATGGTGTGAATACAAACAAATCATAATGACATACCTGGGTTATTTCATTACGATCTGCATTGCCAAATACGATCTCGTTGTATTTCTAAGCATGTACACTTTTTTGTAAGTCCGCTCTAAAAACATACAAGTCTTAATATGAAAGGAGGATTTTTTCTAACGTCCGTCAATTGTAAAAATCTTGACTGTCGAGATTTCTCGGTACTCGTGACAAATGCCAAAAATGACGACTTCCGCGGTCGAGCGACTACGGGTTCAATGGTCGCGGGTTTGAAACCTGGAGAGAAAACATAAATTCTATTTTATTTAAAGGTTTAAAAAAATAAAATACTTTTAAATATAGTGTATCTGCGGCACGTTCCAGAGTGGTAGGCGCTTTCAGTATCGCCCTGATGAAAGAGAGCCCATTCAGAAATAAAACGTTGCTTGAAATGGTTTTAGCCATGTTTAGTCACAAGAGCTGAATATCCAGGTACTTATTTACCTTCCTTTTACCCATCTTCTTCCCCTCCCCACTACCTTTAGCCTCACAACATACCCCAAGTGGAGATACCATAGTCACACTGGGGACGGTTGAGAGCAGTTGGGATTCTTGTACGGTATTTACTATAAAAAAAAACATATAAAAAGCTTAAATGGGAGATGTACTCGTTCCACTGGCTCCAGGCGGTTGTACGGTATTTACATAAAAATAAGAACTCTGTCTTTGAGAACAAAAATTGCGGTACTGTCCAACACTTGCAAATACTTAAAGCTGATGAAAATCGCAAAAAATGTTCGAGGAATTTGATCCGGATATTGAGTCGATAAATTTTATTTTTATTATTCCTTTTGAAACCTGCAAAAATGTTAATCCGGAGAAAATGAGGACCGGAGAAAATGAGGACCGGAGAAGTTTATTACCGATAATGAATTGTAAAATGAGATTTTCCTGGCCGCGAGAGATATTCGAACGAAATAAATCGTTAAATTTTATAAAAATTACGAGAAAAGAATATGCGAGTTGAAACATTGAGATATAAAAAATGTGACCGCGAGTTTTTTGGGTGAGTCCTTGAAAAATTAATAAATTAATGAGCAATCCTGAATTATTAATGAATAAAAGCTTGGTAAAAAGGCTTTAACCAAATCCCTAGAAATTTGAACACGTCAGCAGAGATTTTTTTTTCCAAAAGCCACAATATTCTTACCACAAAGTGCCATTCTAGTAAAATTACGAACCTTTGTTTTCTTCAAAAAGCCACAATATTCTTAGCAGAAAGTGTCATTCTAGTAAAATTACGAACCTATATTTTCTTTCAAAAACTCAATATTCTTCAAAATTAAACGAGAGTCAAAACTTTCGATGCAGAAAAAAAACTGATCCAAACTGCATATTTAACTCATTTTGACCAAAGTGACGACAATATATTGTTTTATGTTGGGTTGATTAAATTGCAGAGTGGGAGTATTTTCTCCCTGACCAGATTATCTAAGTTAAATGAATGGTTTTATAGGCTAAGCAATTAGAGGTAACTTGAAGTAATTTACCTCTAAATTGCGTTACATGAAATAAGAGTCCATACAGTTTTACTGGCGCCAGGGATTTGGAACTCTCGCGCGATATTACATTAAATAAAATAATATCATATATTTTTCGTAGAAAGCAATTACCTTTTGGTTTGGCGTATTTCATGAAAATAAAAATAAAAACTTTGTAGAAGACCAAACAGCCCGTAATGTCAATTTTAGAATCAAAGAACATTTTTTAATTTTATTTAAACAATAATTATTATTATTTTAAATTTTAGAAAACAATTTTTAGTTAAAAGTTCTGCTAGGTAATTATTTTTATCAGCTGTTTCGCCTTCTAAAGGCATTATCAAACTGTTACCTTCAGAAGGCGAAACACCTGTCATGCGTAAAAATAATTAGCTAGCAGAACTTTTAACTACAAATTGTTTTTTTAAATTTAAAATAATAATAATTATTGTATAAATAAAAATAAAAAAACTTTAAAATTAAAATGGACTTCTACAAAATAAACTTTAAAACCATAAAAATTTTTTTAGAAAAAAAATCTAGATGTTTAAATAACCACCGTTTTTTAGAATTCGCCATTTATCTTATTGAAAAAGATCATACCTTCAATGAAAGCACCGGTGCTCATATTCTCCATAAAAATGCTCATGGCAACAGATTCAATAATTTAGAAGCACTAGAAATAAAAAAAAGCTATTAAAATTAATAGTCATATTCTTTATGATCAGTTTAAATTGTCCAGTAGTCCAATACTATGTATATTTCCCGTAAACTCAAAAAATAAACTCATTATTCTTTTATTACCTTCTCAGTTAACGTTTTGCCTCTTTTATTTCATATTATTCGTCTCTTTCTCTCTGTTCCTTAGTTATAATTTGAATATTATTCTTTTGTTTTCTTACTGTTTTTTTATTTTATTTTATATTGTGTTCTCCCTGTACGAGTATATATAACCAAACACAATGATTTTTTGTTAAGTTTGATTTTGTACCCTGATGATGCTTAGTCTAAGCGAAACCGGTCGGTCATAAAAAATAAAATAAAATCTGTGGTCTTATACAAAGTTATTATTTCATTTTCATTTAGTATAATATATTCGGTAGAGGCTGAAATTTTATAGCGTCTAAGTCATATTATCTAATTCTCAACTAATGAGGCAGCATAATTGCCGATTCTGAATTCAAATTTACTTCGAAGGTTGTTGTGAACTACAAATTAACATTCAAACCTGCGATGAAAGAAGAATAAAAAATCGTTAACCGTCACAAATGTTGGATTTTTTATTTTTATAAAAAAATTGTTGTTCGGAGACTTCGAGCAACCAAACACTCCAAATTATAACACATGTAATTCTTACGAATAATTCACAGTCATATTCATCGGAATGCGGCTCCTTTTGAAGGTCAAGAAGTTATATTTTGACAGTCGAGACGACTACACGAAAATTGATAAAATGCTGATTTTTGTGGCGCCTCATCTATGTTAACTTGCAATAAAATACACAAATGATTATTTGCGTCGTCGGCGATAAAACTTCAAATAAATCTCTCTTAACAAGCTAATAAAGAAATCGGTCGAGACTCTTATGGAATTCGTTGAATTTTATTTTATTAGTATTCTGTTAAAATTTAAAGAAAATATTTTATAAAGCCAAAACTTGCCAGTCACCTTCACAATTTTTATGTTTGTTAGTCGGTAAAGAATATTTAAACAGTTGGACAATGACTTTGGAAAGTGAAACATCTGATATGCGTAAAAATCAATTTACCAACAAAACTAATACATCATAAATCACTATCTATATTTCAGAAAGAAAGTGATGAGCTCAATACTCTCTCCGCCATAAATATGTCATCGAATTTATCTAACTATAATGATATAATTACTTAATCAAGCAATAAACATTACAAATCAAGATAAAACCAAACAATGTACAACCTCCGCAATCAAAAATGGGACTAGACGTCACTTTGCTGGCGATACCTTTTTTGTTGTGAGGACTATATTATAAAATAATTATTGACGTTTTGTTTCTTACATTACCCACCTTACTAGGTTATAAAAACCTGTTCTGAGGTAGGCGACAGTAAGTGCTTGAACTACAAATGATTTATCTGGAAATACTATTCGGGTAGTTACGAAAATGTTGAAGGTTCACAGTGAATAACACTCTTAAACTGTATTTTTTTTAAATTCTATGAAATTGAGAAACAAGTTATATGCAAAATAATAACCCAAGACTCATCTATGAACATAAAGTATTTTTTTAAATTGTTAGTAGATAATTCGTAAATTTATGTGCAGAGTTTTTAATTCGTTTTTTTATACATATTTTATTGACAAGGAAAAATACATTTTTAATATAAAACAATGTGATTAGAAAATATTGATACAGACACACTTGGATAGATATTTACGTCTGTCTTGACACGGGAACTCATTGCAATGATAGGCATATAAAGAAAAACTATTATTTTATTTATTATCAAGATAAATTGAGAAAAAAAAACGAACACACAAAAAAACTTATTCTTCCTAAAATTTGAACACAAAGGTCGTAAAAGTCGAATGCTTGAAGCTTTTCTAAATTGATTTTTTGTGAGTTTTCTTGAACAAGTTTTTAATCTGTTGAAAAAAAAATCATGCTTTTACAATTGCGACAAAAAACACATTTTAAAAATGATCTCAATTACAAATTAGCAATGAAAACATAAATAAATTGAAAAACAGATATGAAAAGTAACCTTGAAATAATGTCCCGGGCCAAGGAGTTAACCGAAAATAATTGAAAACGTTATTAACTTGAGCTAATGCGTAAGTATAAAGCAACGTGTACATTGAAATACAACAGATTAACAAACAGTTAAATGGTTCGTTTACAAGTCTCCCGGGTTGGATAGAAAAGACCTCCCAAATACTTTAATTTCCCTTTAAATTGATCTAAATTGTAGGCACTGAAAATGGATGGCGATAATCGTCCATTATTTGTCAAGCATTAAGATTCTTCGTTCCTCATACCCATTCAGAGAATCTAGGAATATAGCGTGATGTCACGAACGTACCAACCTACGTGACGTACAGTATTATGTGAGCCCATTTCCAAAATAATGTCTTACTTATTGGCCCAATAGCTACGCCCAAATAAACCAAATTGCCCGGCAGCATTGTGTGCGTCAACCGTCAAAGCGCTGGAATCCCGGCGATGCTATGATTAAAATCAAATAATACTCACTTCCACGCCCTTGGGTATTGTTGGGGGGGTAAATTAACGCAGAAAATTACGTAAAAGTGCCCTTATTTCGCCGCCAGAGGGTAGCTATGCAAATGCGCGCCGAGAGCGGCAGGGAAAGCGCTCGTATTTACACAACAAAAGCTCGTGACGTCATTATAAAGTACCCGCCAATATGAATTCCGGCGCGCTTCAAATAGTTGTAGTATACTCGTATTTCGGGTCCGCTAGACCTCGCTTGCTTAATCAAATGTCTGCGCGAATTACATTAAACGTTTTCGCCATCCCTCCCCACGCGCCACTGCGGCCGAGGTCAGGGGACAGGGGACAGAGGATAGGGACAGAGGACGGAGAAGCTGCCACTCTGCAAAAGTCAAAAACAGAAATTCCGCTCTAAGAAAACTAGACCGAAAGCGTACAAAATGTAAGGATATATTAACTTAACTCGGTTCAACATTTTCGACCTACATTTGTCTCAATATCGTTTTAATCTTGCACGTTAGAGCGCTCCATTTGTGTGCCATGTTTTAGTTTATTGCAAAAGTACGTACGCCGTAGAGTAACTTCATAACAACGCGATGTGGGTATCATAGATAGGGTATTCAGACAGCAAGCAGAACCATGTTATTCGGAAATAAATGGGAATACGAAGGACAAAAAAACAGTAATGTTGCTTTATCGAGGTACTGAAGCCAAACAGCAAATTCTTATTAGGATGATGCCACTATATTTAATATGTTCCACACAAAAATAACCCGAACAAAACTTCAGAAATATAAAAATTAAATTAATACACACGCATGGGCTTTGCCTTTGTGGGATTTTTTGTTTATACATTTGTTTTTATTCTTTTTTTTCTCCGTTACCCTTTTATATTGTTATGATTATGTTTTAAATGTGTAAAAAAAAAACAATAAAATAAATAAATTATTTAAACAAAAATACCATTGCTGTAAACAACATGATATTCAAATTAGAAATTAAATTATTTTTAGAAACAGATCATGTATGTATTACCCACGCACTGGCTTTTGCCTATGTGGGAATATTTTATTTTATTTTGTTATGTCTACATTATTTTTATTATTTCTGTAATTTTTAAATGTATGTAACAAAATTTAAAAGAAAAAAAAAAAAAAAAAAAAAAAAAAAAACCTACCTACATATGAATATAAAAGAGATTCAGAAAAAAGGTTTTTTCATAATATAAGGTTTAAAAATATATATATTGTAGAAAACTTAATTTTGTATGCTTCTTGATATAATTATAAGAGGTACAGTCACTAGGAGAAAATCAGTAATTGATGTTTCAATTTGTATATTCTACATCTATTAACTGTTATTTGCACTGTTGTTTTCACAAAAAAGGAACACAATTTTAAAGCTAGCTACTAACTTTTTTTAACAAAACACACTATTAAGAAATACCTAGGTACATATTAAACTGTTGGGTATACAACTTTGCTTCCGCCGTTTTTCTATAGATGGCTTTAGCGGAAAATAGTGGTCGAAATAAATTAATCATAGATATATATACTAAACTAAGCATTTGTCAACATAAACCCATTGAAACATTAGTCGATTTGCATATTCATCATAAAGTTATTCTCGATTAAAAAGTGTCTGTTTACGAGCCAAATCCTCGTATTTTGCGAGAGGTGCAGCATGACAATGCTCGACCCCATGTGGCGAAAGTGGTCAAGACATACTTGGAAACGTTGAACTGGGAAGTCTCACCCCACCCAACGTATTCTCCAGACGTTGTGTCTTCTGACTATTACTTGTTTCGATCAAAGGTACACGACCTGGCTGACCAGCACTTCCGGTCTTACGAAGAAGTAAAAAAATGGATTGATTCGTGGATCGCTTCAAAAGATGACCAGTTTTTTCAACGCGGAATTCGTACGCTGCTCGCAAGATGTGAGAAAATATTAGTCTACAATTGACAACACTTTGAATCATTAATCTATGACTAGTATTTTACAATAAAGCCTTCAATTTCGGAAAAAAAACGGCGAAAGCAAAGTTCTACACCTAATATAATGTTAATCTACAGCCTTTATTAGATATGGACTAAGCCATATTATCATTGAGCCATGGTTTCTGCGTATATAATAATACAAACCATATTATTGACTTTGATCAATACTGCCGGTGCATTTCAGACCTTAGACATTGGATCTCATCGGTCCCCAGTCTAAAGTCCTCAGTTCGACATGAATCATGGTATTATTACTGAGGGGTCCATTACGGCGAGAATGTCAATGGATCACGACAGACCCGCAGTCGTGATGACCCCACTCCCTCCGGCCAACAGAACCTTCTGTGCGGGACCCATGAAAGGTCCGGTAAATACATTTATTCTAATAATAACCGAACCAGGTAGCTGTGGTACCATGATTTTAACCAACATGAAGCAAGCTTTAGAGTTATAAAATAATACAAAATACTATGAATAGAATTAAAGTAAAAGCGAAGCTAGCAGTCCACAACGGAGTATTTATACTAACTAAATAACTGATTATTTGTAACGTGGATATTCACAAACATAATACAAGAAAGAAAAAAACCAATACACTAAACAGCTAACTTTATAAAGGGATGCAATTTTATAATGCGCTGCCGGAAACCATCAAAATTATGCCAATTAATAAATTTTAAATAGCCTGTACGAACCATGTAAAATACGTTCACTAATATCAGGTTGTTTATAGGTTATAATATTATTAATAAGTCAAAAATAATATGAATCATAATTAGATACTTTGTACACTTTGATGTACAAGTAACTAAAATAAACATAAACCCAGATGTATGGCAGTTAGGCATGGTATAGAAAGGAAGTAAGGCAGACTGAATGCTGTAGAAATGAGATCCCTGAGGCGTATGTGCAGTAAATCGACGTATGACCGTGTTAAAAATGTGGATATCTGGAAAGAATGCAAGGCTGATGTAAGCGTAATGAATAAGATCGAGGCAAGTAGTGTGTGCGACAGAGTTGTATGGCGATCCATCCTCCTTAGTTGTTTAGGTTAGGTTAGGTTGGTAAATGTCAAATATAGAATTGTTGAGCCGAAATGATTTTGAACTCAAACCTTCAACGAAAACACTTCATCTACCGAATCATTTAGCTTTTTTTAGTAATTCCACGAATATTTTTTCCGCGACTATTGTTGCTCGTGTCACTTCGTTGGATTTCCTTTCCTTGTCGCTCCATAAAATCCGAAACTTTGCCAATGATTGAGAGCAAGTTAAGTTACGGGGAGTAGTATTATAATTAATCCGTTAATACCATAATGCAAGCCCGACTTGTAAATAATGTTCAATGATAAAAAATAATGATAGTTTACTGAAATATGAATTTTAATTACACGGACAAGACAGTCATTTGTGCAAATAAAAAATACACTGTGTTTGGATTTCAAAAAGGTTATTGGTTAGGTTTTTACCCTCTTGTTTTTCATCCAGTTCCTACCTTATTCAACCATTTCACTATTTTCGATTTCCGTATTCAACGACACCGAGTTTGAAAACAAGTGACAATCAAAAGTAGAAGAGAGTTGTGTGAAAAAACGTGTTCGTTCGTTGGTGTCTCGTTTGGTCGTTCGTTTTGTTGTTGTTTTTCTTCAAATAATATTAAACTATTGTGGTGTTCGTTAGTAATACAATGTGTAAGAATAATCAAGAACTTGAACTTCAAATTCATCGGTGAGTGAATTGGTTTCCTTACTCCCTTATCTCACCACATCCATAATTATACACGTCCATCATACGTTTATGTACCATTTTAAATTCCACTATTTTCCGAATTCATCTGAAGATGAAAACACATTCGGTGTTTTATCGCAGCTTCGGATCCAACACTGTCAAAACAAGTCTATAACAAACATATATACGAGTATATATATTTTTTGGGAAAAATCTAAATATTTGAGTATGTTGTTTTCATAACTCCATTTTATTATATTTACATTCAATATAATATCGACATTAGGTACCTACTTAGAGAAATCCAAAACAAACAACTACCCTCGATTGTATTTCGAAAATACCTTCATTTATAAGGGTTGGTGTTTTTTCCTTCATTTCCTGGAGTGAGTGAACAGGCTATACATATTACACAGCGAGCACTGTACATGTATACACACACGCATTCCTTTTCCGTTTCCGGTCAAAGGGGTCGATTTAAAATGGCGGGAAGTGTCGCCATTGGTCTTATCTGTATGGCAACAGCCGACTCCGATACAAATTTATTTCTAAACGCCACATACATCTAGAACCTTTAGAATAGTACTTACTTTTTACGATAAGCCTCCGCACGGTGGATTGGCTACAACCTTTAAGCTCAAAGAAACATGGCCGAAGTGAAATTTTCATTTCGAAATAAAGTGATTTATTTTTCGGGTAGATTCGGTATTTACCAGCTACTAAATAAACAGTCATTAGTACTCTTACAGCTTGAATTCCGTCGATCGGAAAGGTTTTGGTGGTCTTTCCTTGTTTTCATATAAATTATTTAACGGATTGGTTCTTTTAATATATCAATATAATCTTCACCCCCACAACATAACACTCCTTTGCGACGAATTTAACATCTGAGAAACAAATACTCCGATGTTGTTGATATTTTAAGTACATCAATATCACAATATAAGTATACCTTAGTACACTTCTTTTCATCTAGTAGAGCTTAATTAATTGTTTGAAACTATTTAACTCTGGATGTACCTGTTATTCAATACTTTTTTTTCATTTTTGTACAATATTTTTTGCATTGAGTATATCGCTTAAAAAAATGATAATATTTGTGTTAATAAGCTTTCAACAGGTGTAAATAAATAGATACATGTTTTTGTTATAGAAATATCCAACGTCATTTTTAAAAATACTGGTTTTGAAAAGTACATTACATAAACGTTTTGATTAAAAAAATTCTTATAATATGAGAAAATGTATATTTTTCTAAAAATACAAGCCACAAAATAGATGATATATAAATAAATACCTTGTAAGTCATTTATTTTATTCATGAAAATATTTCCCTCGGATGACAAAAATGTAAAAACGCGCACACGGCAGATCTTTTGCGCAATGAAGTGTGTACACAGTAGACCCAAACCAACGAAAAAAATAGGTATACCAGAGAAGGTTATAGAAAACTACATAATTAGGGTCAGTACTTACTTCTCAACCAGAGTCATTTAAAAAATAATCTGGTTAAGGAAGGGTTAATAAACTATCCAAATATCTATTAAAAACACACCATTCAATTTTTGTTACTAATATTCAATAACGGAGTCTATCATAAGAACCGTAAAATGTGCAATAAATCATTTTCACATAATAACATTTTCAACATTCCCTTGCCGTAGACTTGAAAACAATGAATTGCTGTTCCTCAATCATCACTCTACTGATAATGGGTATCATTCTGTACTGTTCAGAATGTCGAGACTTTTTAACTCAAGCCATGGTCTTGAAATGTTTGGTACGAGTCTAAATGATTTTTGTCATTCTTTACGACTCTACCAAAACCTTGTTCCGCCTTTCACTTGAATGTTCTTTCTGATGTATATTTTTGCCATTATTTCATTAAAATATTATGTACGCTGTTCTTTTTTTACTATTTCGTGTTATGTATTTTTCTTGTTACTGGAAAATGGTCCGTTAGTATATCAATAAACAAATAATGCCCAGAATTCGGAGTAAATGAAAACAATACCAAGTCACTCGCGTTCAATAGTCCCAAAACGCGTGCTCTCGCCACCACTGCCAGCGATAGACTGCGAATAGTTTTCGATGAAAAATCACGCCTGTAAATGAATCATTAAAAACACTTATGGGAGGGTAGGCATCGGAAGGCTATTAGGAGATGCCTGAAACGCAAAGTTATCTAGTGGTATTATTTAAGAGCTTCGAGTGGCTTTCCGCAAATTTCACATTGATGGCACCCTTTTCAAATCGGTCTGTTTAGTCAAAACAATAATAATACACTCGATAGATAGATCTGTGAACTTGATAGGGCGGCGGTTGGCATGTCAGGAATTTATCGGATAGTTCATCTAATTTATGCCACAAATACAAAAGGGTCTGGGATATAATTTATGGGACAAATCGATAGATAAGCGATAGCTACCCTATGTATATCCCCGTGTAACTTCCTTGACGTACGGCGGGTATTATAATAGAAAGATAAGGAAGTTGTGACATCGTCAATTATATGATATTCGATAAGGTTTCGATACAAAGAACGGCTAATAATATATTGTGAATACGAAACATGGTGCACCACGTTTAGATAGGAAAACCCAGAATTGATCGAAATTTAAGGATACCCACCGAATATTGAGTTTAGATGGAATAATGGATACAAACACTAAATATTGACTTCACTGCGAAGAGAAAAATAGGAAGCCAAACGCAAGAAAATGTAATCAGTTCTTCAATAACAAGTATCGAGTGGAAGCTCGTCGATTAAAACAGAAACTTTAGGAATATTTTATTATTCCGTAATGTTGCTGCCATGTACACAATATGTACTTTGAAATCTCTAATTTAAGATCAACCTGTCACTAGTTCTTCGGGGGTAAATTTTGTCAACAGGTCTAATCCAAACATTGTTTAAAAATATAATTGTATGTGCACACATAATTTTTCCATACTTATTTTACATGCTACGCATAGGTTCTAAAATGGGAAATTCAAAATAATCCGTTTTGAAATTTGTACTGTAAAAATGCATAGTGCAATTCACATTAAAAAAAACTTCACCCAAGAAATAACATTTATACACGAGGCTTGGTCCTAACACTCGAACTACATATTTAATTGGATTGCGTTTATCAAAATATGATTTCGACTTGCGAATGCTTAACAATGCAGAATATACGTTTTTAGGTACGTAATAATATTTACATAATTTATTTAGTGGTGTTTTTGTAAAAAGTTACCTCAGGGGTGCTTCAGCTATAATGTAGGTATCGACGTTAAATAATAGCCAACAGCCTGAATAGGAAAAGGGCCTGCTCGTGGTTAGCTCACTCTTTGTAAACTATGGATTTAACGTATTTACAAACCACTGACCAAACGATGCACATAACTTTGCAGGTGCTAGATTCCTAATCGGCCGGAGCTAGATGGTATAATCTCCATTCTCTACTGGGTTTACCGAAAGGTAGCCGACATTCTCATTAGGTATGAGAAACGTGTATTTAATGGGAGAAGAATGGGAACGAACGCAAAATGTCGTAATTGAAAACTATCGGAAAGGAATTATCGTCATTACGCTTAAGTACTGAAGCTTACGAAGAAATCTATAAGAAATAAGAAGTGGGTAGAAAGCAAAATACGTGCTAATTAACATGCCTACAAAGCAAAATAATCTATCAAAATCGAATAGGCAAAAAATAATGTTGAAAGACAAAGCAAAAACCTCTGGATCACTTGAAAAGCAACTCGAGAAGAAAATAATATCGATGTGATTGGAATTCGGAAACACTTGATTCCTGGGTGTTTACTGATTTATCGAATTTGTATTCACTCAAGAGGCCGTGTGGTTTTCCATATTTCGAGACGATGTGCGGAAGGTAGTTTATAAGAAAAGAAACAGTGAACCTGGGACTTGAAGAAATCCATGCCGATAGACAAAAATCGGCAAATCATTCCATTTTGTTTAAACGACTCGTTCTCATGCGGAAAATGTCAACGATCTATAAATGATGAGAACGCGGCTATTTATTTATTTATTATATTGTATACGTTCGAGAGGACTTTTACATAAAAAAAGATTTACAATCAACACTGAAGAAATGAAAATTATATACGCGAACAAAATAAGGAATAGTTGTAGAGTAGTAAAATATAGTTTCTAATTTTGAAACTGTTAATTCGTGGTGGAATTCCATTTTAATGATTTAATAAAACAAATATCTAACTTTATTCTACTTTTATTTTATGACTGGACCGGTTTCAGCCTATGACGGCCATCTTCATTTTCAAAATATTGTGTACATGGCAGCAACATTACGGAATAATAAAATATTCCTAAAGTTTCTGTTTTAATCGACGAGCTTCCACTCGATACTTGTTATTGATGAACTGATTACATTTTCTTGCGTTTGGCTTCCTATTTTTCTCTTCGCAGTGAAGTCAATATTTAGTGTTTGTATCCATTATTCCTATTATCCTTGTCTGAAGATGGCCGTCATAGGCTGAAACCGGTCCAGTCATAAAATAAAAGTGGAATAAAGTTATATATTTGTTTTATTAAATCTTTAAAATATAGTGTTTGAATGCATAAAATTATTATTGATTAAAGATATTTGATATTATAGCCTTCTTGTATTCTGTGCAGTTAAATACACCAGACAACTCTGCGTATGTATTACCAAACTACATGCAATCTAGGTAGAAGCGAGTATCTGAAAGACTCAGTCCTGATATTACTGTTACAGCTAAATAAGATTTTGGATCGAGTAGTTCACGTTGATATGGGAAAGGAAAAGGAGTTCACTAAATCAGGGCTGTCATATATGCATTAGTAGTAAAAAGATTGATAATGCCAGTTCTTCGAAGCATATTTTAATTGAAATACCGGTGATCCACACACAAGTACGCTTTCATAAGTTGAAAGTCGAGAATTCGGGTTGAAAGTTGAAAAACACAAGTAAAACATGGTACGAATATGCTTCCAATTTTATTCATGAATAATTGTAGAAATAATCACTTATTAACCCTCGCGCGACACTAAATCAGCACGAAGTAGGGTGACACAATTGTTAAGTTATCAACCCGTTAGTATCTACACTCTAAATAGCTCAGTTGAGTTTCCTTATCTCCCATGGCAGGTGCCTGTAAAGGATGTGTCTACTGTACCTATAGTCAGTACTTGGTAGTCTGTAGTAGGCCCGAGTATCAACACGGTATACGGAGACAGCGAAATGTCACGAGGTCATAAGCCAACGTACCTGCACGCAAAATCACAGTGTATTCAAAGTGCTCGTTCGTAATCAATTCTAAGCCATATGATCAATGGATGATATTTAGCAGCATTTAATGTCAGCTTTCTAATATGCACATAATACTTGTAACTCCAGTATTGAATAAAATACGTTTATAAAACCGAAAGATCTTTTAAATGAAGAGAGGTATTTCTCTTGTATTGTTTTTTACAGTAAATACCGCACAAAAGTCCCAACCGTTTAGAGCCAGTGAAACTATGCCATCCCCAATTGGGGTATGTTGTGAAGCCAAAGATAGTGGCGAGGGAAAAGAGATGAAAAGAGGAAGGTTGGTAACTACCTGACTATTCAGATCTGGTCACCAAATACGTTTTAAGCCATCTCAAACAACGTTTCGATTCTGAATGGTGGTCTTTTACCGGGCGATACTATATCTACCACTCTGGAACGTACCGCAAATATACTATAATTATATATTATTTTATATGAATTAAATGTGTCATAACACATTTATTTAATCAAATTTACTTGCGCACGCCGGTATTGAAGCCGTGACCTCTGGATTCGTGGTCTACCGTCTTACTACTAGACCATGCATGCCTTATTTTTAAGCAACGCGAGAATTCAATTAAAAAAATGGATCAGGTCATCTACGTTGATGTGTAAAAAATAACAAAAGTGGCATAAAAGCCCTTATACATAACAAAGTAAAACCATTTAATTAAAAGATAGCATCGATCGAACAAAAAGCAATCAATAACAAGTGCTGTTCCTGGAACAATGTATTTTTTAACAACCAAAGGACTTGAAACAAACTAAAGCCATTCTGTCGACATTAAGTTGTCAGCCAAAGCCAAAACAAACGTTTAGGTTTAGTTAATTAGCCAGGAAATAGGAACATTTCGTGAACTGAAGTGCGGTTTTCAAGACATTTAGAAAAAACTGATTATTTACATTTACATTTAAATTGAATACAATTATTATTATCATTATTCCTTCTCAGTTGACGTTTCGCCTTTTTTGTTTCATATTATCTGTTTCTTTCTCTATGTTCCTTTCTTATAATTTAAATGTCATTCATATTCGTAAAAAGTATCGACTTTGTGACTTGCCATATTTATAAAGGAAAGATATGTATTTTTTTATAACAACTTTTTTATTAATATTTTGTCGACCGGTTTCGGAAGCACCCTTCCATTTTCAGGACAATATTAAAATTGATTACAATATTAAAATTATTAAGATTAAGGTCGACAAAACATTAATAATAAAGTGGATTTAAACAAATTTTCTCTGTTTTCTTTATAAATGCTATTCTTTTGTTTTCTTACTGTTCTCTTATTTTATTTTATATCGTGTTCTCTTTCTGTATATATATATATATATTTAACCACACACTATGTATTTTTCGTTTAGTTTAATTTTGTACCGTGATAATATTTAGGATAAGCGAAACCGGTCGGTTATAAAAATTCAATTTAAATATGTGGTCTTACAAAAAGTTACAATTTCATTTTCATCAAAAAGAAAGAGTTTAAAAAATGTTTGCCTTTGCAAAATGTTTAATCAGACGAGAAGTCACGCGAGGCCACTGCTCAGAGCTCGAAAGCTTCTACCAAATTCATTGGGTGGGCGTTACGCACTCGTAACTTAGCCGTGGAACAAGCCGTATGTATTATTGACTAGTACCTACTAAGTGGAAAAGTCCTGGATGTCAGCAGAAATTCTTGTTTGCTATTCCGTGAGCATAGAAAGCAAAGATTCGGGGAACTGTTAACGAATTGGTGTACGTGTACGATGAAGGTGAATTCGGCAGGATGGACAGGAGGGTGTGGGAATCCGTTTCCAATAGATAATGTGGCCGAGAAGTGTTATTTCGCAGGGGTTTTTTTAATCAAATCGAAAAATAATTTAATGAAAAATACGTGTCTGCGCTTTAAAGCTGCAGACACGTATTTACATAAGCTCTTAGTTTTTATACAAAAGAAGGGGTAGTTTTTGTACTAGGTTTCCTAAAGTTTGCACTAGTAAGGGAATTGACCCAATGGTTTTATATTTAAATTGTATTGTGTTAATATCAATAGTTATGACCATTTAAAATCAAAGTTTTATTTCAAAAACGTGTGTACATTTAACAGACATAGTGAGTGACCAGTGAAGTGTGGGATGGTAAACATTTCTTGATGTTTTTAAGAGAGGACCGAATTTACATTCCGTTGAAAATTACACGAAAATATGATTTTTTTATTCTATTTTTCTTTTCGTGTGCCTTTGTTGTGCTTTTGGCAAAGGAAGATGCGGTGACAAGTACTCATAATGAAGTTTCTACGAACACCACTTGCGGGTTCGAGGCCAGTCCCCAGTGGGCCTGGCTATCCTCCGGCGGCTCCTTCATCGGCCTCGCGTGTCTCGTCGCGGCTCCAGGGCGACAGGGGCAATGGGTACGAGGAAGAAGAGTGGGACAGGGTTTGAAGCAGTCGAGAAGAAAAATGGCGGATTGGTGAACTCCGCACCAGCGCAGCATACTCTGGCTCTGGAGGACTCCAATGACAGTTTTTCAGCAACAAACATGCCCGGGCAGCTGCACGCAAGAAGAAGAGAAGGACCACCACGACCAGCGCCGCAGCGCCGACGACCACGATTACGACGACGCCCGTGCCGCCCAAGCCGATGCCGCCCCCACCACCAAGCCGCCCTCCGACACCGGCGACGAAGTCGGCTACCTTTGGTCACCGCTGGACTCAGCTCTGACTCTTGCACCAATCCCTACCTCGCACAGTTTGTTATCCCTTGAAAAAAAAAAAAGTTTTTGGCTACAACATTATCAATTTATATTTTTTATTTTTATTTTTAATCTTAGCACTGAAACACACTAAAAAACCCAATGAGCCGTTTATATTCAAGTTTATTATGATATGCTGATTCTGTCCTGCCAGGTATAGGTATATTTGCAATAAAATTAATCTTACTAGTAAGATTTGTACAGCGCCCTTGAGGTGATTTTCCACAAAAACAGCGCTATAAAAAATCATCCAAATATTATTATTATTATTATTATTAAATCGGAGGCACCCGCAAAATAAATCAAAGACGTTTTTTAAGAAAATTCTGAATTTTTTAAGATATTTTGATACATTATCTTATCTTGTAAATCGTTTCCTTAATTGGAATACTGCCTGCCGGAATAGTGAGCGGAATAATAACTCACTATTCTTGCACAATTTCGCAGTTTAATTATTATATCATGCATCTTTGTCTTTCCTTTTTTGCGTCAACACAATTCAACAAAAAATACTTTTTTTGAAGATATGTTTTTAAATTTTGGATACATTCTACACTCTAGTAAATTTCGTGTAAACGCTATCACTTGTAAAAACATATATACTAGCGTTGGGAAAAACTTCAATGTTTTGTGAATGCTTCACGAATTGATAGTTCTTTAAAATGAACCCTTCGCAGTGAACACTTCAATTGAAGTCGAACTCGCCAAAGAGAGATTTGAAATTGGAGATGAAGTCGATATCAGAATTGGGTGTGTTGCGGTTCCAGTTACCGGTGACCAGCGAGGAACCGGTTCTTGGAGTTTTTTCGAAAAGTACTAGCAAATGTAGAAAAGTTCCTCACCAAAATAAAAGTACTAGTCGGTAGAGGTTTGAAAGTGAAAAGAACTGGAACCGGTTCCTCGCCCAAAAAAACACGAAAAGAACAGATAAGGGATGTCGACCGGAAATTGAAGTACTTGAACTGCCGCAAAATGACGTAGTTTACACACGGAGCGGTCACGACGCTAAAATGAACATTTAGAACTGCCAACTTCAATTGAAGTATTTAAACAATGAACAATGATGGAAGTAGGAACTGCCACCAAAAGAAATCGTTATTACGGAGCGGGCACAACGCTAATATATACCTAATAGAAAATATTCTAATTGTGAAGCTTCTGCACTTGTTGAGTAAGACCCAGCCGCTTCAGGACAACGCCACAAACGACCCAAAGCCTTCTGGGAAAGAGGCAGAGCTTTAGATGCGGTACTCTGCAAACATTGTCGAATCGCTGTGATAGCGCAAGAGGTCAAATAATATAAAAAATGTATGAATGTAGCACACCCGTAATAGGCAGAACGTAGCTTTCTCATGTTTGTGTGCGCAAGGAAGAACGGAATGAGTAACAAAAAATCAAATCTTGAGTTGAGTATGCAGAATTATTTCTTAGATACATCGCTGTGCTAGTTCGATACTATAACAAGTCCAAAAAAAATACTTATGGGTGTCTTTTGATTCCCTATTTTATAAAGAATCAGAAAACACAAATAAGTCAAATAATAAAAAAAACGTTTGACTTGTTATAGTATTGAACTAGCACAGCGACATATCTAGCAAGAAATAAATAAATATGTCAGAAAATAAAAATAGTATGCTATTATTTTTTGAAAAAGGACATATTGTGACATATGACATGATTACATACAAAAAAAAATTGTTTTGGCTCTCCTGAACACCTGCGTTTATTGACTTAGTCCGTTCTTCCTTACGCACACAGATATATCGATCAAAGCTTAATGGTTTACACGTCAGGTTGATTCAGAAATATCGAAATAAACACATTTTGTCTTCCACACTGCATCTCTCTATAAACGACGGGAAAGCATACCTGCATGAGTGTTTAACTGACTTTTAATACCTTCGTCATCTTGTGTTTTTTTATGAATATCTCACCTCTTTCCAGACTGCTATTAACATTCTATAACGATGCTATTATGAGTGATGAGCACTCATTATGTGAAAAGGAAAACAAAACTCCTACACATTAAGACAGATAAAATCTATCAGAACTGCCGCATGTTGTTTTATATCGGTACAACCGAACGTGAACGTCCTTGAAGTCCATCTCGTAAAAAGCAGTCCAATGAGAAAAGTCGTGATGTTCCCGTCGGGTACTTTGCTTCGGGAACCGGTTATCAGACGCACGGAGAATGGGCGGCCTTTCCGCTTTCATATGGATATTAATAAATGAGGTAAATGCCACTCTAAACAGCGAATAATTATAATAAAACGTTGGATTATGATATTTTAAATATACCATGGTAGTGGACTGGATTTTTTTTAATGTTCATTGGGGGTCAGCACTCAAGAATGACGCTAAACGTCACTTTGTATCATTCTGATAAAAGCAATACTACGAATGATTTATCGGCAATTTTTTTATGAGTAGTTGGAAATAATGTCCGAGGTTTCCTGTAAATATATCTGTGTACAAAAGAAAAAGAGGGATGAGTCAAAAAACGCAGATGTTCAAGAGAACCAAAACAAAATTGAGGAATTTTGTTTTTTGTATGTAATTATGTAATTTGTCACATGTCCTTTTTCAAAAAAAATTAGCACATTATTTTATTTTCTGACTCATCTATTTTTTCTTTGGTAGATATGTGTCTAAGGAACAACTCTGCAAACTTAACTAAAGACTCGATTTTATTGACTCCTCTTCCCTTTCCTTTCGCAAACAGATATTTTTTAAACTGTAATTCTTTTAATTCTATGAAAAACATTCTCAAATGTCAGTAAAAGGTGCAGTTTTAAAACTAACAAAGGCATTTTTGAACGTTTTACCTAAAATTCTAGTATGCATTTTATAAATAATTTAAAAGGTTAGTATTTAAAAATTATATTTACTGGAAACCGTAAATAATTTGTAGTTTTGCTTGTACTAGAAAGCCAAAAAGTGTGGATTTATGGGTGCTGACCCTTTGTATTACTTATATATTTCTTCGTAAGCTTCCAGTACTTAGAATTAAGCGTACTGAGACAAAGTTCCTAATATTACGCAAAGTTTAAACTGTAGAAGCAGAGTAACGATTTGGATCAAACTTCATCAAATTAACATCACATTAATTAATATGTTATATTACTTTTCGTAAAATAATGTTGAAGACAGCATTTTAGGAATATTGAAAGTTTGTTTAGGAAATTACAACTGAAAAATCATGAAACCCAATTCCCAATATGGAAGTAATTTCTGGAGTGTTTGATTATAATTATTTTCAAATGTGTTATAGTGATATACCTACTTACGCTAGCTGTATGTATGATTGTCGAAATAATAAGTTTGATGTTACAAGGAATACAACTGATATATTTTAATGTGGATATAAAGATTCCAAAGTAAACTAAAATTATATAATAAAAATTCAAGCAACAAAATGTTATGATAATTTGTGAGAATTCAAATACATTCGTTAATTTATTATTAATTTATTAACAAATCTATAAGATGGCCTCCCTATCGTAATGATCTATCTACGTATTTCACTCTGAGACACGAGGTGGCGAGTTTGATTACCGTTAAAATAAATAAGTTTGATAATATATGGCATGCCAGTCTGAGTGTCTTGATTTTTATTGTAAGTGTGGTGACTGATGAGCTCTGCGAAAATTGCTTTTCAGATGGAGATATCGATTATTAAAAAAAATATCACTTAGTTTGACATGTTATATGCCAAACACTTCTGCTATGAGAAAGATTACGACTGAAGCGCCATTTTGGGAAGTTTCCACCAGAGCACTTTCAAAGTCTCCAGTAACTGGTTGGATTTTGATAAAAAAAAGTTACCTTGAGCGACAAAAAGCTAAAAAAAAAGTTCGAAACATGTGTCGCTAGAGTCAAGCCTTCTCCCATAAATGGTGAGTATATGAAAATAAATGGTAAATATATTAAGGATGGCTGAAGGACCACAAAAGTGTTCAGAATCAAAAGAGAAGCAAATAATTCGATGCAGAAAAAAAAAACTCATCAAAACTGCATATTTAACTCATTTTTTACAACAGTATCGCTTAAGTCCTTTTGCCTTTCCAGCGACGATATTATGAATATAAAATTTTATTTAAATATCTTAAAACCTATAAAATAGTTAACACGTGTGTTTACATTACGATCATAAAAAGATATCTCGATCCCATGGAAATTCTAGGTGGTACTTTTGGTTAGTTTTTTGCCTTTTAAACGTTAAATTTCAAAACTGTATTTTTGAAATTTAATGTTTAAAAGGCAGGAAACTAACTAAATAATCGCAGTTTTGAAATTTAAAGTTTTGAATGTTAAATTTCAAAGTTTCGAAAAATAACTAGGAGAATATGGTATATATAACTAGAGAATACAAATAAAATAAAAAATAATAATAATAAAACAAAAATAAAAAATAATTACAAATAAAAAAAAAAATAACAGTAAATAAAAAAATAAAAATATATGGAAGAATCAGCTAAATTTTAAGTTATTATGATATGGTAATTGTGTCCTGCCAGAAGTGACCTGTCAGGTAAGTATGTTGCTGTATATTTATATAAACTAAGAATTAATATTATGTACAAATTAAGATTTGTACAGCGACCTTGAGGTGATTTTTCACAAAAACGGCGCTATACAAATTATCCAAGTATTATTATTATTATGATAGGAGATAGAATAAAAAAGAAAAGCAATTATACCACATAATGTTTTTAAGACGAGTAATTAATATCGCTTATTCACCAAAATAAATTAAATTTTGACGGCCTCCATGGTCGAGTGGTAAGACGCTCGACTGCGAATCCAAAGGTCGCGGGTTCAAACCCGGAGTGTGCCAATAACTTTCATTTAATGAATATGTGCCATAATACATTTAATTCATGTAAAAATAAAGAAAAGTAAAGAAGTGTGGTAGATACTCTAAATATCGCCCTGGTGAAAGACCACCATTCAAAATCGAAACGTTGCTTGAAATGGCTTTAGCCGTGTTTGGTGACCAGATCTGAACAGCCAGGTACTTCCCAACCTTCCTCTTCCCAATCTCCTTCCCCTCCCCACTATTTTCAGCCCCACAACATACCCATATGTTGTGGATGCCATAGTCTCACTGGCTCTAGACGGTTGGGAGCAGTTGAGACTCTTGTGCGGTATTCACGTAAAAAAATAAAATGAAATAATACCTGATGTTGTGTTCAGCATGTTTTCACTTATTTTCTGAAGAATTCCACATACCTGAAAAAAACAAAGAACAGACATTATTAAAAAAACATACACAATACAATTTTTACGAATTAAAACAAATGTTGAAAGGGGTACACATTTCGGGTTATACTTTGATACTTTTCCGAATAGTCGTATTTAATATTTACATAAAAATAAAATATACGAGCAAGGGTGGTAGAAAAATATAGAGGGTAGAGAGAGAATATAACATAAATAGAGTAGACCCATGTTTCTCAAACTGTGGTACCCCCGACAGAGCGTACAAGCAAGATTTGTGATGTAATATTACTGTTGTTTTTCTTTTCACAGTTGCGCAATGTTCCAGATTCCTCCATCGGTTACCAACAATCAACAGTGTCACAAGTAAGTAAGTACTTATATGTTTTAAAGATGTACTCGCATGGGTATTGGGTTAGACTATCGGCCGGGATACGTGGCCCCAATATGTACGAAATTTATAATTGGAGAAAAAACCAACCTTATCGAGCCAGTGGAACTATGGTGTCCTTAATCGAGGCATTTTACGAGGCTGAAGGTGGTAGGGAGTGGAAAAATATGGAGAAGAGGAAGGTTGGGAAGTAGCTGGCTATTCAGATCTGGTAACCGAACATGGCTAAATCCATTTCAAGCAACGTCTCGAATCTGAATGGTGGTCTTTTACCAGGACGATACTCAGAGTATCTACCACTCTGATCCAGTGAAATTATTGTGCCCTCAATTGGGAAACGTCTCGAACTTAGAGTATACTAGAGGTAGCCCAAGCCAAGGGCAGTGAAGTCAGTTTCGGACTTGTTTTTGATGATTTTAACATGACTCGGCGCAAATGGGCGTGGCTTAGACTAAGGCTACGGTATTTATACATCCATTCATATCACATATCGACATAATGTTTTTGTGTATTCGTATAACCACTTTTTTACAATATTTTTATCAACAAAAATATAGCATCTAACCTAAAAAACCGTTTAGTTGTGTCAAGTTTAGTGGCAAAATAAAAAATGTGGGCGGAGTCCCGCCGTTAACCAGCGAAGATAGCCAGCTTAAGATCATTGCGACAGTATATAGAAGCTTTCCAAGAAATTTGTTGTCTTTTTCTCTCTCATGGTGTACGATGTAAAAACTCAGAAAAAGTGATTTATTACAATTTTGGATGGGTTGGGTAAAACAAATTAGCTATCCCTCCATATATTGTTACTTCAAGGTCTCGAAGATAAAGTGAATGGTGTAGGGGGGCGGAAAAGGGGAAGGAAAGAGATCGAGAATGACATGATCCCTGAATTTTCATGTAATTAAATCTATCCCCCACTGCAGAATACGGTCTTATATCTTATATTTTTTTGTTTTTCATTGCTAACCTTATTTGCGTTATTATATCATATACAGTGCGTCACACTACTTCAGTTTGTATTTATATGACTCCTTTGTATATATAATACCTTGTCTATATGTGAGGTGTACATAAATGTTTTTTATGAGATCTTGTTAAATAAATAAATAAATAAAAAAAATATTTATTACGTACATATTATTCAACACTCGAAAAAGATATTAATTATTATTCAATAAGTATTGTTTTAACAGGATCATCGTTCATATATATATATATATATATATATATATATATATATATATATATATATATATATTTTTTATTTTTTTTTGGTGGTATTCACACAGCGGGGTATATTTATATAATTATCTACCCAGAGACGTAATATTACCATAAATTAATATGATTTAAAATACGGCATCATAACTTGTTTATCTTTGACCTAAATTAATTAACCTTCACTGTATTGATTAAGATGACTAATACACCTGTATTGATAAAGATGACTGATGATGGCGCAGTAGCATAGTTCGTACCCAAACCAATCAATATAAAATATCGTCGCCGGAAATGCAAAAAGGCTGAAGCGCAATTTTGAAAAGTTTACACCAGAGCACTAAAAAGTCTTCATTACCCGGTTGGATTTTGATAAAAAAAGTTAACTCGGGTAACGCAATGCACTGAGTTACCTAAAGCGACGGAAAGCAAAAAATAAGTCTCAAAATTTTGTCGCTAATATTCGATCAAAATATTTTAGATGTCTGAATGACCACAAAAGTCTTCAGAATCAAACGCAAGTCAGAGCATTCGATGCAGAAAAAAAAACTGATCTAAATTGCATATTTACAAAATGTCGCTTAAGCTTTTTTGCCTTTCCAGCGACGATATGGTTATGGGGTCACTGCAAATTGCGATGACCACCTTGTCTAATATAAATCGCCGGGCGGGCGGCACTTTGGGGGGCATTTGGCGAAGATAAAGGGCGGGATAATAGAATCCTTACAAAGAGCCGAACAGGAACAGGGGACAGGGAACAGGAGATCAGGAGGGCAGAGGGGGTAGCGGGAGGATTAATCGCTCCTTTATGCCGACTCACTGAATTGTTCCGCATTAAATTTCTACCTCGATTGCGATAGGTTTCCTCGCTAGCCACCAGTCACCAGTCACCAGCCACCGCCGCTGCGGCTTTATTGACTTTTAAAACTTGCTTTAACACGTAGAAGTGCAAAATACAACGCGCTCCATAAAAAAAATCTTACTCATTTAGAAAAGTAAAAGCTAAAGTAAACTGGTATTTTTACTTTATCTGTTTCGTGTAGCAAAATACTGTCCGTAATATGACATTTTACGCAATGGATTTTGAGTCGGGAGATATATTGACGTCATTGCACATTAGGGCTACAAGTCAGGGTGGTGAAAAGTTTATTAATTAACCACTACGTCGTTTCCCCGGAGGGTGGAACGCCACACAACTCTGTCTTGGAACATTCTTATTCATACATCGTTGTATACACACTCTCATGTTGTTCTGACTATCGACTTTTTATTTTTGTAAAACAGATATTAAATCCAATTACAGTACAATTAAAAACCAACAAATACATTTTTTACATTAAAACATTTTTAAATGATACCATTTAATTTTTATGATTTTGAAAATTTTCGGTAAACATATCTATATAATATATATGTACATGATTTATTAAATAGACCTATACTTCTTGTCATGCTATGTTCTGCCAAAACATCTGTCTGACTATGGGATTTGCCAAACATGGCATGGTTTCTGCTGCGGTAGTATTTTACAGGCACGAACAAGCAGTAGCATGTCAAGAAGTATGGACAATCGGCATGACACGACTCGACTATTTTTATTTGAGTTATATTCAAAATATGTTAGTAATTATTTTATTATTTTGCACATAGTATTCCCAATGAGTTCAAAAAAACTCATTCCGAGAAGTAGAAAAAATTAAACAAATAATAAAATGGAGTAAATAAGAAAGTGGTAGAAATATTATTTGGATAGATTAAAAAAATATATAAGTATGGATATAATTTAAAAAAATCATAGTTAAAGTTAGTAATTACATAAAAAAGAAATACACAAATAAAAAAAATTCTAAAGAAATGTTGTATCACCGCTTTTAAATTAAATTTTATATTTGATTCAAATGATCGTTCCACGTCTTCCTCGGGCGTCCCCGACTTCATCTACTGGATACGTGTAATATATTTAATTGGCACTCTTTTCCCCGTTAATCCCTTCTAAGTATTTCAAACCTTTTAAGACTTAAACTTTACTTCTGTTTTTTAAAGGTGGGTTACAAAAATTGATTTACACCATTTGTAAGAAACATGAATAAATATATAAATCAATGACATAAAATGACAAAAGGACATTAACATAAAATACCTTATTGTTATTTAGCATAGATTTTGTAGCGTTAGGAATGTGGTATTTGTGATCGGCACATTATCAAAGGTTGCGATTTACTTTGATAATGTTCTCCTTTCATACTAAAGGTAAAAGGCATTAAAACTGTCTAGGTCGAGACTCGTGAAGAAACGGAATATACCTCCAACGAGTGTGAACTTTAATATAACGGGGATAGCTTCTCGTAGCACTCGTAGCACTCGTAGTACTCGTAGCCCTCGTGACGTATGAGATATTTAATGACTATGTGGAGAAAAACCACCTATGTATCAAATCATACGGTATATCATTAAAGTAACACTTTTTGTTAGAATACACATAGCTGAAAATAACTATTTACTGTATTTTCATCTAAAGATGTGCTAAAATGTAATAAGCCTTGGCGCGGTTACGTCATATTAAACAAAAATAAATTTACAAATAACACATGACTGGTGAAAATCAAATTGCTTTGTGCACATCGCTTTTTCATCATCATATTTATTTTATAAAAAAAAAACAACTACACTAGAATTCTTATAAAGCTGTGGTTTATTTAAAATATTTTGATTTTTAATTATTTATACTGCCTGCCCTGATAATGACACGGGTAGTATCGAAACTAGTAGGCATGTGTAAATAATAATGTGTTATTTTATTTGTATGTTCATATTTTTTTAACAAAATTAAAAACTGATCTATTACAGAATAATTCCGGTTAGTAGCTGAGTGTACTGACGCGTCGGATTCCCACCCATGCGTCGTGAGTTCAATTCCTCTACTAGCTAAGTCCTCCATCATTGTACAAGCAACATCTTCCGCTTATTATGATGGAAGTAGGAGTTTTTCAAATATTGTCAGGTTATTCGTAACGTTTTTCAAATTACTTTTTTCAACCATAAAGTTGCGTTTTCAAAATAATAAATATTTCATCGAAAAGTTAATAATTTAAAAAAATATTAAATGTATCTATATGTAAAAAGTATTCCGATTTTTTTTTTACCATAGTGCCTTATAGGTGTCTACCAATGTGTTCAAGGATAAAGTTTATTTGTTTTTAATATTTTTATTTCATTTAATATTTGACAACATATTGAGTACGAGACAGACTTTAAAAAAAAAAACAACATATTACGACTCCCCCCCCCCCGCCCCCTTAAACTAATCATATGGCTGTTTTATAATGTTTTACGTTATATTATTCATTAGATGAAACATAGCTTTACCTAATAAAATGTTACTATGATAGTATTATTTAACGTTACTTCTTCTTCCAACCTTACTTCTAACTCACTGTTATGTTCATTTACTATCTGCTATACTTTCCAAATAAAAGCTGTGCACATGTAGGGTACACTTTTAAATAGTTTATTTACTAAGTTTATTACTACTTTCAACCGATAAATGAACAATTTCAACCTTTGCACTTCGCAATCAGTGGAATAAACACGAATTTAAAATGCACATATGGACGAGAAAAGGTCAGATTGCAAGTACGTGGCAGGTGAGCAGGTACTAGATTATTTAGGTTTCAGCAGCTGATTTCCGCCCCCGGCACCAGGAAATGTATTGACATGTCAAATACCGTACACCACAATGTCGGTATTTCTTTAAAGCAGTCAGAAAAAAATAAAATACGAACGGTGAGTTGGTTCAAATAAAATATGGAAAAACAACGCGTCGAATTCTAACCCGGGCGTCGTGCGTTAAATTCCTCTGCTGGCTAAGTCCTCCATAATTGCACAAGCAACATCTTCCGCTTCTTATGATGGCGGTAGAAGTTTATTCGTAAAATATTGTCAGGTTATTCGTAACCCGAGAATGTTTGTATTTTTTTTTAAATAAATATAATTATTAAAAATTAAATATTAATTTACGTTTAACAGACTGTCATTTCTTATGCACAGACTAAACGCTTGTATTTTACAGATATTACGATGGAAGCTGCATTGATCTACAGTGTAACAATGGTATGGCGATAAAAGGGAGCAACACCCGTTCATTAATTTAGTTTTAATATTTTCCTTATTCAAGTTAAACTACTACTCTTTTTTAACCAAATAGGAAAATACTCTTTTTTAACCAAATAGGAAAATACAAATGACAATCATAATATTACAAAAAAAATTGAATGCCACCATTTATTTATATTTTTTTCTGGTAGGAAGCGAATAATAATAGCTTATACCCCAAATACAAAATTTTAACGTGTAAATATTATTTATTTACCTAATACATGTTTTCGGGCTGTAGTTTAAAGTTGATGAACAAGTCTTTTTCCCGACGAATGTTTTTATAAAACGACCCATTTATGTAACGAATTCCCAGCATCTGTCTTTCCTTCTTCGTGTTATCCTTTTCTCCGAGTTTTCAGTGTGCCGACAATAGAGAGTGGTAGATATATTATAAAAAGTCGTAGTTTCTACCCAGCTTGGCTAATGTTCATAAATGATAATAATGTAATAATAATGTTCATAATAAGAAGTGTTTAAGTTAAAATATTATTAGTCAAAAGAAAATGAAATAATTATATACTTGTAAACTTAAATGTACAAAGTAACTAATATAAAAAAAAAATAATAAAAAGAAACTATTTTTACTTATTGAACATTCGTTCAATTTACAGTGGGTAATTCCTTCGCAGAAATAAAATATATATTCAACTGCACTGAATTTAGCTAAAAGAAGGCAATAATATCAAACGTCTTCCAAAAATACCAATGTTCGTTTATTGCATTGTAATATTTCTAGTAACTTATTTGTGTTTTAGTGTGCCAATCATTTACTCTGTGTTATTTATATGTCGCCATTTTTGTTTAAATATTATGTATTTAACAGTTATGTAAAATCCCACAAGGGCGTATATGATTAATTAAATAAATAATTCAATTTAAAAATTATGAGATAAAAAAATGGTTGTTTTTTTGTTGTATTTTTAAATGGATAATTCAAACCTTCAAAGTTCGTGATGTAAAAGACGTTGCTAGATGAAAATTATTGAGTAAACCTAACAATCGCAAACAGAAAAGTTGTATAAGCTTTATGACGACAAAGTTCACGGTTCGAGAAGTTTTGATACTTCTGTTTTATTGATTAAAACAACAACAAAAAACGTTGGAGTAGGAAATGTTTTGCCAATTATCCACCACGGCATCATCCAAAAGGTGATCAACAACAGTTTTAAAAAATTGCCTAATTGTCACACTCTGTTTAATTGCAGTTTGTTCTTTTGCAGTCGCTATTATAAATTGCAATCATCAAGTTATCAACGGCGGATGCCTCGCGAATAATTGGCATTTTACCGCAGTTTTGCCAGCAGAAGAGACGGCCCGCCTAAATGTTAACTACCGCCGTAGTCGTAAGTCACAGGCTCATCGGCTCGCAGAGAAACGCAAACGCAAAAGCATTAGAATTATATTGCCGAAACCGCGTTTCGAAACGATGGCGGATTATTATATTCGTATGATAATTAATTACTGTTAGACATCCACACAACGTACGTAAGAAAGCTAAAGGTCGCGGAAATTACAATGCAATTATTTTTTGTAATCAGAAACGACCCGCTTGACGCTAATACAAATATATTTATGCTAACGCCTATTCTGAAATTTCCCGATTAATTATAATATCGCAAGTATGTCTTATATTAGTCGTAAAAAAGTTTTTATCAATAGAGCGGAACTAGATATTAAATTAACCAAGAAAAAACAGAATTTCTTATTCATTTAATGAAAATGAAATAATAACTTTGTATGAGACCACATATTTTATTTTATTTTATAAAACCGACCGGTTTCTCTTAACCTTAGCATCATCAGGGTACAAAACAAGCTTTAAAAAAAATACATGGTGTGTGGTTATGTATAAACGTACATACAGAGGGAGAACACAATATAAAATAAAATAAGAGAACAGTATAAAAACAAAAGAATAACATTTTAATTATGACAAAGGAACAGAGAGAAAGAGACAGATCATATGAAATGAAAGAGGTAAAACCGTGAACGTGGTTAAAGGTTAGTGAGAAATTTTATGAGTTTACGGGAAATATACCTAAGATTGGACTACTGGACAAATTTAACTGGTTATTAAGAATAGACTTAAAATAGATTTAACTGATTATTAAGAAGGCTTTCTTTATTTCCAGTGCTTCCAAATTATTAAATCTGTTGCCATAACTATTTTATGGAGAATACGAGCACCGGTACTCATAGGTGGACGATATTACCTTGTCAATCTTCAACCTCAAGTGGAAATATTTTGGACATGTAGCACGACTAACAAATGGCCGCTATAATCACAAATTCATCGGATGGCGTCCTTGGTTGGGAAAGAATAGCATAAGTCGTCCACAAATGAGATGGGCTGACGATCTGAAGAGGACTGCAGGCTTCGGGTGGATGAGAGCCGCACAGAAAAGACAAAGCTGGAAATGTTGAGAGAGGCCTACGTTCAAAGCTGGACGCCAGAGGGCTCTTGAAGAAAAAGAACGACTCAGCCTGTACCATAAGTTCAGATTTATTTCAAATTCGCCTACAAAGAAAGCGTTAGACATGAAAGTGGGTGTATGTTTGGCAAAAAAATGAATAACTGAAATATTATTCATATTTCAAAGAAAATCAACAATTCACCACTCCAACGTAATTCGGCGGTTTTATTTTTCGATCCTCTCTGCAAATAAAGCACTAGATATGGAACGCGGCTATTATTCTTGAAATAATATTTGATTCATATTAATATTTTATAAATATATTTCGGCGTTTGCTAAGAGATGTCGACTTCAATCAAAAATAATTAACAGACATCTTTCAACTCTTTTCATACAATGCTGCTAAGAGTAACACCAAAGGATCAGCTGCCTCTGGTCATTGTCCGTTTGATTGGAAATTGGTTATTTAAAGAAGATATTTTTTTAATGTTTATAAATAAAGGCAGTGTGTGACCGAAAACGAAGTAAATGCGTATAGGACCTAGGGCGTAATAAATTAGAACCCACAAATGTATTTGAAGTCATTTTATAAATGTTGCCATTATCTATAAATAATTTCCTTTGTGAGTACGTAAGACCATACGAGTATTAACTCAAATTTAGTAGTGATGTTAATTGAAATTATCATGTTTTAAGAACAATCTTTTCAAATCCATACCTACCTAATAAATAACCTACCTTTGTGTTATTTCAGCAGACATTATTATATATTAGAAACGAGTGGATTAAAGCAAATAAGTCAAGTTATATCCCGTGATTTTGCACGGGTAACAACTAGTTAGGTTATAAATAATAACTGTGTTTTAAACCAATGGCGACATTTATTTCCACTGTTGACCACTTTCGGAAGAACATCCCCTTCATCAGAACGACAGTTATATTAAACAAAACTCAATACAGAAATAGTGTGCGTCGCGTCGTAGTCGTTTAGTGTTGAATTGAGAAATAAGGCTTCTGTAAAAATATAATATGTTTTACGAAGAATGTAACCTATTATTATCAAAATTTCAAGCTAAAATAATAAAAATAAAACTAGAGGGAAGAAAAGGTGTTTCATATAACTCCTAAGAAATCTCACGCCATGACCAATATATACCTTTAACAAAAAGTTATTTTAGTAAACATTTAATTTTTTTACAACACATTTTCAACACGCTGATTTCTAGAAAAAACATAAAAGGTAATTCCCCTATTTTAAAAAACCTTTCCAATTCATTTTTCTATCCTTTTTCCTATGAAGAGTTTTTCTAGTTGTGTCTAAGGGTAGGTAGATCAAATTATCTCCACTGTAGCACATTGTTTCCACCTTGAGTTTGTGCTGTCGCTTTATTTTTTTGTTGTGACAGTAATTTTGTCAGTCGGGGTTTATGCTGCCACTCCATTTTTTTTTTCATTGCGACAGTAATTTTGTTAGTCAGAGGCAATCGGCCACCAGATTGACCTCTGCGCCACTCGTATTGAACGTACCGTGTGAGAAAAAAACTTTAAATTTGTGTTGGTTACATAACTATCGCTTCTTAATGCCAAGGCAACCGTCTTATGCACAAAGTAGTGAAGCTAGTTACGAGATAACTAATTCGCACCACCTTTTTGTTTTTTTACGTTATTCAAATCCATCTCCAAAGCTTGGAAAAAACGGATACGTCGAAAATGTACACCTCGCCTCCAACCAAGTTGCCGAGTTCAAGGTTCCACAAATAATACAATGAATTGCAAAAAAATTAAGATTCACGATGCACCTAAAAAACTAAGTACCTACCAATGGAGGTTTAACTCCTCGTTTGTTATTAACTTCGATTAAACTTTATTTTATAAGAAGGAAAAACGTAGTGAAATAATTGGTAGATGATGATACTAATACGACTAACAGCACACTTTGAAATAATTGGCGGATTGTTTTTGGCAGTAAAAAACACAGTATTTTTCAAAACGTTTGCGCGTAGTGATTTTTTTTTAAAATTCATTGCTTTTACCGGACCAGACCGGAAGCAACAGCAGAGACAGATATACGTGACACCTAATCACTTTTTTATCTGACATAATTGCTATACTATGCAATGAAAATATTTAGGTATTTTGATGTTCATTTGAAAAGCAGTCTTTTTTTACTAGTGATAATATATTGGCTGTGTAATGTCACCGTGGTTTTTCAATTTGTACATGGATAAGCGTATGCAAGAATTCAAAGGTGTGGGCTTGGGCGCGAAAATGAACAATCTGAAAGTATGTTGCCTATTGTCTGCGGACGATGCGGTGCTGATTGCTGACAGTATGGAAGATCTACAGTTTCTCGTGTCTAGGATGAACCAAGTATGTATGAAAAATGAGTTGTTGATGAATGTAAGTAAGTCCAAAGTCATGGTGTTTGAAAGAGAGAGTACGAGAACAGCGTGCAATATAGTTGTGAATGATGAATACTTGGAGAAAGTGGATGAGTTTGTGTATTTAGGAAGTATGTTTACGAGAGACGGAAAGGCTGATAAGGATATTGAAAGAAGGGTAAATGCAGGAAACTCCATTAATGGAGGACTGAACGCTGTTGGCGCAAATAAGAAATTGTCTAAAGAAGCGAAGCTAGCAGTCCACAATGGAGTACTTATACTAACCCTGATGTATGGCAGTGAGGCATAGAACTGGCAGAAGAAGGATGAAAGTAGACTGAATACTGCTCTCTTTGAGACGTATGTGCGGTAAAACCATGTATGATCGTATTAAAAATTGGATATTCGAAAAGAATGCAAGGCTGATGTGAGCGTAATGAACAGGATCAAGAAAGGGACGCTTAGATGGTTTGGGCATGTAGAGCGAATGAACGAAGAAAGGAGTGTGAAAAGAATTTATGATGCGAAAGTGAATGGAAGAAGAAGTCGAGGACGCCCGAGAAAGACATGGCACAATCAAGTAAATCAAATACTCGAATCGGGTCATGTGAAGAGTCAGAATAACAGAAGAGTATGTATGAGACGATGTATGAATGTAAACGAAGCAAGGAGTGTGTGCCAAGACAGAGTTATATGGCGGTCCGTCCTCTCTGCCTACCCCTGCGGTGAAACGGCGTGATGGTTAGTTAGTTAGTTATATATTGGTAAGAACACAACAACATCAATTTCAATTATCATGCGATATTTTTCAAATGTCGCTTACTTTGTGGGTTTTTTTAAATGTATTTAGTAGATACGTTGTTTTGCGTTTAAATTACTGCAACGGAATATATGCAAGTTTTCATAGCTTAACAATAAAGATAAATAGTAAATAGAAGTTAAGCAAGCAGCAATAAAGCTTGCTGTTTAAAGACAGTTTCGCTGACGCAAAAAATGTCGATATCCGAATCGATTCGATTCAACAGCAAGAGTGCCCTCCCCATCATACAAAATGTTACGTTGATGTGTATCAATAAAAATTACCCGTTTACGTGTTACATACGTAACATTGCAAAAATGATGTTCGTACAAAGTGAATTACAAAAGTCTCGCGGGCACGGTCCTTGCACGCCCAGCAGATCGTGACCGCGTATGATATGCATAGACTCATAGGCAACGAGATGATTGACAAAATGATAACTTGCAAGAAGCTAGTGTTTAAAAGATAGAATCTTCAAATACACGCCAAGAGAACTAGCAAGTTGTTAAGTGATTTTTTAAATTTATTTATCCGTCACAAAGGAATAAATTAAAAGGTACAACAAAGAGGACTTTTATTTCTAGTAATATTAGGTTTGTGAGAAAGTTTAACGATACTCGTACATTGTGTAAAGTGTGTAATAAATATTCACGAGTTTATTTTCAAGTGAATTTAATGAAATCTGTATTTTTTTGTACATTGACTCCACACAGGAGGCCTTGAGGGAAATAATTTCTCTCAGGGCCTATGTCATCTTTGGGTATGCTGTGTGGAGGGTCTTTTCGAGGAAAGAAAGGAGTGAACCTGGGTCTTAAAGAGACCCACGTTGAATAAAGGAGGAAACACAGAAGCGGACAAATCTTTCCACAGCCGGGCTGTTGAACATAAGAACGAGTCGTAAAAGCGACCCGTTATCATGTATTAAATGACAACCGTGCACAAATGTTAGTCGCGCGTTTAGAGAGTTTTACGAATATGCACCGGTGCCGAAGGGATCAATGAAAGCAAGTTCCTCAGAGCATCTTCCATTGAAATACCGGTAGAACAAGGACAACATTCCCACCTGACGTCTGTGCTCCAAAGATTGGAATCCGTTTGTTAAAATAGAAGAATATATCAAACGGACCGCCCGTTTCTGCACAGTATTTTTTTCAAGTATGTAGGGGCTTCAGACCAGAGGTAGCTGCCAAATTCAACAGTGAGGCGCACTTGCGATTTGAACTAGGTCAGCAGTCGTGCACTACTGAAGTGTATCTGCTGGCCCTGTATAGTACGCCCAACTTCTGAGAGGCTAACTTTACTCTGGCTTCGATGGAGTCCCCGTGCCTTAACTGGTCACTTAAGGTTACACCAAGCATAACGATGGAAGGCTTGTTGGGAAGATTACTCCCGTTGAAGGAGACTTAATTATCATATTAATCCATTTTAGTCATAATCAAACATGATTGGGTCTTTGAAACATTAAATTCGACGAGATGATTCTTACCCCAAGAGGAGATTCTCTCGAGGTAATCGTCTATTCTCTGCTTCAAAGCCCTCCGAGCCGTTGTTGTTTCTGTGTCCTTTGGGGGCTTGTCGAAAAAAACTATCATAGACTGTACTGTCATCCGCGTAATAATGTATTGGTGCACATGACAAAAGGTCATTGATGTGCAACAAAAACAAAGTTGGAGACAGAACCGATCCCTGTGGGACGCCAGCATTAATTAAATGGGAGGAAGAGGTGATACCCCCAACAACCGTCTGAATCAACAATTAAAACCGATCAATCCGTTTCCCGTACAATAGTGCGATCAATCAAATATATGGTATACATAATTATTTATCATGAATACAATCAATAAATATTCGTATTATTACATTCAACAGTAATGTTTTATTATGAGGTCTAAACCATATACTATGAATTGTGAAAGCAAAAAAATCCTGGAATGGATAAAAATTAATTCATTTAAAACGTCAATACACAATATAGCGAATTCAAAAGCACACGAAGGTAAATTAAACATAATTGAACTTCCATAATATTATCGAAACACAATACAATGAGAATTATTCATAAGAATAAAATTATTATATTCTGCACGACAATATTTATAAAATATATAACAAAAATTAGGTACTGCCAAAGTATCGCAGGCCAAAGGGATCTCTTTCCAAATGAACTACCTAAGAAATAAACACTTATAGGATGGATATCATCTATTAATTATATATCTGCTCCTTTATAGTGTGATATTATAACTCTTTCGTTACTAATACGCTACTTTTATAATTGTCATATACACATGCATTTACACCTATGTTTTAGATATTAACTTTTTGTATAATTCAATTGAATTAAATTTAATACTATTATTATTTAGTTTTTAGTGATCGAACTGTTTGTTAATATAAAAATTAAAAGGGAGTTCTACAAATTGAACACAAAAACTAAAAATATATATTAACTTATTAACAAAAAAACTTTTTGTTTTTTTAATTCCTACCTAAAGTTTGTGCTTATTATTTCCTAAGTTCTGCAATGTTTTTTCTGTTTCTCTCTATACTTAAGTTTGTGGTTTTTTTTTCTTCTTGAAATTGATTACCTCACTTTTTGTACTGTATTTATATCTATCTACTATCTATCATCTTCTATTCTAACTTTAGAAAAAAATTGACTATCATTCATGTAATGTAAATTTAACTAACTAACTAACCATCACGCCGTTTCCCCGCAGGGGTAGGCAGAGAGGACGGACCGCCATTTAACTCTGTCTTTGCACACACTCCTTGCTTTATTCACATTCATACGCCATATTATACATACTCTTTTGTTATTCCGACTCTTCACATGAGCCGATTCAAGAATTTTTATTTTATTATTTTTATTATTATTATTATTTATTTATTTAATCAATTGTACAAATATATACATTTTTACTTAATACTAACAGTAAGTAAAATATAATAATATAATATAATATTTACAATGTCTAGTTTCTAGTTACAAACCATCTAAGCGTCCCTTTCTCGATCCTATTCATTACGCTCACATCAGCCTTGCATTCTTTCATTTTTAATACGGTTATACCATGTAAATTTATCTTGTTCCAAATGAGTTTTTATATTGTATAAACATATATTTGATGTACATATTTTAAAAAAATAAAATTAGCATATTATGAAATTATTTATGGGTAGTTGATCACCGAATATTAGTTGCAGCATCTGCGCACGAGCGTAATACACGAACTACTAATAGTGAATAATCCATTACTATTGACAGATGACATTACGTCACCGACACCAATATGATAATCTTTATTTGGAATCAGCAACGGTGTCAATGCCGTCGGCTATCAATTACCTCGGAAGTAATTCACATTATCAACATTACACTTACAACACTAATATGTTCACTTACTGCTTAATAATGACATCAGTGATTTTATATAGCGCAGTTTTATAATAGTTAGAAGGATATACTGCCACACAAGTTGTGTGGCAGTATATCCTTCTGCCCACCCTTGTGATATTATTTAGTGATAAAAAAATGGTTAAAAAAATAAAAATCTGCGATGTAAGTATTTTTACACTTCAAAATAATTATTTAACTACCTAAGTAGTTAAATATCACAAAGGTGGGCAGAAGGATATACTGCCACACAACTTTGTCTTGGCACATACTCCTTGATTGATATTCATACCATATCAATAAGCTCTCTTGCGGAACAATATCGTCACTGAGCGGATCCGGACGTTGGTGTGAATCTACCATAAAACACGACGACTTTGGGTCACCAGGCAGGTCTGCGCCGGCTAACTCCGCGCGATTCGTTATTTTTTTAAGGCCGACACTCGCCTCCACCGTGGAGATGGATGCAAATAACGACGCGGCCCCCGTGACCGGCGCGAGACAAATTGTGCGATTTACGTGCTCGGGTAGTCGTGATGGCCTCATTATTTCCCGTGCACTACCGGGGACCCGGCGAGCACAGCGGTGCGCTCGCTCAGTGGAACAGCCACGCTGCAGGGAGGAGGAAGAATATGCCGTCCCACGAATAAAGCATATCGTCGCAGGAAGAAAGGCAAATGACTGAAGCGCCATTTCGGGAAGTTTACACCAAAGCACTTTTTGTAACTGACTAACTAACCATCACGCCGTTTCCCACAGGGGTAAGCAGAGGACGGACCGCCACACAACTCTTCCTTGCTTCATTCACATTCATACATCGTCTCATACATACTCTTCTGTTATTCTGACTCTTCACATGGCCCGATTCAAGTATTTCATTCACTTGGTCGTGTCATGTCTTCCTCGGGCGTTCTCGATTTCTTCAACCATTCACTTTCGATTTCCCTCTTTCGTTTTTTTTGTATTACGATAAAATACATAAGACTTCAATAGCTGATTGTATTTTGAGATAAAGTGAACTCAGGTAACTCAATGCTCTTACTGAGTTACTCGAAGCGATAAAAAGCTTTTAAAAGTCCCAAACTTGTATCGCTTGAGTCAAGCCTTCTCTAAAACGGTAAATATATTTTAGTTGGCTGAAGGGCAACAAAAGTCTTCAGAATTATACGAGAGTCAGAGCATTAGATGCAGAAAAAAAAACTGATCAAAACTGCATATTTAACTTATTTTTGACCAGTGTCGCTTAAGCCTTTTTGCCTTTCCATCGACGATATAGACAATAGCATGCAAACGCGACCAGAGAACGTAGATGTTTTATTTACTATTCATAGTGTACATTATGAGGCTCTGAAAGACAAAGTACGAGAGTTATAACAAAATGTTATTTTAAAATTTAATTTCATCATTGTTGTGGACAAGTATTAGTTGAGCAAATAAATACCGCAAAAGAGTCCCGATCTTCTGAAGCCAGTGAGACTATGGCATCCCCAATTAGGGATGTTGTGGGGCTTAAATTAGTGGGGGGGTAAGGAGATGGGAAAGAGGGAGGTTGAGAAGTACCTGGCTATTCATATCTGTCACAAAACTCGGCTAAAGCCCGCTCAAGCAACTTTTCGATTCTGAATGGTGGTCTTTCACCAGGGCAATGTTTAGAGTATCTACCACTCTGAAATGTGCCGCAAATATACTATAGTATATTATTTTATATGAATTAAATGTGTCATGACACATACTAAGTAGAAATTATTTGCGCCGGGTTTAAACTCGCGACCTCGTAGATTCACTATAAGAAAAAAATAAATAGTAAGAAACAAACAAACAAACTATTTATATCACTTGACCACGGAGGGCGTCAATGAAAACACATGTGTAAAATAACTTAATAAAACATTATACCTACATTGAATTTCTAAACAAATGGTAGTTGAGTCCATAGACATAAAATAAAAAAAAGTTATATTTATACAAATCGAACGATACATGTGGCACGCACTTGATTTCAATTACAAAGCTTATAACGCTTATGAAAAGGATAGCCATACCAAACAGAATATGTGTGTACGGATGAGATAGCTATATGAACGTCCCGCGTTACTGTTATAACCTCACTTCCCCGACGAACTTACTGAGCGACTAGCCAAGTAGAGTACGACGTACGGAAACAGTTGTCTTCCATACACTTATGGATATCTGCATTCGCTATCTCACATTATTTCGGTTGAAGAGCTCCCGTTCTCCCGTGACAGCTAAACGAATATTTGTGTGATACTAAACGCAGTAAATTTCAGGTATGTCTCGGTTTAGTACATTCACGCGTGTTGTCTCAGTAACGTATCTACATTATTTAATTCATCTAAGGTTGAGTCCCTTTTGCATTTTAAAGTTTTCAAAAGGATTATTATTGTTGAATAAACTTCTGTAGCAGTGAGTTTCGTTAATTCAAATAATTGAATTAATAAACAAAATTAAACCTTTTAAATGTTGAGGTTCGGAAAGCAATAAAAAGCATGTATGTACATTACAAAAATACTACATTCAATTATCACTGAAAAACGTTTAAATTTATTCAACGAGTTTGTTTGGCAGGGAGTTTTCGTAATAATAGTTGGCACTCGAGCTAAACTGTGAAATAATTTCGAGTATCTGCTCATTTTAAGCTCGGAAACAATAAAATGATGATATTGGAACAACATTTTAATTAAATGTATGTGTTTTTTTTTAAATTAAATTTAATCCAAAAAACGAAAAGCATTTATTACAGAACTATTATCTTGATATTAATAATTTCCTTTGTGAGTACATATAAACTTTTCAAATTTAGAACTGATGGTAATTGAAATTATCAAATTAAAAAATAATCTTTTCAAATCCCAACCTATCTAATTAAGTACCTGCCTATAACGTTTTTCAGCAGACATCATCTTATATTTGAAATGGGTGGATTCAAGCAATTAATATTTTTTTTCTTAGCAAGTCAAGTTACATCCGGTGATTTTTCACAGGTAAACAACCAGTAAAACCTATATTAAAAGTACATCATATTTATTATAGGCGGACTTATTGCCTGATGGCGATTTCTTCTAACCATGGATGGAGGCATATTATATTGCCTTAAAATTTAATGAAATACATTTTGGTATTATTTTTTCAAAAACAGATTTTAGTAGTTATCCTTTTTTAGAGAAAAGGCATTCAGACCTATTTTTTGGGTGAATTTACCGGTCAAGATTTCTCAACTCTCCGGAGCAAGTGATACTATGGTATTCCAAAGCAGAGAAAGAGTGGGAAATGCCTAGCTATTCAGATTAGGTCACTAAACACGGCTATGGCCATTACAGAAACGTTTATATTATGAATGGCGATATTCGATTGCGGCGAAAGCGAGATTATTTACCACTTTGAAAAGTGCCGCAAATACACTATATATATATTTTTTTGTTTTATGTATGTTAATTAACGCATATAAAATTATTTTTAATGTATTCCTGCACGGTAGGTTTCGAGCCCGCATCCTCCGGATCAGTAATCAGGAATCTTTACCGCTCCACCACGGAGATCCTTGCTTAAAAAGCAGGTTTAATCAATACAAATTGTGTTCTTTTAACGACCAACCTTGTAACAAAGATAGACCTACTAAGACCGACGTCTTACAAAATATTTAACGTTGAAAATGACGTTTTCCGTGACCGATTGAATTTTATTTAATTTATTTGTATTATTTCACATATTCTTATATGTATAAAATAACGTATAATTGTAGTACGTTTCAGAGAGGTAGAACCCTATGTGTCATCCTGGTAAAAGACCACCAATCAGAATCGAAACGTTGCTTGAAATGGCGATAGCCGTGTGCAGTGACCAGATCTAAATAGATAAGTGATTTACAACCTTCATCTACCCCATTATCTTCCCTTATCTCTCTCATACGACATACCCCAATCGGGACTTTTTTACCCTAACTTTTTCACACAGATTAAGCACTTATGAGCAGCAATAGACGAAACAAGGTAGATGGCGAAATACCTACAAATAAATAAATGTAAAATACACTGAAAGTTAAAGGCGGATGTGAGCGTAATGAATAGGACCAAGAAAGTGACGCTTAGATGGTTTGGGCACGTAGAGGGAAGTGAACGAAGAAAGGAGTGTGAAAAGAATATATGACGCGAAAGTAAATGGAAGAAGAAGTCTAGGACGCCCGAGGAAGACATGGCACCACCAAGTAAATCAAATACTCGAATCGGGTCATGTGAAGAGTCAGAATAACAGAAGAGTGTGTATGAGACGATGTATGAATATGAATATGAATGAAGTGGGGACTGTGTGCTGAGACAGAGTTGTATGTTGTTAGTTGTGTAAGGAATTAACATTAAGTAGAAATTAAGATTGGTACAGCGCCTTAGAGGTTATTTTTCTGAAAAACAGCGCTTTAAAAATTATTCAAATATTACTTTTATTACTATTATTAGTATGGCGGTCCGTCATCTCTGCCTACCCGTGCGGGGAAACGGCGTGATGGTCAGTTAGTTAGTTGAAAGTGATGGGAAGCGTTGTTTAAATACAATAATCAGTAAATCTCATGTTATCATAATGTCCTTTACAAAATTAAAGCCTACATATTTCTAGTTAAAATGAAAAGATACTGGATCTTATTCAGTATTCACATCAAAAATAGTCTTACCCAATTCTTTAAAATGATTTTTTTATTAACTTTTTGATTCTTACATTATTTTTTAACATTACCTACCTCACAAGGTCATAAGAGCCTGTTCTGAGGTAAGTGACAGTGAGTACAATTATAATACTCGTATAAAAAAATGGTGATATTTGTTTCACAATGTTAGATGATGCAACAGATACTAACTCTCTTGATACCACATAAGATACATTGACAGTAGATAAAGTTGCGAGGCACTAAATCCTATAATTAAAGACAGTGGATACGATACAAATGTTCATATATTTTAAATCGTAACAATCCTACAATTGTTTATAGTGAACACATTACATTTGTATACCTAACAAAACAAAAAATGCTTAATGCAATGATTTCCACAAATTGTTTATTTTTCAATAACAACACGGCGATTATTCCACTCAAACGGTAGCTAGCCATCGTAAGCGCGTCTGTCCACCCATCATTAGCGACGCAAGTGAGATAAAATGCAAGATATGATTGATGGTCGACCATTAAATTTAAGAAGGAAAAGTAAAACCCGACTTAGTGGGACTTGTATTTCAGGACTGTGTCTCTATTCACTGTGTGCCGCCCAAAACGGGCCGGAGAGACCATTTATCACGGAACAGGAATGTGAACACCACCGAAATATTTATGAGAGACATCGTACAGAATTGCTTAGCTCGTAATATTAACAGCTAGGGTTGACGCCAGGGTGTTACATAAACCAGCTGTATGGCAAATTCTTAAGAAAACCCATGTTTTTCATGTTATAATAAATAATTAATGTTACACAAAAAATTATCAAAAAAATATTATTTCTTCGCACGTATCATTAATTCAACGAAGATGGGGTCTTCATGGATGATTATAATTAGATAAGCAGATTATTTTTTTTTTCAATATTCCTCGCCGTAGACATAGAAACCATGAATTGCTGTTCCTCAATCATCACTCTACTAATTATCGGTATCATTCTCCACTCTCCAGAATGTCGAGACTTGTTAACCGAAGCCATGGTCTTGAAATGTTTTTGGTAGCAGAGAATGATTTTGGACATTCTTTCCGATTCTACCAAAACGTTGACTTGACCTCGGCTTTGATTTGAATCTTCTTTCTTATGTATATTTTGTCCTATTTTTGTAATTGCTTCATTATAATATTATGTATGTGTATGTATTAATACTTTCTCTGTTGCTTTTTTTCCCATTTCGCGTTATGTATTTTTTTTTGTAATTGGACAAAAGTCCGTTAGTTTAAAAATAAATTATTTGGATTCTGCTGTCATATTATACCCGCTGTAATCCATAATTACATCTCCGGGCTGACTTCTTAAAAAATATTTTTTGTTATTTTATTCTTGTTATTGAACCATACTTTATTTCATCGGACAAATTTATATAAAATGCCGATAGCCATCAAAATACTCAATAATTTGTAAATATGTCAAATCAATAATGAAGGAATAATAAGAACCCGAATACCTGAACTGCAATTCGATTTCCGTAGTCGAGAGATCGATTAGGCTAAATCAAAATAATTAAAGAAAAAATACAGATATTAACTTTACAGATGCCGTAATATGCTTTTGAATCGTGATATTTACAAAGTTTTTTTTTTCAGTTTCATCTTTTTGGGATTAAACTGAACTACGTCCAATTGATGATTTGACCAAGCGCTTACAACAAACAACGTTCGTATAGTTACCAATAAAATACGTCATTCTTTCAGTTAATTACGACGGTTAAAAACCGATGTTGAAATTTCTGAGGATTGCCACACAAACTAAACAATTTGCTAACTACCCGCACGCAAGATGTTACAAAACTATTTACAAGTGTCAGATATTAGGATTATCAAATCCTTTATTGTAAAAGTTATAAAAAAAATGGTAGGTAATATAATTCCTTTTTATCGAATATTAGGTCCCTGGCAAAATTAAATGTTAGCTACACGATGCAATTTTTTTCTTACGTCAAACATGACCTAGTAAGTATTCGCTTGATACGATGTATGTATACATTTATTTATTTATAAATTAACGGACTAAAGTCCAATTACAAAAAAAACATATAAAACACGAAATGGAAAAAAGAGCAACAGAAAAGGAATAGCATATACATAATAATAAAATAAGCTATGACAAAATAAGGCAAAATAAACATCAGAGAGAACATTCAAACCATAGTCTGGTCAAAGTTTTGGTAGAGTCGTAAAGAATGACAAAAAATGTTTAGACTGCTACCAAAAATTTCAAGACCATGGCTTGAGTTTTAACCAAGTCTTGACATTCTGGACATTGGAGAATTATACCCATAGTGAGTATTGTGATGATTGAGGAACAGCAATACATTGTTTCTGCGTCTACGGCAAGGAATGTTGAACTGGATAAGTTGCAACAGAGAAGGTGAGTCAATAAAACAATTAATAATTTTGTAAATGAAAATTAAATCCAATTCTTTCCTGCGCTTTTCTAATGAAGACATTTTCAATAATTAATTAAGCAAAGAGAAAGTGCCTATAAAGAGAAGTATGGCGTTCCATCCTCTTTGCCCACCCCTGTGAAGAAAGGGCGTGATGGTTGATGATTTTTCTACTGTAATAACTTTTATCAGAGAATATTTTTAAATTTATATTCGGACATCCCTGTAAGTACCATAGAATAATCTCCGAGCCCGCACGTCCCACCATATTGACCACAACACATTACTAGAACGAGGTGAAATCGCTCCCACATATTACATTATACTTTGTCCACTAAATGGCCGTTATCTTCGTGCCTATGTTCCTTTTCTTCTGCGCGAGCGAAAATGTATGAATTTCTCTTATTGGAAAATGGGTTGGGAAAGTAGGCATAGCATGCTTACTCACAAATGATTGCCAAAGGAAACAAGACAATAACGACCAAAAAACGATTTAAGCCAAACGTGTTCGTAACTTAAGCAAAGCTATATTTTTTTTATCTATAGGCAGGGTTCCATTACGTGGGTTTAACTACCATTATTATTATGTACCTAAAATGAAAATACAGTGCCTAATTTTATTAAATAAATCAAATCACAATCGTAAATAAATCAAAAAGAGTTCAGACAATTTAACGTGAAGAAAGTGTATACTCTGTAAATACACATCGTCGACAGAAAGGCAAAAGGGCTCAAGCACCATTTTGTAAAGTTTACATCAGAGCACTTTAAAGTCTTCGGTACCTGGTTTAATTTCGAAAAAAAAGTTAACTCTACGCTATCACTAAGTTAGTGTCGCTTGAGTCAAGCCTATTCCCAAATGGTAAATATATTTTAGATGGCTAAAGGTCCACAAAAGTCTTTAGAATCAAATAAGTCAGAGCATTCGATGCAGAAAAAAAACTGATCAATACTGCTAATTTTACTCATTTTTCGACCAAAGTGTGACTTAAGCTCCTTTTGCTTTTTCAGCGACGATTTGTTCGTTCATGTAGCGTGCGAGATGTGGGCTTTATTTCGTTAACTCCACAGCAAATTGATGCAAAAGGAGAGCATTTGGCCTTCTGGCAAATTAATTAAAGAAATAGCGGGTCATTATTAACAGAATATTACGCTCGATTTAATTAATCTGGACCCACCGTCCGACCCTGCGGAAGCCCGAATATTTCAATCCCGTCACACTTTACGCTCCGTAGTTTCTTCCCGGTTCTCGAGAATACCGGGCCGGCAGAGGGCTGAAGATGCGGTGGTGGGGGCGGGTGGATTAAGGGAGGAAGTGACCAGAAAACATGAACACTAGGGTCAGTTGCTATAAATAAATTACGATCCTTCTCTGACCTCCGAAGGAAAGGTGATTTACGAGGTTGCCCCCGGCAGAAATCTACCTTTGAATACATCCCCATTGTAAGGATTACGCCCGGTTTATAATGGACACAGACTCGGAGATGGATTATTCTTAATGTATTAGACTCTAGTGCGGTGAAATTCATTAGGAAATTGTTCCGAATAAGGTCAAACTGGAATGTGACTTCTGCTCGCCGTGCTTTGCAGTTCTTCTTTGAAATATAAGAATTTAAGGATTTATATATTTCGTCGGGAAGGCTATTAAAATTATTAATATAAAATATATGGATATTTTTAGGAATGGTTGATATCGGAAATTGGGTGTACCTGCGGTTCCAGTTACCGGTTATTTATCCAGTTATTTTTGGAAGTTCCAGTTCTTCATGAGGGGGGGTTTCAAGCGAAAATCTGAAAACGAAAAGAACTGGAACAGGTTCCTTTCGGCCAAAAATTATTTGATTTGTTTTTTCGTGGGAGGGGGGGGTTGACGGAGATGTTCGGGGAACAAAAAGAACTGCAACTGCGAGGAACCTGTTCTTAGGAGAAATTATATCGACCCTTGTAACCAAGACAGGAATATCGACGATCTCTACATATTAAAAAAATGACAAATAAAAACTTCATTTATGTAAACAGCTAAGATTATTTTTGATGGTATTCCATTGCATTATAAAACCACAGAACAAATTAAAAGCTTAATGCAAATTAGCTTGAAAGTGTATCATTGTTATTTATTGCCAAACACAACAGGACCGTTTTCAGTGGAATAACTTAAAAAGAGCAGTTATAACACAATTTCACTCGAGAGAAAAAAAATAAAAAAAGTAATTTCGTTCGGAAACAACATCTGACACAGTCTACAGTATAATTCCAAAGGAGAGATATTCCTGACATTATCTTTTAATTAGATTGCAGATACTGTTTATGTAACTAGGTGCTGCGAAAATTGAAAAAACCGAAAGTAATTTTTGCGGAAAAAAGACATTAAGAAGTAACTTAAATCCATCTCACGAAGGCATTGCGGAAAAGAGGGCGAAATATATTTACAAAAACCAACACATAAGGATCATTTTACGAGAAAGCGTTGCCATTTTTAGGGTTTATAAGTTGACTTGATACAGTTGTTTTAAATTGATTATCTCAGAATCAAAAATCTCAACATTATGGAGAAAAATTAGACTTTTTTAACACAGTATCCATCCTAATATATTTACAAATCAACTTTTGTGCCTCATGTTAGTCACAGTAGCAGCATAGTATTCCTAGTCAACAACGGATTGCTGAAACTAATGACTACTACAAACATAGTTTTCTAATATTTAAAAAAAATAAATTTTTATATTCGATCACAAACCTTAAGCAATAAAATACATACTCACATTAATAGTTATGGAAAAAACCTATTTTCAAGAATAGTGTCTATTGCAGTAATTTATTGGACTTTTATTGTTATGTTGGACGGACCGGTACATGAGCGATGTATGCAGAATTTAAATATATGTATTTCCGTGGAAAGCTATCACTTTGTGGTTTGAAATATTTAATGAACATGAAATAATAACTTTTAGCTAACGTTTTGCTTATTTCATTTCATAGTATCTGTCTCTTTCCCTTTGTTCCTTTGTGATAATTCAAATTCTATTATTTTTTTTTTGTTAATGTTCTCTTATTTTATTTAATATTGTGTTCTCCCTCTGTGTGTGCGATTATATATAACCATGCACTGTGTATTTTGTGTTTAGTTTAATTTTGTACCCTGATGATGCTAAGGTTAAGCGAAACCAGTCGGTAATAAAAATAAAATTTAAATCTTTGGTCGTACACAAAGTGATTATTTCATTTTCATTAAATAAATAGATGTAACTACAAAAAAACATGTGAAATGGATGTCATTTTTACTAGTTGTAAGTAAAAACAAAATCGAAAAAGTATTCGTGGAGAGTGTGTAGATGGATTATTTCAGCTTTATATTGACGAAACTGAAAGAATGGCCGTCATCCTTCACCGTGATGCTGTACCAGAGGAACCATTTGTAATCTTAAGTGGATCAAGCCGTGTGCTGCAGGATAAATACCAAAGGGGAAAACCATCGAGGCCCAATAACTTGTATTGGATTTCCGCGAATTACTGGTACTTATATAAAATTACTAGAATTCGTCTCCATAAAATTTAGTGGAATCAATTTATTAACGGATTAATTAATTAATTAGTGGACGTACCGACATCCGCTAGGTTTCATGAAATATCAATTAGTGAACTTTGACCAGGTGGCTGCATTAACAAAATGTGCATAAATAAATATGAATTTTTCCATATCCACCCATTGTTTATTTATTTATAAACTAACGGACTATTGTCCAATTAAATTAAATATATACATAACACGAAATGGTAAAAAGAGCAACAAAGAAGGAATAGCACATTCATACTATGTTAATAAATCAATGAAAAAAATATACATTAAAAAGGACATTAAAGTCAAAGCCTGAACAAGATTTTGGTAGAGTCGTAAAGAATAACAAAAATCATTTAGACTGGTACCAAAAATTTCAAGACCATGGCTTAAGTTAACAAGTCTCAACATTCTGGACAGTGGAGAATGATACCCATAATCAGTAGAGTGATGATTGAGGAACAGCAATTCATTGTTACTGAGTCAACGGTAAGGAATGTTGAACTGGATGATTTGCAACAAAGATAGTGAGTCAATAATACAATTAATAATTTTGAAAATGAAAATTAAATTCTAGTCTTTCCTACGTCAAAAGCGGAATTCAATACTTACAGTTTCGCCCTGACGAAAATATACCGTTCGAAATGAAATGTGGCTCGAAATAGCTAGCGTTTCGCTAGGTTTACTGGCAAGATGTGAATTTACAGATTTTCGAAATTTTCTATTTTCCTATCTCCTTCCCCAAAGTACGAGTACATCCCCTAACAATCCCTGAAATCAAAGGTGCCAATATCCAAAATTCTCAGTGAGAACACATAGAGCAAATGAATGGAGGATGAAGCGTTAGGAGAGTACAATATGTGCTCCTGACACACTTGCGCTTCATTGCTATACAATCAAATCTCAGTGCGTAATTAAAATCAAAATTGATATTCACATTCATATATAATTAGTAAAGCAGCGCACGCAACAAGTCGTGTTCAACACAAGAGCGAGCGAATCGAGTTTCGCTTTGCGTAGAATATTTTTTTGAATACCCCTTCGATACGTTTCCGAATTAGATTTTCACACGATAAGAAAACGAATTCCTGAGAATTTTGAAAATGGAACGCGAAAATTGAAGGAGCAGCAGAAACTCGATATGCATAATTGTCGCGAAATATCAAAAGTCACACGGAGAACTAGCAGCGCCGACGGAGGAATATTAAAACTAAAAAGTGTGATAAATATTTTGCCATCTCAGGCGTATTACTCATTCTCCCGCGTGGAATGTGCATAAAAAGCACAAACATGTAAGATATCTCAAGGTGTCGGGATTATTTTTTGACACATTTGATAGTAAACATCGATAGACGTCTAAGGGGAAATCTACAAAATATAATACCCTGATGTGTACCTATTATAATATTTGATGAAAATTAAATAATAACTTTGTATAAGACCACAGCTTTTATTAAAAACAATTATGACCGACTGATTTAACCTAAGCATCATCAGGGTACAAAATTAAACTAAACAAAAAATACAGAGTGTTTGGTTATATATAACTCAAGGATGGACTCGAAGGATGACGGGATTTTTTTCAGTTTCGTCAATATAAAGCTGAAATCATCCATCTACACACTCTACCCGAATACTTTCTAGATTTTGTTTTTTACTTCTAACAAGTAAAATTGACCTCCGTTTGTTTGTAGTTACATCTATTTATTTATTGGAAATGAAATAATAGCTTTGTACAACCACAGATTTTATTAACTTATGACCGACCGGTTTCGCTTAGTCTAAGCATCATCAGGGTACAAAATTAAACTAAACACAAAATACATAGTGTGTGGTTATATATACTCGTATGTACAGAGATAAAACACAATACTAAAATAAAATAAGAGAACAGTAAGAAAACAAAATAATAACATTTAAATTATAACAAAGGAACAGAGAGAAAGAAACAGATAATATGAAACGAAAAGGGCAAAACGTCAACTGAGAAGGTGATAAAATAATAAATTTTATGAGTTTACGGGAAATATACCTAATATTGGACTAAAGCACAAATTTTACTGATTATTAAGAATATGACTATTAATTTTAATGGCTTTCTTTATTTAAAAACAAAATATATTTATATTATTATATTATTATAAAATATTTAAGCAACTTTATAGAAGCAACAGAGACGGGAAAATTAAAGAGTAAATTTAAAAAAATAGCCAACTGTTAAAAATAAAGCCGACAACAATAAATATATATTACATAAAACTTTGAAAAAAAAAACAAACACATGCATCTCTCTCATCACTAAAAAAATCGCCCAAAAGGATGTTCTGTTTTATTTTTGTAAATCTCGTGTACAACTATTCAAATGTTTTTCATAATACTTTGCGACATTATGCAAAAAAGTTTTCGTACGTAGAGCATTATACACTTGACATATGTTTTAAAGGTCGATTTTATTTCTAGGCTAAAAAATGCCCAGTTAAAAATAAGGCTAAGCCGTAGTTTTCAATTAAAGGATCAATAATATTTCTAGACGATCAAATTTTCAAACCTGAAAACACGAATTTTCAATTGCATCGCCAAATAATATCTGTTTTATATTTCTATTTTTGAAACTGTCATTTTAAGAAAATTCAAATAATATTTTAATTATAAGCAGTAAATTGAGAATAATAATGGTCACTAGCCTCTTAAGTTCAGTAAGTAAAAAAAAAGAAGTTTAGTATCACACTTGATATAATATAATATTACCTTGGTTTAATTGGTAACAATTTACATATTCGTTAGGATAATATAATAGTAGTAAATTATTTCAGTTAGGTACGAATACAATACCATTATTGTATTATTCAACAGAGATATTTTAAAACTCGTTTTTTTACATATTTGTTACGTGCCAAACTGCCCAGAAAAAAGAGTAGGTAAAATTATTTTCCTAAATATTTAATAATGCATTTATAAAAAAAAAAAATATATTCTTGAATCATACATAAGTAATTAAGATCCTTGTAGATGGCTTTTAAACATCGAAAGAAATAAGCGGAAAAAATATATTATTTTTACAATAAATATAAAATAAAACGATAATTAAAACAAAACGTCGGCAAAAAAAGTATTCGTTTTTTAATCATTTAAACTTTGTCCTTCAAAATAATGAAAATCGTCAATCTAAAGAAGGGTGTTTGTAGTTCGAGCTAGAATAGTATTGTTCATATATTATACTATTGTGGGTTGTATTGTACCCACCCACGTAGCTTAATTAATATGGGAGGTTGTGGGTAGACAAGTACTTCCGATGGTTATTAATTGCCTAGTTCTCCTTTGATATACATCCACCTAGCGTTATTAATGGGAACCACAGCGGGGGATTATTCTCAATTGTTTTGGGAAGCTAATGAGCTGATGATATCCTATGATATTAAAAGATTAATGGTTATTCTAAAATAATTATCATAAACAGCAAGTGTGCAGTATCAAATGGCTAATAAATTCAGAATTATGAATTCATCGCTTTCTCAGTCATGTCGAAAGATTGGAAAAGAGTTTAGAAGATAACTTTTATTACATTAGTCGAAGAAAACCATGCAATAAAAAAGCAAGTTGCTTGCGTAGGAATGGGTGAATTAAATAATTCAGAGTTATTTTGAATGAATGAAGGAAATTATGTTATAGAATGTTACAGAGAATGGACAAATAACGTTGGAAGAATATGCATCAAATCTGGATGATAATTATTGACCTTGTTATATTAAATTGGATAAAAATTTGCTGTGTCCAAAGTGCGAAATGAATGTCATAATCATGAATTTAAATAATGCACTATTCAGTTTCACTGCCGACAACGCGGGAGTTCTTTTTTATTTTCCATGTACGAGTACTTGTACGTTACCCGTCTCACCAGACAATGTATTTTCTGAGACGGGTAGCAATAATCTTTAGTATTATGTAAAAAAAAATACAAATATTGTTACTTGTGCATTAGATAAAAATAAAAAAAATAATTCAAAATCAAAAAAAATATCAAAAAAGAAAGGGTAGAATTCACATGCACAATAAAAATGTATTTAAAGCAACGTGCTAAAAATAAAATTAAAATACATTTATTAAAAAAATAAAATGTTAAATAAAAATAAAAGATTAATAAGAGTTTGACAGAAGTTTTTTTATTTATTTATTAGCCGTTTGAATTAAATTTTGATTTTTTTGTAAAACCTGCTCAAGTTGTTTTGTGTTACGCGGTGATTGGTTTCATTAAGAAGACGTGGAATAAGAATTTTGCGAGGTAGGAATCGTGCTTTTAGCAATAGTGGATTAAATTTTTGGTACTTAAAACTGTTCATCTAATTTTATTCTTACATTTTGTTAGTGAAATAGATGATTTTATGCAATTATAATTGACACATTTTTTAAATAAATAGCTTCCTAGCAAGTTATCTTTAATAAATGGGAGCAGTTCCATTGGATGTAGATATGAATTTTTGGACATGATTCTAATAATTGTATTATGACTAGTATTAAGAGTCTAGACAAACTTATCTGCAGCAATTGTATGTAAACAGTTAACTATTAAAGTTCGATTGATAGATGTGGTCGTTATGCTATCATTATTGGTGGTGAACCAGTTTCTTACACAACGGTCCCTCACTCTGTAGTTTACGATCGTTATATTGAAAGACAAAGATAAAAACAAATCAACAGGATACTTAAAATATTTCTGGCTGATTCCAACGTATTCTCTTCCTCAACTAATTCTACCTTATATATCTCGGTCCCTGTTGGTTTCTTCTGTTCCGCACCTGAAAATACCAAATTATGTCTAAGCATTACAATCAACCCTACTCACAATTATTATTTTCGTATTTTGTATTATACCTACACATAAATGAGTGCCCTGACGGTATATATAAGTATTGACAGTTCTGTCAAAAACTGGTTGTTTTTGACCGAAATAAAAATAATGTTTGTATTTTCTTTTTTTTTTTTTTTAGACAATTTTGATTATCAATTATAGAATCGATTATTTTCGGATAGCCACAATAATAAAAGCATTTGATTGATGACGAAGTTTTAAACAATTAGTAGCATTTGGTTGCTAAAGGTATATAAGAACATTGACGTTTATAAACTCTATGCGATACGCGGATTTTATTTTTTATAGTTATTACACAAGAGTCTCAACTGATCCCAACCGTCTAGAGCCATTAAGACTATGGCATTCTCAATTTAAGGTATGTTGTGAGGCTGAAAATGGTAGGGAAGGAAAGGAGATGGAGAAGAGTAAGCTCTGGAAGCACCTGACTATACAGATCTGGTCACCAAACACGGCTAAAGGCATTTCAAGCAACGTCTCGATTCTGAAGAGTGGTCTTTCACCAGGGCGATACATAAAGTATCCACCGCTCTGGAACGTGCCGCAAATATACATTATATTATTTTATATTAATTAAATATGATATGACACATATCAATCACATAAAATTTATTACGGGTGACAAAAAGAGCTGGAGATTTTGAAATTCACAGAAGTTTTACACTTATACTCGAAACAGGATATTATATTTTAAAAAAACATATTATTATTATAGAAACCAGTAGGACATTGAAGTAACAATATATGGAGAAAGAGCTATTTTTTTTACCCAACATATACAAATTTGGGATAAATCACTTTCTCCGAGTTTTTACGTCATACACCATGAGAAAGAAAGAGACAGAAAATTTTCCCAAATTATCACACCGCTTTAAAGTACTGTAAGGATGTTCTTTCTGTCCCGCGTTTCCGTCGACTCCGCCCACACGTTTTGATATGCGACATAAATGGACACAAGTCAACGGTTTTTAAGGTTATATGATATATTTTTGTTAAAAACAACACTGTGAAAAAGTGGTTATACGAATAAACAAAAACATAATGTCGACATGTGCTATGAATGGATGTATAAATACTCTAGCCCTAGTCCTAGCCACGGCCAGGTTTAAATGAGTCCGGAAAACCTCATGAAAACGGACTACAGCGCTCCCTCTTGTATATTATTGCTCTGAGAGTAGGACTATGGCATTCCCAATTAGGGTGTGTTGTGAGGCAGAAGTGAGTGGGGAACGAAAAGAGATAAGAAAGAAGAGAGTGGGGAAGTACTTGGCAATTAGATCTGGTTACCAAACACGGCTAAAGGTATGTCCTTAGAGTAACAATATCTAGAGACCTAACTTTGCGAAATTTTGTCCGCACTTTTTGACCAAGCAATGACCAAAGGGTGTGGCCTAAACTCGGAGTAAAATCACTAACAGGGTTGTCACAAATTAAGTAAATTAGGTATTTTGTTGTGAGTAGGTAGTTGTAAATCATTAAAAAGAATGAATGTTGTATATTTTTTTGTTTATTCAAATATACATTAATCAATAAGATGATTAAAATCTTATTTATAGATAAAAATATAAACGAATTAAATTATTAGTACAGAACATTTTATAATACATATTATAAAATGAACTTCAGTTCCATCAACAAAATAGTTTACAAACAAAAGTAAAATAAAAAAATGTACGGTGATAACAGATGTTAAATCATTTTCTTAACCTTGGAGTAAGAATATATGGAGAGAGATCATTTTTTTTTACCTATATAAATTTGCGATAAATCACTTTCTCTGCGTTTTTACGTCGTACACCATGAGAGAGAAAGAGACACAAAAAAATTCACAAAACATGACACCGCTTTTAAGTATTGTAGGGATGTTTTCCGTCCCGCGTTATTTTGTAAGGAAATTTCGAATGCAGATAATAATAAAAGTGAACTTATATAGCACAGTTTTGTGATATTTCACGTCAAGTGCGCTTCATACTTAATTAATTAAGCTAATAATTCTAACTAACAAGGAGAAAATAATATATAATATGTATACAAAATTAAAACTATCTAGATGCATATCGTTATCATAAATCATCAGAGAACAGGTTCAGAAATGGGTACAATAGTGCATGTGCACATCAATAGATTTAAAAAAAACAATTAACTAGAAGCTAAGGGTATAAAAATCCAGATGAAACGTATGAATTCATATTAACATATTTGTTAAATCAAAGAAAAAGAAATTAGATTTTTCTCGTCTTTTTTCATCCTTTGGAAATCTAAAAATAATTAAATAAATAATAATATTCCAATTTTGGCATAGCCCTGAATCTGGGGACGCAACCGAAATTATAAATATAACTAAGAGATAAACACTATTCTGTCTTTATCTGTTTGCCAACAATTTAGCGTTAGTATCATGAGAAAGAAAGAGACCGGGATACTTTCAGAAGCCGTACAATATGGGGATTCCCCCTTGTAATGGTTTCTTATGTGACAGCTAGTAAATATCTCTAAGTTAAAAATATTACGAATCCACTAAAACTCATTTCAAACGGAAGTTTATTATATTGGAACGAATAGTCCAAAGATTAATTACATATTGGTGTAAGTTACTAGTTGTTTTGTAGGTTAGAATGTTAAATATTTGAGATCTAACTAAAAAAGACGATTTTTATGGTACATACGTGTGAAAACTGTTTGTTTTTGGTCCTTTTGTACTTCGATTGAAGCAACCAAGTATAGCACATATGGCCATGATGTTTTGCTAGATATCGGACAAAAAATAACTCAAGTTTTTAACTATTTACGCACTTTTGACAGTCCGTTCGCCTGACACTCCAAACGTGAATGAAGTTCGTGCAGATCAAATATCGCGGACATGGTATTTAGCCCGCCCCAAATCGTGTATTGGTTTCAACAATTGTTTGTCTCTTTTTCTCATATGCGTATAGAACCGAGCATAAAGAGAGAGCTATATTTTGCGAGTTTGTCAACGATTTGTCACAAATTAGTACGGTCTCTTTATATTGTTACTCTGAGGGTATGTCAAGCATGTTTCGGCGGTCTTTCACGAATGCGATACTGAGAAGTTACCACTCTGAAACGTGCCGTAAGTAAACTATATAATATTAAAATAAATTAAAAAATGATTTTGTATAAGACGACGGATATTATTTTTAGTTTTATGACCGACTGGTTTCGCTTAGTCTAAGCATAATCATCTTCCACAATTTTTTTTTTAATTTCTTTCTATGAAAATATATATAATATTATATTTAAATTAAATGTGAAATAACACACACGAATTGACAGCCTCCATGGTCGAGTGGTAAGACGCTCGACTACGAATCCAAAGGTCGCGGGTTCAAACCCGGCGTGCGTCAATAACTTTTATTTAATTAATATGTGTCATAACACATTTAATTCATATAAAAATAATAAAAAGAATATTTGCAGCACGTTCCAGAGTGGTAGATACTCTAAGTATCGCCCTGGTGAAAGACCACCATTCAGAATCGAAACGTTGCTTGAAATGGCTTTAGCCGTGATTGGTGACTAGATCTGAATGGCCAGGTACTTCCCAACCTGCCTCTTCCCAATCTCCTTCCCCTCCCCACTACCTTCAGCCCCACAACATACCCTATTTGGGGATGCCATAGTCTCACCGGCTCTAGACGGTTGGGAGCAGTTGGAGACTCTTGTGCGGTATTCCTATAAAAAATAAATTTAAAAAAAACATTTATTTGCGCTAACCGAGATTTGAATTCGCGATCTTTGAATGAATAGTCGAGGATCTTATCTGCTAGACCACGGAAGTAGTAATTTTTTTTTTTCAAATCAGGTTTACGTTTAGGAACTCTAAACGCCAAATGTACATTCACCTCGCGAATACCGGATTTTCCAATACGGCAACACTGTGGCTTTTCCATTCTCAACATAATAAAACGCGAGCGGGGAAATGCGCTATCCTCTGGACGTACATCAAAGGGTGCTCCACTTTAATCCCCGGTTCAATCATCGCCTTTGCGAATTTCCAACCACAATAATGCCTTCCCCGCCCTGGCTCTTGTCCCCGCTCCCGCCCCCCCCCACCTTCAACCTTCATCAGTTGCCAACGCAGACATTTTACCATTAATTATTACGAGACGACCGCTGTTTCCAATCTGACGTACAAATTAATCTGCCGCCAATTTCGCGTGACAAAATGGCCGCCACGAATCATCCGCGAGAGGTTATTGCGCGAACAGAATACAGCCATGTTTGTTAGAAGTTGGATGTTAAGTTTTCTAAATAAAAAGTTCAACTTAATTGTGAAATCAAGCGGCACTAAATGCTTCTGCCACGGAATGTACGCCATCAATCTTTTCAGTTATAATATCCGACGGCTGATAGGTTTTTTTTTTCACCTATAATTGTCCACCAATCAAATCTCCTTTATTTAAACCTTACAATATTACCGTCGCCGGAAAGGCAAAAGGGCTGAAGCGCCATTTTGAGAAGTTTACACCAGAGCACTTAAAAGTTTTTTTTTGTTTTACTATAAAATTCAGTCTTCAGTAGCTGGTTGGATTTTGAAAAATATAAACTCAATGCTCTCACTGAGTTACCTGAAGCGACAAAAAGCTAAAAAAAAAAGTCTTAAACTTGTGTCGTTTGAGTCAAGCCTTCTCTTAAATGGAAAACATATTTTAGATGGCTGAAGGGCCACAAGTCTTCAGAATCAAACGAGAGTCAAAGCATTCGATGCAGACGAAAAAACTGATTAAAACTGCATATTTAACTCATTTTTGATCAAAGCGTCGCTTAAGCTCTTTTTCCTTTCAAGCGACGATTTTTTTTTTACGATTTTCTCTATTTAATTTTAATAATTTATTAACTTTCGTAAAAAAAACAACGATAAATAAAAATCATCGTAGAACTAGTCGCAAAAAGTCACCCACCGCCAAAGATGAAGAAACGTAGGCACCTCTTATAAGTAATTTCATACCTCGAAGACGACATACAAAAAAAAAGAAGGTAAGTGCTTAAAGCATTTTTTTAGATTAAACATAAAAATGCAATACGTACGCCCCTGACATCGGTATTTTACGGTTTGCGTAATGACGTGTATTTTATTATCACAACAACATAATATCACAAAGAAAAACGGACATAAGTGAGATGACATTTATAAAAAAATCGAGAAAAAGTACCTACCTGACAACCCGATGATGATGTTCTCATAACCCAATAACTCACACGATGGTTATATAACTAAATAGGTATATTAAATCATTAATGCTCGGATGAATTGAGCACACTAGTCATTATGGTTCAATGTAGAAACCAAGAATAAAGGTGAAGACCAACAAATATGGAACATGGTTCGGATAACACCAACGTTATATTGAACTAAACGACCTCTGCGTCAGAGCATTATGCTCATTACCTTCGTCCAGACACTGCGAGGCTACCGCACGAGCTCTTCCCAACAAGCAAATAAGTTTTTTTAAATAGTTGCACATTAATGGGAAGGTCCGAATATATTATAATAGTCACAATTGATTTCATACACTTTATTTTACCTTTTTAACAGCAAAATTATTTATTTGCTACTTGGGATTGGCTAACGTTCATTGTGCAAACTGTCTGGACGAATCTATTGGCATCATTTCGCTTCAGAGCGGATGATACTCTTAGGTTCAAGTGTTTGAAATTGCGTCACATTTGACATCGTTACACTTCAACGATTAGCGTCATTTTGTTTTTTTTTTGTTTGCATTTTAATGGTCTCAGTTAAACGTCTATTCTAGGCCCGTTTCAGCTTTAAAACAAATTCGGATCGGGTTACACGCATAACAAAATGGTAGTTAAGTTTTTCTGATCACTACCTTTTTTAAAGCTGAAATGGACCGAAAATAGACGTTTGGCGGGGACCGTTCAAATGTTATTTTTTTTAAATATCACTTCATTGAATTGTGACGATGTCAAAAGTGACGATGTTTGAAACAACCCGCTCTTAGTATCGCACTTGTGAGAGATCGCCATTCAGAATCAAAAGGTTGCGTTTAATGAAATGGCTTTATTTATGCTTACTGACTGAGACCTGATTTGAGTATTCATCCCCTCATCAACCTTCTTCAGCCTAACTGGTTTCTGGTTGTTAAGAAATGATTATAGTATCGCAAAATCAGACATCTGATAAGAGTGCGTTTTCCGCAATTTCTATTGGGTTAACATATTATGTAGGTGCACGCAAAATAATGCAACTGACAAAAATAAGGTCTTCGTGTAATTTTTTTTCTGAAGAAAAAAAACTGGCAAAATTACGAAGAAAGGAAAGGAAAAATTGTTTCCAAAACGGTAAGAACTGAAAATAATTAAAAAAATATTGGACACGTGTTTTCCATGTTTGTATTTAGAACTATTCTTATGCTAGAATGGAAACGACGGTATTGTGATAACAAACAAGTTTTAGAGGTGAATTTATTTATTTATTTCATTATCTATTCATTCATTGTATACATACATAAATATATTATTTTCTTCACGGTCAAGGACAGCACATACACATGAATAAAGCAACGAAAAATAAGACAAAAATGTACATTAGGAAGATAATGGCAAGTCAATGTCTGAACAAGGTTTTGATAGATTGGACTTGCACCAACAAATTCATGGCCTTGATTTGAGTTGACGAGTCTCGACATTCTGGACAATGAAGATTGGTATTCATAATTAGTAATGTCGAATTGAGTCTACGTTATTATTTGAATATTTACACAAAATGTGGAAAGTAATAAACACACATACGTTCCCAGTAAATTCAAACGTTGTTCATGTATGACAAAGATAGACATTTAAAGAATATGCGTGTATGGACGAAATAGATTTAGAACCGAGCGGCGCTACATCAACGAATAAGGAAACGCCCTGTAAGCTTACCTGCTGCCGGTTGGTTGTCCTTCTTATACTCTTTTTTTAATGTGTTGCTACGTTCACCATCTCCCTCTCTCCAATGGCGGTAAAAATCTTCGGGAAACAGTAGAAATAATCGTGCTTACGAATGAAATGCTATTCCTGGGCTTTTAGTAGTGTTTGCAGAAATGGAAACACTTTCTCATCATACACGAGGGCATTTTTGGCACTTATTTATGCAATTTGTTTAGATATAGTATGCGAGCTCAAGCGACGCGTGATAGTTAATGGAAAATACAGCAATTATCGTACATTTTGCTTGTCGCTAACCTTGATGTGCATCGTTCTATTATTGTGAAATGTATGATTTTTTTCTTACTAGATGCGTGAAAAAATAATTACATCTAAATAAAAATACAAAAACAAACAGAACAAACTTTGGGGTCTCTACAACGTGTCTATATATTTTTAAGGTCATTGAATATAAGTGTTTTACTAACGAAATTATTAATGTGGTCTAGAAAAAAAGGTTGCTATCTAAAGTAACACTAAGGTCATCAATAGACGTGACAGTACATAGACAAACACAATTTAGTTTATAATCAAACATAACCGGTTGTTTAGCTATATAAACAAATGAAAATAAATGCATAGATAAAAATCAGGTTTTTGATTATCGAATCGAAAAATAATACAGTCATGGTAGAATGTAATTATTTTAAGGATCTTACTGCAAAAGTCACAAGCGTTTGTGAGAAAATATTCTTATGATATCGTTTGTAAACAAGTTAAAGGGAATATTATATAAAACATATGATATCGTAATACAAACTGACTTATCTCACAACTTACAAAACTCACTGCGCATCAAAACATGGTCTCATAATGACACTGAAAAATTTCGTTGTTGTGATTTGTTACCCTATTTCACCAACCATTAGGTTTAGGAGATTACATGGCTCAATATTTGAATGAGAGCTTAACGCTTAGCATTTAATTTAATAAGACGATCGCTCGCTTAACGCTGGGCCACCGTATTCGGGTGTAGGTATTCGCCGGCGAGCGCACAGCGGCGCTAAAAGCAAACGTAAATACGGGGTTAATCGGGCAAACACATTACGGGATGAAATCTTATCTGCCATCGGGTTCAGCAGACGCTGCGCTCTATACCGCGCTGTACCACCGTACGTAGCTACGATGTATAGTGTGTATCGGTATGTCTAACGTCTCTACTCGCCTCTTATCGCGGCGCTGTGCATCTGGGCATCTCGGCATGTGGAGCGAGAGCAACAAACGAGAATAGCAAATATTGGCAGTGATGCTCAGATGCTTTGAAACACCCGAATTACAAAATATATCATTTTATTTGAATAATAAACAATGTGCAATATTTTTCAAAGAGCACACTAATTTCCTCGACATAGAAGCATACAAACCACGAAATAAGTTTGTACCAAGAAAAATTAAAGTTTTTTATCGTTATTTTCAGAGCAGAGAATATGTATCGTTAAAATAAAACTCCGTTTGAATGGAAAATAACCGAATAAAAGTGGTCAATAGAGGACATTTTCTAAAAAAAAAAAATATGCCGCTGTGGAAAAATCCGAATTTCATTAATGTCAGTAAAACACACTGGTCGCATTGGCTTTTCGTGACTTTTTAGTGTGTTAAGATTGAAAAAAACGTCATTTTTTGTTGTTGCCAAAAACGTAATTTTGTTTTTTTAAATTTCGATTTTTTGTTCGAAGATTTTTCATTGAACAGTGCAGTGAACCGCCAAAGCTGAAACATTCTGAAAAGTTTCATACAATTTATTATTTTTAATAAAAATCAATTTCGGCTACAAAAACATTAATAACGTCGTAGTAGTTTCAGTTTTGGGTTCAATTTTGGGTTCGTGTTCGATTGCCACCGAAGCTCGGAACAAAAATATGTCGATACATAAAGCATTGGTGTCGTGATTTTGATTGCCAATTTGATGAACTTATAATATAATATAATTGAAATTTATTTGAATACAACGATTTTGTTTGAAAAGTTAAGAATGCTCTAATGATTTTGAACCAAATACAATTATTATTTTTTTTGCAAAAATGTATAAAAAATAAATGTGTGATGCAAACCATTTATTTAAATCATTTTTGTAAAAACGGAACTGTTCTGATTTGAACAGTTGAGGATGTGTAGAAAAGCGTTACACATTGCGAAAAAAATCTTATATAAAGGTGCTTTAAAATACGATTGAATTAGACAAGGACATCGATAGATTATTATACCCATGGATGCTGGACAAGAGGCCTCATGCAAGCACCAAACATAGGTTAACATGGGAGGCTCTGGCATAGTATCCAGATAAGCTGACACAACTGTAGAAGAGCAAATATGCAGAAAGGATTTGCTCGGAATGAGATGAATCTGCCATACGACGATGCAAAGTTTGCGAAACAATATGAGCTCCTCAGCCGAGCGGGGAGAGCGGGCCAGGGGTGGGTGACGGGGTGCTTGGCGCTGGCTATTACGTCGTTAAGATGTAGGTATGTCTCATGTTTTATAGGTGGCATATAAAAGTTTAGCATTTTAAATTCGACACAGAAATTTCAGTGCACGTCAACTATTAACTATAAATATGCTAGGTACGTAGGAGTGTTTCAAATTTGAAACTGACAGATATCTTCAGAAAGTTATCAAATTTTAATAATCATCATTTAAAATCCCTACCTAATAAAGTACCTTTCAATGATGTGTTTTAACAGACATTTGAAATGGGTGAATTGAACCAAGTGATATTTTTTTATTGTCTAGTTAAGTTACGAGATATTACAGAACAAAAGGTCGGGGAACAGTGGTAAGTTATTCAATACGGAACAAACATGTATATGTATAGGAAAGATTCTAAAAATATTTTTGTGTTTTAATAAAAACACAAAAAATTAAACCTTTTGCAAAAAATGCAAGGCTATTTACTGAAAAAATAATATTTTCTAGATTTTCATTTGGTTATTTTTTTACAAATAGATATCTACAATTTTCAAAAAATTAACAAAGTTTCATTATCTATACAAATTCAATAACCTATTAAGAAATTGTTCTGTTTTGCAAAAAATAACATCAATAATAGTTTGGAATTACATAAATAATATTATACATTTTTTCAAACAATTAGTAATTATGTCCTCATTTTCAAGTCTGCGTGGTAATATGATCTTCACAGTTCCCCGTCCCCTTGATAAAGAAGCCTATGTGTTAAGTCAACGCAGCAGCCTCGGGCCTCTTTAGCTCAGTGGTAGAGCACTGGTCTCGTAAACCAGGGGTCGTGAGTTCAATCCTCACAGGAGGCACACAATTTTGTTTTCCTTAAATCCTTTTTATTGAAATGGAAAAATACCCATAGCATCAAATTGACAGCAACAATGAAGTTAAATGCATTTTTTTAAATCTGTACTTTTACAACCGTCTAGTAGCTGAGTAGACAAACGCGTCGGAGTCCCACCCGGGCGTCGTGGGTCTTATTCCTTTTCTCCATCATTGCACAAGCAACATTTCCGCTTATGATGGTGGTAGTAGGGGTTTTTTTTTTTTTTAAATATTCCAAGGTTATTCAATAACCCGGGAATGTTTCTTTGTTCAAAAAAAGTTGAATATTGTAGATCATTAATAATTCAGTACATAAAATATAAACAAACATCAAAAATGCTAATTCTGATGAGAAAGCGTTCATAGAACTCAACATCTTTTTTAAATAAATAAAACACTTATCACCTACTTATTTCTGAAAACTAAGGTATCTTAATGAAAATCTTTTGAATCGCACACATTTTTACAACATTATTGGTATTTTGACGATAAAAACACTTCAAGTAAAATACTCAAATATGAATACAATCACCATTCAAAAGAAAGAGCAGATCATTCGAAGGAAAATCACTTTTTTATCGCGGAAATTTATCTTGACTGTCCTCACTCTCCCCTATCTGGGTACCTACTCCGCTCCACATTAAGATGTCTGCCTTAGAACTAGAATGTGTATCGTTCAAACAAAGGAGACCGATAAGACGAAAGGGGGGTGAGAGGAAGCGGGGGCAACTAAACAAATGTAAATAATAATTGTATTTACAACATAATGAGAACGGAATATAAAAGCAACATAATTAAAACTAGATCAACGTGGTGGAATAAGCGTTAAAAGATACGTTAAACTCTTGGCAAGCTATTAATAGGTAAGGCATTCTTACTTGTTAAATCACATGAAAATAAATAATGAACACTTAATAGCAGTCCGATTTAGAAAATAGAAAAATGAAAAACTGTTATTGAAATTATCATTGATCCCATTTATGAATTCGAACTGAATTCAAATATCACACCAATTCTCCGCAGAGGTAGGCTGATTGCCCTAATTGCATGTATTGCTATTTTTGTATGTATACGATCAATTTCTTTACAAAAAGAAAGACAAACATTCCCGGGTTACGAATAACCTGACAAAATTTGAAAAACTCCTACTGTCATCATAAGAAGCGGAAGATGTTGCTTGTGCACTGATGAAGGACTTAGCCAGCAGAGGAATTGAACGCACGACACCAGGGTGAGAATCCGACGCGTTTGTCCACTCAGCTACCGATCGGTCGTTGAATAAGCGTATAATAAAAGTAAGAATCACATACGACAATGCGTTCTAATATTAAAAGTTTTATTATTTTTTTATGTGAGAGTTCTAACTGTTTCCTACTATCTGGAGCCAGTGGAACCACGACATCCTCAATCAAAGTATATTGTAAGGCTTAAGGGCATGATAAGGCGAAAGAAGTGGTAAAATGGAAGGTGTGGAAGTACCTGGCTATTCAGATCTGATTATCAAACAGAATTAAAGTCATTTCGAGCAACGTTTCGATTCTGAAAAGTGGTATTTCACCAGGGCGATACTGTGAGTATTTACAACGGTTTACCGCTTCGACAACGGACTGAGATATCCATATCAGTAAGTTTACTCGGTTTTTTCACAAAACAACACAATAAAAGTTAAACTAGTTACGTACCGGTTGAAAAGCTGTACTAGTATGTTGTAAAAAAATTACTCCAATGGATTCTTTGTTGAAAAGTGTGTCTTCCTTACCTGAAAGAAAAGAAAATTACAATATTAGAAATTACAAATTGACTAACATAATTTATAAGTATAACGAGTTACGATGAACCAGGATAAATATACACATCTAGTTTTGTTAAGACTCATAAGATAATCTTGATCCCGGTTCCAATGTTAAGCCTGGGATTCTTTAGACTTTTAAACATTTCGTACGTGAAAATAAAAATAATAACAATGGGATTAAATTTTTTTTTCAAATCAACAAAACATGTTGTTCAGTAAAATTCAAGCGCATCCGCAAAAACAACGGTCTGTTCCTTCAAATTAAATTGCCAAAATTTCGCTGTACTCATTCTCCGAAAAGCTCTACACCGAAGAATGCTAAATGATGACAACACTACGACAGCTTATTTTGCATTCTCGATGCAGTAATAACAATTATGTAGATGCAACTTGGAATGCACAAAAGACAGCAGCCAGAATTGTGAAATGGCAGGCGCCGAGTTTTGATGACAATGCAACGCTACGAGGAAGTGAATCAACTTGAAAGTAAGACTGTATTTTCAAAAACCTGATTACACAACCTCATTCTACTATTGAAAGCTTTAAAGCTAACATCAATCAATAAAAATAAAATATTTATTATGTTTAAATTCATTTCATTTATTTGATACCACACAAGAATTCCATCTGCACGGAGCCAGTAGGGCGAGATTTTAAGCTATGTAAAGTGCCTGATTATTCATTTCTTGTAACTAAATATAGCTATAGTCAATTTAAGCAAAGCGTTGCTTGAAACCATCGCAGCAGTTCGATTTTTAATTGTGTTTGTTTTCTCACCAGGGCGATGCTGATAGAGGCCACGACCTTTGGCCCAGAACCAAAGACTTTACGGCTCTGCCATGTAAGTCGAAAGAGCTTAGTATGTAATTGATAGCAATGTATAGAGCAAAAAAAAAGCCGCGGGACGGGTTGTGCAATGACAAAAAGAGGTTTTTTTTCAGATTAATCATTATAAAGATGTTTTAATATTATTTACAGGTCGCCTCCGGCAAATTCCTAACACTGAGGTGAGTTTTTAAGCGGTTTTTCAAGAGTTAATTTAATGGTCGGTGAGAATCAACGTAGATGTCGATGAAATCTTCATACGATGAAATTAGCAGGATGTTTCTTAAGGATTATAGGTTTAGGATATTAGGTTTTGAACGTGTTATATTATATTATAATATATTTATATTATTTTTTAATAATGTTATACCCCGGCAGAAACCTATCCACCTGCAATAAAAAATAACACTCGTTAATTAATACACGTTTAATTATAAAATAACGCCTGCAACGTAAAAGAAAAAAAAATAGTGTAAAACGTTTTTTTTTTTAATTTATGGAGGGAGAAGAAAAAAGGTTGATGTTCAAGAACAATAATAACAGGTGCACGCTGTGGGAAAGAATGAAATTATCTCTCTTTTCTAAGGTAAAATGTTGGTAACATTTTCGCGTACAAAAATGATTTGTTCTAGAAAATCGCAAAGCGAGTCACGACACGCCACTGAAGAATAGGTTCATCATTTTAATCAAGGAAGTGGCAGTAAAAAAAGAGAAGCGTAACTTAATACGGGGAATCTCCGACAACCTTGGACAGCGCTAAAGATTGACGTTTTACAATATTATAATAATGTTTTTGTAAGCTCTATCTGATTTATAACCAGGTACCTTGTGTATCCGTCATTGTTATTTGTAAAACCAGCAGGTATGTCTTGAACAATTAATTCTTACCCGTCTTCGATCGGATTGCGTCATCTATTCTATAAGATTCGTCGATACATCGTGGTTTGAGCTTTCGAGTTTCTGTCAACGTTGGAGGATACGACTCGGCAGTGCTTTGCGAAATAACAATATTTTATAATCTCACCATGAAACGACCCGAAATGCAATGAAGAGACTTACATCATCGACATATTTCAGATGGGAATTGAAGTACCTACTCAATCGTCTTTCGTCACTCCGGGTGAATTTCCATCGGCGTGTTGAATCGCGGTTTTTACGGTTTATGTAAAAGACAAATCTTACAAATTTGAAATACAAATATTTGCACAGTCGACGCTTTACACAACCGAAAGAACGCAGTAGAAACCACAAGAAGATCCCACAGCTATTGCGTAGCCAAAGAAATGGTAGCTTAAGATTAGTTCGCTGTTTCCAAAACTGTTGGGTGAATACTCATACTCACCCCGAGTAGGTACAACGAGAAAGATTAAAAGGGGTGGTTGGGAGATCGTGGGTTTCTGCTTCAATGCAAAAATAGAATAAAGAGATTATATAACTTCGTATATTAAGGAAATACCGTTATATTTTTAGCACCAATACTACTCCAATCACCGTTTGAAATATCATAACGAAATGAGTGAGTTCTACGAAAAACATTCTTGCCATTTTGGTCCAAAATGATCAGTAAATGAGAGATCTGGAGAACACACCGTTCAGGAAAAAATATTACCATAAGAAAAGCAGCGCAGTTCAATGATATGGATGAAAGAATGAAGTAGAGTATCGCCCTGGTGAAAGATTTCCATTGACGAAACGCTGTTTGAAATGTCAATAGCCGTGTTCAGTGACCAGATCTGAATAGCTTGGTACTAACCTTTCTCTTCCCATTTCCTCCCCCTCTCTACGACGTTCAGCCTTACAACATACCATATAGATGCCATAGTTCCGCTGGCTCCGGACAGTTGGAAGCAATTGGGACTCATGTTCAATATTGGCTTAGGAATGGATATCTGTCAGTGGACGAGTGTTCGAGGTGTGAAGTAGTTGTTCCAATTACGAGGGGAGGATATAGAGAAATTTGGCAGGAGAGTTGCCTTTTTTTAAAAAATAAATGGCGATCCGAATAAAAAACACGCACAATAATGAAGACATAAAAAAGCCTACAAGACGAAATCGTACATTTACGGTACATTCCATAGGGGCATTCGCCCTGGTGAAAGACTACCATTCAGAATCGAAACTTTGCGTGAAATAGTTTTTGCCGCGTTTAGTGACCAAATCTGAACACCCAGATGCTTCCCAACCTTCTTATTTCCCATCTCCTTTCCTTTTGCAATATTATCAGACTCACAACATATCCCAATTAGGGATGCCATAGTCTCACTGGCTCCAGACGAGTCGGGAGCAGTTGGGACTCTTACGCGGTATTCACTATACAATTGGCTTTACCACACATAATCATCAGATATTTCAATTTACAGCATTCAGTCTACTTTCATTATTCCTCTGCCAGTTCTATAAAATACATTTAAAACACTACCATATATATGCCAAAAGTATGAATGAATAAACTGGACTGCTTAGGTAAAATCTATGTCTCGAAATGTAAACGACCACGTTCGAAGTTTGGGAAATACTGGAATAGATAATGTTGCATCGTTTTATCTCTAAAACCTCTACAGATCGTGATAAATCAAAATTGCTCCATCTACCCGCAGCAAGGATCAACTTTTGATCCACTAGAATTGCAACAAAGGACGGGAAAATAAAATAACCACTTTGTTTGGATTAATTATTGTGTAATACAAGAAAACTATAAAAATGTTACAGCTCGGTGGATTATAACCGGTATGTTTTTGAGTATTCAATTTCAGGTTTTGCATAAAACGTAACCTTTTCAACTTTATGACGTGAACTGTTCGAGTAAGAAAAAACATGAACACGTTATCCATAGAAACAATCGAAAGTGCCTGTATAATCTTTGTTAATGAAATGCCAAAGTGGCGCGCCTAGTCAGAAGATAAATCTTTGCGAAATTAGAAACCATTAAGAAGAGGATGCATTGAAATTTAAAACTATTTAGTAACATATTTATGGCGAATACCGCACAAGAGTCCCAACTGCTCTTAACCTTCTAAAGCCAGTGAGACTGTGGCATCCCCAATGGAGGTATGTTATGAGGCTGAAGGTAGTGGGAAGGAGAAAAATACCTGATTATTCAGATCTGATCACCAAACACGGCAAAAGCCATTTCAAGCAACGTTTCAATTCTGAATGGTGGTCTTTCACCAAGGCGACACTTATAACCACTCTGGAACGTGCCGCAAATGCACTATATATGAAAACTTACAAACATTAACTTGCCGAAGAAATGTAGTGGATTCAGTCATGTTATTCAAACTGGTAAACAATTTAGTTAATAGCCCTGATCTCCTGCAACTCCTATTATTCCAAGTTCCTAATCGCAACAGCAGACAGCCACGTGCCTTTCACCTCCCTCGTTGTAACACAAACTCTAAACAAAACTTTTTCATTAACAGGTCCACTAATTCATTCAACATTAACTCTCACCACATCGACATCTTTAACTCAACTATACATAATATAGAACAAAATACCATGACTTGACTGCACCCAAACTAGATTATTAAAACTAACCTCCCATCTGCTCCCGTCCTTCTTCCTTCGTGTCATTCCCATGTTCCCTTCCACCTTCCTCTCCCCCACCAAAGTTAAGTTAAATTATAACTGTATATACATTGTCACACTTTATTTATAATATTTTTCAAAGCAGAGGAAAATTTGTAATTGTCATGATTTATTATTTGTATTATTATGTATGTACTTATGAATGTTGATTTGCTGTTAATGTTCCCAAAATAAATAAATGTATTATGACACATATTATATAACTAAAAGTTATTGGCGCACGCCGGGTTTAAACCCACGACCTTTGGATTCGCAGTCGAGCGTCTCACCATTCGACCATGGAATCCGTCACAATGCTTGAAAATGATTTTTCAGGTACAAATAATAATATTCTCATCACTGAGTACGGAAGTTCTAAAATCTACAAGGTCGATTTAACGTGGTATTGTTAAGAGATTGATGTTTAAATTGCCTATTTTGATGAATCAATGTTCAAATGGGATTTAATTATCACAGCGATAATTACTTTTTGCGTTGTCTCTCCCACGCATTGACTTAAAATAATAATATTATCACGTACATTAAAATATAAAACAGACTTAATTGGATTTCGTACGAAATTAAATTCGTGTTATTTATTAAGTGAGCATGAAGGAAGTTCAGCATGCAGAAGTTCCCACAAATTCGTGAACTAACTAATTACGACAGTAGTAAAAAAAATGCAATTTGATTAATTTAAACCACAGATTTCGTGTGAAATCACCTCAAGGGCGCTACACAATTACCTATAACAAATATAATTACCATCGACATGGTCTTAAATGCCCATTTAAAATGCTTTTTTCTGTGTAGATTTTAACTTGAACTAACTAACTAACCATAACGCCGTTTATCCGCAGTGTTAGGCGGAGAAGATACCCTCATTGCTTCATCCACATCCATACATTATCTCATATATACTCTTCTGTTATTCTGACTCTTGACATGATCCCGACTGAAGTATTTGATTCACTTGATGTTGTCATGTCTTGCTTCCGACTTCTATCGTGGAATTATTAATTTATTTATTTTTATATTAATAAAATAAAATATAAAACCTTTCAACGTGAAACACTGAAAAACGTATTTGCGGGGATTTGATCAGAGATTTGACAAAAGCAACAGCGAGCTCAATAAGGCTACAGCTCATTCCAGTCATCGCCGCTACAAAGGCTTTGTAAAAAAAATATATGTCTTCCTCCACTGGCATACATTCATATCTAGCGCATATACTTGTAATATTATCAATTTATTTAAAACATAAATATAACTTAACATTTGTTTCATATTAAGAATTTGTGAGTACCTTACCTTAAAGATGCCCCTACATTTTGTCTTCACTAAGAACAAAACTTGCTCTGGCTAATTATTGATATAAATTCATAAATAAAAAAGTACCCACGTTAGTTACTAACCAGGTTCTAAAGTTGTGTTTTTTTTCCTGTTAAAACTAATAACAGACTCCAGCTTTGCCATTCTCAACTCTTTTTGCACCGATTAGTTCCCAATTGGCCGAGAGAAGAGAAGATAAGAAGAGGAACGAGACGGTACAGGAAACAAAGGATGGGATCGCAGAAGCGGTAGAAGACATTTTTAATAAAGGAACCTGTTCAAACATCCCGGCTCAATCACAATGTCTTTCTCTGTAGGAAAGTTCATTTAACCGAGGATGTTTTCTTTGCTTCAAAATGAGATTGTTTTAGACCGATTGAAGTTTGATTCGTATCTGCTATGCCCTATGTGGGTGCTAATGTTATACTGTCTGTCGTATCAATTAAAACACGCGATCATTATTCATAAACCGGTTCGCAAGAAAAGGTTAATGCAATAAACCCTGTCATATCCTTGTAAAACCCATGAATATTAGTCAGTGGGTTTTTTCTCCTTAAAAGCGATCTACCACTTTGTGCTTAGTATTTGGCGAAATATAATTCGCTAAGTAACTAACTCACCGTTTCGCTGTAGGGGTGGGCAGAGAGGATGGATTGTCACACAACTGTGTCTAGGCATATACTCCTAGATCCTACTTAAGTATTGATTGCTTCTCTCATGAATTCGGGTGTGATATCGTCGCTGGAAAGGCAAAATGGCTTAGGCGACACTTTGATCAAAAATGAGTTAAATATGCAATTTCGATCAGTTTTTTTTTCTGCATCGAATGCTCCGACTCTCGTTTGATTTCGAAGACTTTCGTAGCGTTGAGTTACCTGAGTCAACTTTTTATTTAAAAATTAAACCAAGTACTGGAGACTTATGAATTTTACTGTAAAACAAACAAAAAAAACTTTAAAGTGTAAACTTCCCGAAATGGCGCTTCAGTCCTTCTGCCTTTCCGGCGACGATATCTTCCCCCCTATACTGCTTTCTCTAACTGCTCGCTCTACATATCCAAACCATCTAAGCCCTTTTCTAACACGTGCCCCACTTTTATTATTATACTTGGAAATCTTTTTTTTTTTGTTGAAGAGAAAATATTTTTTACAAAGCGATAATTTTTCATAGATATGTCATAAATTCATTCTCCTCTCAACGAGCGATGGATGCAGATGATGCGCATACCACCCTGAAGCACGCTCGATTAAAACGATATGCACTATTTTTTTTTTCTTACGAATTTATGTTTTTTTTATTATTATTATTGTGTGTATCTTGTATTTAATTATTATTGTAACTATTTATTACTATCAATTATGGAAGGTATTGCATTGCACTACTCCTGCATACATTCTGGAATAAGATTTTATTATTATTATTATTATTATAAATCAACGTGAAACTTTATTTTTTACAATTTAATGGTAATCAAAACTGGTTTTAAAAAAACGACTTCAAAAAGCTCGTTCCTGTTCAGTTACAAAATTTAAGGATAGGTACTTTATTTTTCGGAGTTTAAACATGTAGAGTAGACAACAAAAAACCCTATTATATTAGCAAAACATTTAAAAAAAAACTTTTTCAGCTACAGTTTTTTTCAATCTTTGCACTCTAGCACACTAAAAAGTCACGAGCCGCCACTGACTATACCTCTCATACATTTAACAAAAAATAGTACCTAACTAAGGACACGACGAGATTATAATTGATTTAAAACAGTCGTCTGTGAAATAATAGCCATGGGAGACACGCTCGTGAAAAAAATCTGTCTAATTGGTATCTGTTCAAAAATATAATCTCAAACATTTAACAGCAAACGTTTTGAAAATCAAGGTGGTCTAATCCCCAGTCATCTTGGAACAAAGGACATTACAAAAAAATGAGAAGATAGTGCGTGACGGTTACATCTAAAAAAAATGTGGCTAATCGGAAGCCATCAAGTGGAAGTACATTAAATACTTTAAAAAACATAAGTCTGCTATATACGAGTATACGTAAAGGAATATTTGTCGGTACTCCTCGTTTCAAATTCCATACTTATTAGTTCTTACTTATTAAATGAGAATCATTAGCGTTATTTTACAGAATGGTATTTCCATTGGATATCTACAAACGCCCTTCAAACAAAGAGTAGTTGATACGATAATGTCCTTCAGCGGTTGTCATTAATGAGGTGGAAACAAACAAGAATGACAGATTTATTGCCGTGTAAAATACCAAATACAGGCATTAATAATAAAACAAGAATGACAACTAAATAATTTAACACCGCTAGAAGGTTTGTAGGACACTTTGACAGTACTAGAATATTTTTAGTGCGTATTTTGAAGAAGTACCTACCACTACAATGGTTCGACTTAAATATAATGTTACATTTGATAAAAAAAGCAATATGTTATTTATTTAATGAAATGAAAAATAACTTTGTATAAGACCACGGATATTATCTTATTTTTTATAACCGACTGGTTTCACTTATCCTAAGCATCATCAGGGTGCAACATTAAACTTAACAAAGAATACAAAGTTTGCAGTTTTATATGTATATACACAGAGGGAGAATAAAATATAAAATAAAATAACAAAACAATGAGAAAACAATGGAATAACATTTAAATTATAGCAAAGGGACAGAGCGAAAGAGACAGATAATATGAATTGAAAAAGACAAACGTCAACTAAGAAGTTATTTTTTACCTAATTAAATGTGCTTTCTACAACAGCAAAAAAATATATAATTTACGACTGAAACGTTATTATTTCTGTAAAAGCCACCCAGTTGCGCCCATGTGTAACTTACCCCATGTCACTTACCATTCATACCAATGTCCTTTTGTATTTCTCAATTGCTTCTTTTAATGACTTTCTGTCTCTTAAATTGTATTGTAAAGATCGATTTGTAAAATCCTTTTGAACATGCATTATCCCATAGACCACATGTTGGACTATGATCTTTAAGCTGACCATACTACGACTCTGTTCTACCGTCAACCTATTTCATCTCAAGCATTCCTATTCAGATTGCACTGCCGTGCAGTACTTAAATATCTTCAGTTAAAGGTTTAATTATACTTTATAAATTCTTCCATTAAAAATCATGCAAGTAAAGTGATTATATTTTATTCTACATCCCCGAACAAAAGCGCACCTTACCCAAGGAGCATCTGTCGAGTTCGTCAGCGGACATTACATTTCGGAAACTTTAAGAAATGGGTTTAGACAGTTACTTTAATTTCTAGATTGATTAAACTGTACATCGGGTAGGAGCCCACCAAACGCTGAACTGAAGATATGTACCAAACTACCTTTCAAAACTAATATAGAAACTTTGGTTATGTATAAATTATGTAAAATGATTGCGTACATCGACTTCGAGTCGCAGAAATAATTACTAAACGGGTTGACGCAAACAATAAATTTAGTACACCGATACACACGTTAGGGACGGTCTTACCCAAAAACATCTCAAGATCACTTAGGAAAACTGGCTGGTTGGGCATTCTTGTATGAAAATTGTGATTGATAAATTGTTTCCACAATCTTCGAAATTTCAATACGGGTAATGTAATATTGTACGTAAACAGAGATACAAGATATCTCACAAGACCACCAAAACAAACGGTGAATACCGCACAAGAGTCTCAACTGCTCCCAACCGTCTGGAGCCAGTGAGACTATGGCATCTCCGGTCGGGGTATGTTGTAGAGGTTGATAGTAGTAGGAAGGGGTACGAAATGGAAGAGGAAGGTTGGGAAGCATCTGGCTATTCAAATCTGGTCACTAAACGCGGTAAAAACCATTTCAAGCAATGTTTCGATTCTAATTGGTGGTCTTTCGACATTACGATACTTAGAGTATCTACTACTCTGGAACGTGCCGCAAATATACTATATATTATTTTTTTATCAATTAATTGTTAACAACCTTTATTTTCACAAAAAAACTACCATTTAAATAACAGCTATGTCAAGCGCACTCGGGATAATTGAATTACTATACGGCGCAATATAAAATTGTTCAAAAATAATTACAATAATAATATTGTTCGTGTGACGTAAAGATATCAAATCCTCGCCGACGTTATAATCTAATCCAAGCACCGAACCACCCACAAGATAAAAATACGGCCCAGCATCGTGTTATCGTGACGTAACGTAACAGGAACAACCTCTTTTGATTGGCTCTCGCTCCGAATGGGCGCCCAAGCGAGAAAAGTACACAGAAAAACTACGAAAAAAGTGAAAATGCGAATACAAACGCAACATCTTCCTTTCCGTTATAATCCAAAGTGATGATAAAATATTGAAATTCGATTAGACTCGTTTATCTCGAGATAGTGAATAGATTATTCGGTCGGGTGATTCAGTGAAATAGTAATAACAGTTAACTTATGTAGCGCAATTTTGTGATAGTTCGCCTCAAGTGCGCTTCATACTAAATTACGTAACCTAATATAACAAGAAGAAAATAATATTAAAAAAAAAAATTAAAATGTGTATTCAAATTAAATTTTAAATCTTGATCGTTATCATAAATCATGAGAAAAATTGTTAAAATATGGGTTTGACCGTGCTGACCAGAAGCTAAGGGTATAAAAATTAAGATGAAAAGTATATTTTCAAATTTACAATTTTTTTTAGAGCAAAGAAAGGGAAATCAACAGTTAACATGTTAGTACTTAAAAACATCAATATGCAAGAATTAGAAGTTAACGATTCTAAAAATGCAAACAATGTGGATATAACAAATAACAACCTATTATAGATAAGCTTTTTCTATGTTTCGACGTTGAAAACAAGTGTTTTCGACTTAAGTGATGAATTTAATACTAATATTATGACTGAAAAATTAATCAATGCAAGGTCGAGGAGTGTTTCAGATTTCATATCAAATAAGGCAATTTAAAATACGATTTGGTTTGGTAACATAAAGCATTCTCTGTCATAAGAACTGATATTTTTTAAGCAATAAAAACATTACTTCCAACCGAATTCGAACAAATATCTTTAGCTATGTTTGAATACCCGATATAAATAAACAGGTTATTCTTCTTTCGAAAAACTTATTGAAGTTTGTACAATTATTGAGGGTTGGTTAGACATTGGTAAAGAACTGATTTGGTGTGTTAATCCTATTCTTTTCTTTTGATTGTTTGATAGATCGCACACGCGCGCATTTCGAAAATAAACGTTCAGCGTGGCAAGCTTAAAATAAATCACATTATTGTCATTAGTTGTGGAAAAGAATGCTAGTGTTGATAAGTATGGTACACGTGCAGTAATATGAGTTACAGAATATTATTAATTTAAAAATGTAGAGTAACGTGGGTGCGAGATACTGACATCCGGTAAAAATACCTGTGAGATATGATTGACATTCGTCAATTGTAACGATAAGTGTTTAGATACGCAAGAATGAACACCACGAACAATGGATATAAACAAACATTCCTTCTAGGTGACAGAGCGGTATATAATCATTCAATACTCCAGCAGTTATGCAAACAATGAATGGAACGATAATTTATCATCCGGTTTATGTGCGTGATCTAGTCTATGCAGTAACATAATCACTGAGGTCAGATACCGTGGCCTTGCGGCAATCCAGTTGTAGCAGAATCCATATAAAACTTGGACTCGAATTCCGATACAACTGCGACTCCAAGTTCATAACAAACGGCGCGTTAAACAGTTAACACGTCGATTAAAGCCAGTTTCTATAAGCTGAATAAGCGATATCAGAGGCTTTAGTTGTTAATGCCTTGTTGGAATAGCGCAGAGATACGCGTCGAGCTACTTAATAATGGCTTCTATGTAGCCGGTGTCTGAAATAATAACACCTCACACCAACTGGTTGCCGCTTCAGCGTAATGATGTTTGCACCGACCGTGTATTGATCTACGAGAACAAAAAAACCTCAATCGATACGCAAAGCGGTTTTGCAAGTCGGCAGCATGGTTAATAGTCGGAGGATTACAGCTGTTAAAATGAAATAATAATTTTTGATGAAGCCACAAAAAACGAGACACGTTAATTTAACCAGTGGTCTACGCATTTGACAATAAATCAGGATGTGATGGGTTCAATTCCTCGTCATTTACGTGTCGCCTGCCATCATATTATTTAGTTGTACTTTTCTATAAGCATAAACCTTTCGTTTATTTATTTCTTAATACCAGACTTTTTTTTCTGACTTGCGTTTCTCAAAAACACATAACATATTACAAACCGCTTAGTGTTATGAATATCAGGTAGGTGGGGATTTAAAAACATTATTTTTGAATATAATAATTTTCTGAACACATCCGTCGATTTCAAATTTCAAAAGTTCACACTCGTAAATCACATCGGAAATAATTTATAATTAAAATAGATTTTGCCATTACGAGTATTGATGTTCGACTTTTAGTTTTAGGTATCTTACCAAAATGGCTCCTTAGCTATTTTAAGAAAAGTATGTAAATCCAGTATCAATGATTATGACGAAAAAAAAATATTAATTATGGGTATTTTTCAATTTTGGGACTGTGATGCAAAACTGCCTATTTCCAAATTAGGCAAAATTTAGTTTTACATACCGACAGGGTCATTTGAGGCCAAGTAATCGACTAAAACCATTATTTTTACGAAAAAATTACAAAATCCTTTTTATTTTTTAAATTAAAAATCACTTTTTTCTGCAAAACGCACTATTTTCGAATTATAATAATGAACCTTTTTCTGCGAAAGCGACTAATTCCATATTATGGCAATGTGAACTATTTCCAGGGGAAATTTGAGAGTGGCCTCATTTTTTTCTGCAAAACGCACTATTTTGTCTATGATTGACAGCTGCAAGTTGTATTGGTCGTTTTGAAAGGGAAAAATTACTGTAGGTGAAGCCTTATCTTCAAATGCTACACCTACATTTGTTAGGGTGACGTGGAAAAATGAAAAAAACCTTTGCCTTGCTGAGCAACAAATGCCTTATTACGTGAAACCTGCAAAGCGACCAGACGTCATTAAATTGATGAAATTTTTCACAGAACCCGAGGAAGTAAAAAAAACGATGATGTGATTAGAGATTTTTTTTACGAATAATAATTTAAAATCAACATCTATTTTATTTTTCAACTTTTTTTGCATAATTAGCCCACAAATGTCTTGCTTTTATTATTTCTACCAGAATAAATATATAATATTTATTTGCCACATTGTTTAACTCCAAAACGCACTATTTGCAGGAAATTAAATTATCAAATATAAATTTTAAATAATATTTTATCAATTATAAAAACAAAATATTTGTAGTATTATGCTTGTGAGAGTCCGTACAGTTTTTTGGCTTTACTAAAAAAAAATATTTTTGGAAATAGGCAGTTTTGCATTATAACCCCACAATTATCCTTCTAAATTATTACACGTTCAACTAAATCATTGCTTCCACTGTTATCGGCTGTGTTGCAACTTGACTGAGAATAGACGACTGATAAAGAATCATTAGAAAATTGATAAAAAGACCCTTATCACGTGGATTACCGACGACTGAGCTGATTAACAAACATTGGTGATAATTTACTTTATTACTAACGGTACGATGATTTTCAATAAGTTTGGTTTCACCGTGTAAAATATGTGTAAGATAAATCGATTTGTGAATAATTAAGAAAAAAACAAATGTTAATTTATATTTTCGTAGAAACTGCGGTATGACATATTTAAAGAAATTAAAAATTAACTTTTTATTAGAATAATTGAATCAAAGAACATCTAAGATGTTTAAATAATCACAGTTTTTTTAAATTTGAAAATAATCTTATTGATACATATCATACCTTCAATAAAAGCACCGGTGCTCAAATTCTTAAAAAAAATGATCATGCCAACAGATCAAATAATTTTGAAGCACTAGAAATAAAGAAAGCCTATGAAATGAATAGACATATTCTTAATAATCACATTAATTTGTCTAGGAATCCAATATTAGGTATATTTCCAGTAAACTCATAAAATTGTTCTCTGGTAATTTGTTATAATTTAAATGTTATTCTATTGTTATGTTATTTTATTTTATATTTTGTTGTCCCTCTGTATGTGTATATAACCGCACACTTTGTATTTTTGTTTTGTTTAATGTTGTACCCTGATGATGCTTAGGCTAAACGAAACCGGTCGGTAATAAAAAAAAAAAATAAATCTGTGGTCTTATACAAAGTTTTTTATATCATTTTCATTTGAATGTTTATTTAAATTATAATTTTTTTGGTAATAAATAAAGGCGGTGTTGAAAATTGCAGTTTATTTTATTAACAAAACATTAAAAAACAATAAAAAAACGTCAATTCATGAAGTACTTATTAATTTTAATATGAGATTAAATTAATTTTAATACAAGGTTTGAATTCTAATATAATAAAATATTGTCGTTTTTAAATGATGAATAGTGAAATATGAAAACATTGGTTTACAAAAATAAAAGTATATTTTTAAGCCTCCAGTATCGCGCGTTGAAAACCTTTGCATAAGACATGATTCTCCAGATTTTATGGCTAAGTAGAAGCCTTACAAATACAATACACTATACAGTGGGTGAGTAAATACGTAGGACTTAAGCCTTCAACTGGGACGTGAATGCTTGACATGTTTAAAGCCCAATAATACACCTTGCTGGAGCCCAACGGACTACAGACAAGGTATCTTGAACTCCAGACATCAAGAACTGTAGACCTCAAGATAAGACGACCTCTGGGCTGTAGTACTTAGATTTGAGACTTACAAATTATCTCTAGAGACCCCTTTGAAACGAACCCCAACCGTTACTTGTATTCTGTAAGGCACTAAATCGTGCATGTGAATATGCCATAGAAATATGCTAATTGGATGGATTGATACATAAAATGAAATTAGGTGCTGTGGCAATATGATTTCTAAAACTATAAAGATTGTAAAAGAAATGAAAAAATAACTTTGTACAAAACCAAGGACATTATTGAAAAAATTATGACCGACTGGTTTCGCTTATCCTAAGTAATAGTTGCACTTAATCACCTGGAATAAAGAAAGCCATTACATTTGTCCAGTAGTCCAATATTAGGTATATTTCCTGTCAACTCATAAAAATTATCATTACTCTTTAATCACCTTCTCAGTTGAAGTTTTGTCTCTTTCAATCCATATTATCTGTCTCTTTCTCTCTGTTCCTTTGTCAAAATTTAAACGTTATTCTAATGTTTTCACACTGTTTTGTTATTTTATTTTATATTTTGTTCTCCCTCTGAATATCTATATATATATATAACTGCAAATACATATATATATATAACTGCAAACTTTGTTTTTTTTTGTTTGGTTTAATTTTGTACCCTGATGATGCTTAGGCAAAGCGAAACCAATCGGTCATAAAAATAAAAAAATTAAATCTTTGGTCTTATTCAAAATTATTTTCTAATTTCTTTAAATATGTCAAACTCTTAGAGTATACAAGAGGTAGCCCAAGCCAAGGCAGTGAAGTCAGTTTTGGACTTGTTTTTGATGATTTTAACATGACTCGGCGCAAATGGGCGTGGCTAAGACTAAGGCTCCGGTATTTATACATCCATTCATATCACATATCGACATAATGTTTTTGTGTATTCGTATAGCCACTTTTTCACAGTATTTTTATCAACAAAAATATAGCATCTAACCTAAGAAACCGTTTAGTTGTGACAAGTTTAGTGGCAAAATAAAAAATGTGGGCGGAGTCCCGCCGTTAACCAGCGAAAAAAGCCAGCTTAAGATCATTACGACAGTATATAGAAGCGTTCCAAGAAATTTGTTGTCTCTTTCTCTTTCATGGTGTACGATGTAAAAACTCGGAAAAAGTGATTTATTACAATTTCGGATGGGTTGGGTAAAACAAATTAGCTATCCCTCCATATATTGTTACTTCAAGGTCAAACTACAAAGTGAATACGAAAATATAAAGATTGTATTTACTTACTTGATTTTAAGTACTAACGAATTTAATTAAATATTTTACTAAGAAATTTCAGCAACAAACTATTGTTATTTACAAGGCAGATATAGATACAATTTCAATTATTTCGATAAGAAATCTGTTGCCAGATCGAGTAAAATGTTAAGCAAGCTTGTAATTATTTTATACTGATGACGATAACGACTATTGACCTACCTCTCCTTTATCTGCGTTGTTTCTTGCACAGTTTCTTCGTAACTAGCTACCAACCGAAGCATTTCAAAGAGAGTTGTTTAAAGTTTAATACCTGTAACAAAAGAAAAACAGTTTATTAGAAATGGAAAACAAATAATAATAATGTGAACCTTTTATAATAATATATTTTACCAATATAAATATACGAATACCACATATAAAAAAGATTAATATAACCAACTGTTCAAAATAAAACCGACGGAAACAGATATTATATTTAAGCTCACAGATTCATTCAACTCATCACTATGTAATCTGTTTCCCGGAAGGTAATAAAGCCACCCGAAGGTATGTTTGAATCTAATTGTAAAATCACCCCAGTCAGCAATAAAACAAAACACTATGTCACAAATGTTCAATACTATATAGAGTCAATTGCATCCATTTCGGACTTACATGTTATATCGATGGCCTAGCAGACATATGTGTTAGGTACAATGTTATGTAAATATTATTAACGAATTAGCAATGCAACTCTCAAGTTGATTTAAGTGGTAAGTAAATGTTTTGTGTGAAATTTTCTGAATTCATCTAGAATACATTATCATCGGTATTAATATTAATTGTGTTGCTTTAATCCTTATGTTAAACGCGAGTAAAAAAAAAATAAAGTAAAAACCCTATTTTTGAATTACCTCGTCGCACTCAACACTTGTGTGCACCATGCCATCGTTATATACCATAGATTCACTTAAAATTTGACCAGTCTGAAGATGTCCATTGCAAGGTGAAACTGATCCAGTCAAAAATATATAAATAGAAATAAGTAACAACGGTTTTTTTAATCATACATTCAAATTCAAATAATGGTTGGACAAATAATATATTTTATGGTATCATTGAATTTCGCTGTACGACTAGTACTACTAGTTGAAATTTTAATTTATTTCCATACGATTTATAGCTTAAAAAAAGGTATGAGAATAGTACGAATAATATTAAATTGTACAGATATTGTGGAGTGTAAGTTAGGAATAATTGGGTACTGTAAATAGTTATATCTATTATAGTGTTTCGTAAACCCCTCACTAGGAGGTTTTATTAAAAGTGTTTCTGTATTAATAAAAAATAATACTTGGTTGATTTATATAGCGTTGTTTTCGTGACGGAAATATCACCTCAAGGGCGACTGTGTATTGGTTATTTTAATTAGATTAAATAAGTCATATAAAAAAACCAATTTCAATGACTAATAGCAATAAAGGCCACACTAATTTGGAAATGAACAGTACCATAATAAATATACATAAAGAGATATGGTAAGTAAATCCAATATATGAAGCTTGTAATCATACAAATAAAAATACTCGATTCAAAAGAAATAGAAAGGTACATCAATACAGTGAACAAATATAAATAACAGTTCTTAAACAGGAATTAATATTACCAAAAGGAAAAAAAAAACAATTTATAAAGCAACTAATCAGGTATTTCTAATCAGCCCTAATGTCAACATTTACACATAAAGGCAAACATTTTTTTCTGTCAAGTAAAGATTGACGTTATCTGGTATGTATTCGATATCAGATAAGAATTGCAACGCATTCCCAGTATTTCAACAGAATTGTGTGGCGTGTCAGCTCACAAAAAAGGATAGGTTAACGTTTCTTAAATGGTCTGTGGCAATAAAACTACTCGTCGTTTTCAATGTAGTCGTACGGCTTAACATTGTGAAAAGAATAACAATTTTGTCGTTTATTTATTTATAAGTTTCATTTCAAGGTTCATTAGAAAATTATTTAAAAGTGAAGAATTTTAAAACAAAATATATTGCGACCCACAATTTTTTTAAACATGTTACTAAAATATACCCCCTTAATTATAAACGAAGTGTAAATATCACGCCTGGTGTAAGGGTGGAATAGCGAAATACTTGCCTTGTGACTAAGGCTTTGTGCTTCTCATTTGATGGCTTATGTCCGTTGTAACTAAACCAACGTTGAACCGGCAAGTAAAAAAATAATAAGTAAGACGGATAAAATAAGTTCAATGTATTATTTGAAAAAAAAAGACGTGAATAACACACAAGAGTCTAAACTTTCCGGGGCATTGCAACAATTGAGGTGTGGTGTGAGGCTAAAGGGAGTGGAGAAAGAAAGAAAATGGGGAAGAGGATGGTTGAGAATATGGCTGAAGCCATTTCAAGTAACATTACGATTCTGAATAGTGGTCTTTCACCACGGCGAAACTGAGAGAATTTACCACTTATACTCGTATATAGAGAGATACTCTCGGTTCGAATTTTGTATATTGCTGTTCCTCAATCATCACTCTACTAATTATGGGTATGATTCTGCACTGTCCAGAAGGTCGAGACTTGTTAACTCAAGCCATGTTCTCGAAAATTTTGGTACCAGTCTATATGAGTTTTGTCATTCTTTACGACTCGAATGAATTTTCTTTACCTTCTATTTGAACGTTCTTTCAAATGTTTATTTTTGTCCTATTTTTGTAATTACTTCATTAAAATATAATATATATGTGCTGTTCTTTCTCTGTTGTTCGTTTTATACCTTTTCGTTTTACGTATTTTTTGTAATTGGACAATGGTCCGTTAGTACATAAATGAATATACAGGATATTTTAAGACCTTAGTATTTTTAAGCTAATTTATCAATACTTTTAGATATTTTCTAGCTTTGAAAAACGCTTAGTGATATTACACAAGAATGTCCACAAACAAATTAGGAAATAGATCAAAAACAGTTCTACCCAATCTCAGAACCTTTTGTTAGCGGAGAAATTGCTCTAGTCTTGCGGATGAGAACGATCTGAGAACTTTTATTCCTTCCAGTTACCGTAAAAACATTTAATTCAATCTATTTACATGTATTTACTGACTGCATACGAGCATTCTCCAATGGGGCTTTTTCAAAACCGTGGAGTTTTTTGTAAACTTAAATATGCTGAAAACAATCAACACTTAAGGAGATAAAAGAAAGGATAGCGATAAAAAAACACATACTATCAGAATTGTATGAGCATTCATGGTGCTTGCCTTCGAATAACAGTTAGTATGGGTATCCCAGCGTTGCACGGTATATTAGTTGTTAAAATAATATGTACCCACATCAACCGTATGGCTGTTGGCTAGTTAATTATTTGTAACGCCTCGGTGGCGACCTTCAGAGATCCTAAGATGGCCTGCCGGTTTTTCAACGTTGTGCGAATGAGTAAAAAAAAGTTAAATGCATGGTACTCGCCGCGGTAGGGGCCGAATCAAATCTTATCCGATGACATTCGATTGAATATCATCGGATAAGTGGACGAAGATTTTTGCTTTTAGGTTATACTACGCAAGAGTTCCAACTGCACGGAGCCAGTAGAGCAGTGGTATCCGCATTTGAAGACGTTGAAAGAAATAGAAAGGTTGAGAAATAACCAAACATTTTTTTTGTAAACTATTTTCGCCAACAACGTGATATCTTAGGGAAAATTTTAATAAAAAAAAATACTTAAGTTAAAGAACCCTTTTGCCTTTTACAAGAAATGTTTCTACCTAAGTATATAAAAAGTCAATTAAACTAGTGTTTCAATTTATTGTAATAGTAATGGGAATATTCTCAAATAAAATATCCCAAACAATTCATTAATATAACTTTAAAAAAACTATTTATGAAAATATCCCATATGAATTACACGACCTATTAATTCAGAGCCAAGAAGCGTATAGCTCTGCCACAAGTCAATTTACAGATTGAAAAAATTTAGGCACTTCAACTTCGAACTCCAGTTCCCAAGCATCACGCTCACACTCTGTACAGATTAACCAAGTTATCTGTGCAGTCAGGGCGTCGCTATTGTAAAATATTTTAGATTAAAAAAGTTTTTTTTTTTTTTTGAAAAAGAACATTTTTTTTTTTTTTTTTTTTCACATTTTTCACATGTTAATTACAATCAGATAATGATACATATTTTTTTTTTCAAATATAATATAGTACTCTTCCATTAGAAGCAAAAGCTTGTGTATGGAAGAGGAGTGTACATTAATTATTATTGATCAAAAAATGCGCTATGGTACATATTGTTAGTAAATGGGATATAAAGATTCATTCATTCAATTCAATTTGAGACTTTTTTTAAACTTTTTTCATTAGTTTATAAATCATATGTGACTAGCGTTTTCGTACAACACGATGGAAATATATCATTGCTGGAAAGCCAAAAGGGCTGAAGCGACATATTGATTAAGAATTAGTTAAATATGCAGTTTTGATCAGTTTTTTTTCTGCATAGAATATTCTGACTCTCGTTTGACTCTGAAAACTTTTATGTCGCTTCAGCATTCTAAAATATATCTACCATTTGGGAGAAGGCTTGACTCAAACGACACAAGTTCGGGACGTTTTTAATCTTTCTGTCGCTTCAGGCAACTCAGTGAGAGCATTGAGTTAACTTTTTTTTTCAAAATTCAATTAGGTACTGAAGACTAAAAAAAACTTTAAAGGGAGCGGTGTAAACTTCCCAAAATGGCGCTTCAGCCCTTGTTCCTTTCCGGCGAGGATGTGCTTTCAGCTCACATTCCCACCTCTGTTCATAGTCAGCTGACCCGTGCGAATCCAATGCATTATTATTGCGACTGGGAAGTATTTTATTCTCAATTATTGCAGGTATGCTTTGACTTCGATGTTTTCAATGCGAAATCATAATACGCTTTAATGACTCCTCGTAAAAAGGTTTTTTCGAAAATTCGAGTTCGCTCGTTAAATTATTGATGAATGGTGAATGCTTGATTATCTGTGAGCACTGGTCATGATAATGATTACTGTAGATACGATATGAATATTATGTTTATGAGAAGCTGATTCTGTAAGTTTTTCATATAATATATCCTAAGAAAATTACAACAATTGGAAATGAAAAGATTCATTCATACTCGTAAAAATTACAAAGACTATTTCGTTTATGTAATTTGGTGAATTTCAAAGAAATTACCTTTCCAATTACTCTGTACCAGGTATGTTTCACCCTGCCAAAGGCATCCTTCAGATAATTACTTATTTAAAAGATGTTATTAAAAACCTACCTTAGCTTAAATGTACCAATTTTATGTTAGCAATAGGTTAAAACCAGTCCGAAGCAAATACAATAAATAAAGCAATGTTTTCGTGTTATTTTAACAATGATGTTGCGATGTACTCACAATACGAAATATATAGTTTAAAAAAATACGTAATAATTCAATGTGCATTCTGCGTATCTTAACAAACGGATTGCAATCTTTGGAGCACAGACGTCAAGTGGGAATGCTGTATTTGTTCTACCAATATTTCAATGGAAGATGCTCTAAGGAACTTGCGCCATTGATGCCCTTCGGCATCGGTGCATAGCTGAGAAACTCGCAAAACGCGCGCCCAACATTTGTACCCGGTTGAAATTCGATACATGAGAACGGGTCGCTTCTAGGACTCGTTCACTCCTTTCTTTCCTCAAAAAGACCCTGCACGCAGGATCCCCAAAGGTGACATAGACCCCGAGTGAAATGATTTCCCCCAAGGCCTCCTGTGTGGAGTTAATGTAAAAAAAAAGTTCTGCAGACGGTTAGGAATACTTCACCTCAATAAGGCACAGCCTATAAGGTACTTTTACCGTAGGCATGGATGAATTCAAAGTGCCGGGTAAGAAATGATATCTTATTATATTATTTTTGAAAACAGAATTGTTCAAACAAGAAGGTTGCCCACAACATGCGTTCGAGTACGATAAACAATTTGATGCAAATCGTGTAATACACATGGAGATATTCCAATGTATTTCTCTAGTGGATTATATCAAAATAAGCAACCAAAAGTCAAAGTTGGAGTTCACTGTAGCCATTGGCTCCGGGCACGGAGCGCAGGTAACGTAGGAGGTGAACGTACATACAAAACATCAGACCACCACCCCCCGTAGCCAGCCTGTACTCCCCGTGTACGGAGACATACAAAGAGGATGGAGGTAGGTTTCTGTGATAATTTAATGATGGCAGCCTGCTAGACTGAAAGCCGCAAACGTAGTACGGCGAGCAGCAGCCAGAAACCTAAACGGTACAGGCGGAACAACATATACGAGTATTATGCTCACTGATGAAAAATAATGGTAGTAATATTAGACCCCAAATACGTGCATAACGAAAGGACGCTACTTTGATGTAATATAATAGAAATTACCATGAGGTTAGTATGACAAATTTGATGGCTTGCGTGGTCGAGTGGTGGTGAGACACTCGATTACCCGTCTAGAGGTCGCGGGTTCAAACCCGACGTGCGCAAATAAATTTTATTCTATTAATATGTGTCATAACACATTTAATTCTTATAAAATAATATAAAGTCTGTTTGCGGCACGTTTCCGAGTGGTAGATACTTTAAGTATCGACCTGGTGAAAGACCAACATCCAGAATCGAAACGTTGCCTGAAATGGCTTTAGTCGTGTTTAGTAACTAAATCTGAATAGCCAGGTACTTTCCGACCTTTCCCAACTCCTTCATACCCCATTTAGGGATGCCATAGTCTGACTGGTTTTAGACGGTTGGGAGCAGTTGGGTCTCTTGTTCGGTATTCACTATTAAAATAAATAAAAAATTGAAGCAGTTAACAGGCTGTGAAAATTGCTGACTTCAAACTGATGAAATCAATAAATATTAACCTAAAGTTTGAGTACAAGACTTTGACCTTTGTTCTAATAAGACGATATGTTTTCATGTGTTTTCAATACGCGACTATAAGGATACACCTCATGTAATGTATCTTCATTATTATTTTCACTAATTTTGACACGAAAGAAAAGTTTCATTTGTTTTACTATGAAAGTAGTTTGAATTGAATCTGTTTTCGATCATATCGCTAAACGAACTCACTTGGGAATCTAATATGAGAATAAAAGCATAATAAAATAAAATATCAATATACTAACGGTCATAAAGATTCATAATCAACGTATCTTTCTGGAATTCTAGCATTCTTAAATTCACTAACAAATACATAAAATAGAAATCTGTCTCTTTTCCGAACCAAAATGCACCCGTAACTGAATTGAATTACATGGAGATTTATCTACGACCTGGTTTGTGGTTTTCCCTGTTTACAGCCAGTGCAAATCTCACAACACTGCGGTCAAAGTTGCATCGCGTAGCTTATGTAATAAAAAAGTCTTCATAGGGGCGGCGTATTTTTAACCGCCATGCAAAACAGCCGCCGGCTGTTAATTTCCAGTTCGATAATAGGCTTTTTAAATGCGTGCATGAAAAAATGTTTACAGAGACAAAGAAATACAGAAAATCATTTTTATCCTTCGCCAGACGGTGATGAGAACAATCATGCCGGGGTACAATGCGTTGTGATTTATGTATGTTTGGAAATGGCGCTGGTCGTATGAAAGGGGGAAACAAAGGAATACCCCATAGGCTTTTGATTGTCACGGTATTTTTGCAGAGATTAATTACTGGCTATTAATGATTTATTCAATATGCAGTCCAAAGAGCAATAGAATTACCATGTCTTTGTTGTGATGTCATCATCTGCAATAAAATGTTTTTTGCAATTTACATAGTATTCTCGTAGCAGGCTTTCTAAAACCTATTGTGCCTTTGTTGTACGCGCAGAGTAATAAAACTTGTACGTTTATTCATTACATTATAATATTATGTCACTAATGTGTTTTACATAGATAGGGCATCCGCATTCAAAGGTCGTGAATTGTTACGAAATTAATTTCGTCTACAGCTCATTGTTCATCGTCAAATAAACTGCCTTCCATTTTGCGACGTTTGATATTTGTACATAAAGCAACTGCAACTATTTAATATTTTAGTAAAAAAGATATATGTGACGTGAAAATACAACAACCCTATATAGGTATAGTCAAAACATTAAAAAAAATAAACATTAAATTTTACAAAGAATTCGTTGAAATAAATTATAAATTCACCGTGACATGGGGCACAGATCAGACGTCTATACCAGCTTTCGAGCGGCGAATGATGCCAAAAAGGGCATACACTCGAAACCGCGATCGGAAAAACAAGGTTGGTAAATAAGGTTGAGTTTGGTGTAGCAGGTTCAGAATAGCAAGTCTTTCAAGGTTTGAATTTTAATTAATTCTGATGAACATATTTATTACTATGATCTTAAATGTTTCCTAGGAATATCTCGGAAAGCAAATAATTTACCGCATAGAAAAATAAAATCTGGTCTTTACCTTTTATGTTATTGCTGAAAACCGATAGTGAAATTTTGGAAATCTTTTTACGGTAATAGTAAGGGTCAGTTTTTTATTAATCTAAAATTCCGAGTGATTCCTCGAAAAATATTTTGAAAAAATTGTTTAAAATTAAGCGGAATTAAATCCTCACTAAACAAACCTTAAAAAAGTGGCCCTAACCGTAAAACAAATGCATTTTGTGTTGGATCCAAAGTTGCAATAAAACACCGAATGTGTTTTCAGCTTCAGATGAATTTGGAAAATAGTGGACTGGAAACGATAATCTATACTACTTGATGGATGTGGAAAGATAAATAAATTAAAGGAAAATGGGAAACCATTCACTCACTGATGAAGTTGAAGTTCTTGTTTATTCTTACACATTGAATATTAAATGAACGAAAATCACAACAAAACACCACACCTAATATTATATAACTTGAAAAACAACAACAAACCGAAGACTAAACGAGACACCAACGAACAACCACGTTTTTTCACATCAGAAACTCTTCTGCTGCGATTGTCACTTGTTTCGAACACCATTTTGTTCCATACAGAATTCGATATTGCGAACTGAATGAAAAGCACAAAGGTAAAAACCTAACAAATTATCACTTTGAAATCCAACATTATGCATAGTTAATAATGGTATTTATGCAAAACCAAATACTAAAATGTCAATTTAAAAAGCGTTTAAAATCTATTTAGCGTTAAAATATGATCGGTCACAGGCCTCTCGAGTCGGAACAATCAATCAAGAATAATGTTTAAACACTTGTCCAATAACCACAGCCATTGGCTGCGATTAGTTAGTTGCGTTGTGTTGAGGAATAGCAAGCCGGGCTTTGTCCGAGGCACGCGACAATAATTGTACTCATAACGAAACAACTTACTTTTTTAACGCATGGCCATGGAATACCTTCCTACAGCGCAATTCAGAAAGTAACTTTGAAATTAAAGCCGAATCCATAGATCGCAAATATGAGAGTGACTTTGGCACTTCGGAAATTTTGAGGTGGAGAAACGGTTTTTTTTTTTTTTTCATTGAATTTTTTACAAAAACATAACATTTTTCTACAGATTTTTGACTTCCTAAACTAGGCATATACCCGTATCATGGTGGTCAACATTCTAAACATTTATAATATGAAAAATAGCACTGGTCAATAACAAAATCAAAGACAATAATAATTAAAAAAACAACAATTTTCTAGTTAGTCAGGGAATGTCAAGATGGACCACAGCAGACACGGCATAACTTACTAAACATAGCTAAATACGGTTTGATCAGCGTATTAATTATGTACAATATGTTAATCTTAGAATATGTATATCCATGAAGAAAGGGCATTATTTTTTAGAACTGAAGAATGCAGAAAATCTGTCATTTAGAGCAGCAAAAAATAATTTTAAATTTTGAAACATCCATGCACTGTAAAAAAATAAGACAAAACGCCATATCGCCTGTTCCATGTAATATTTTATAAATTATTGCGGAGCTGCGTAGAAAGGTAACAAGGTATCTACTAGTAAATAATGAATAAACTAATCGTATCCGGATGAAAATCATTGTACTTCCATTTTTTTTCCTGTGGAGTGACGAAAAATTACTTTCACGCAGATAAATCGAATTGACGAACAGAAAAGCGAACTCTGCGCCCATTTATAACATTCAAGTCGCCCGCTACGTCATTTCTTCATCCGCTCCGGATAGTGACGAGCAGAAACGAGACATCCCATTCGAAAAATTGATAACAGCCGAATAATTTGGTTAATAAAAAACCATCCAAATTCTGGCTTCGTTGTTTTTGTCGGTGTTTCTTTTAGGAATTAACATTTGGGCGTTAGTGTTTTTTTTAGCCAATTGCTATCAGTTGTTAATAGGCGTTTTTATAGGTGTCCGATCGCTTTAATCTCGTGTTTTGATTTCATATATCGTCGCTGAAAAGGTAAAAGGGCTTAAGCGACACTTTGGTTAAAAATGAGTAAAATATGCAGTTTTGGTCAGTTTTTTTCTGCATCGAATGCTCTGACTCTCGTTTGATTCCAAAGACTTTTTTTTCGGGCCTTTCAGCCATCTAATATATATACCATTTGGGAGAAGGCTTGACTCAAGCGACACAAGTTTTGGACTTTTTTTGCTTGTTGTCGCTTCAGGTAACTCAGTGGGAGCATTGAATTATCTAGTTTTTTTTTCAAAATCCAACCAGGCACTGAAGATTTGAGAATTTTACTGTAAAACAGAAAAAAAAAACTTTTAAAGTGCTCTGGTGTAAACTTCCTAAAAGACCGCTTCAGCCATTTAACTTTTCCAGCGACAGTATTTAACTATCTGCTTTGCATTGTACAGATATTTTGTAAGTAACTAGGTAGGTTTTCATTTTCAGTTAAAGGTTTTCTATTAATTCTGTACTGTCTCATTCATTATTTAAATCTTGACACCTTGTCCCACAAATCCGAACCTTTCTCACTGCAATAGTTCGCAACATCAATGAATACGTAAATTCTGTTGTTGTTTTTATTTTATAATGCTTACCTTGCCTCAATTGATACCAAAGTAAAATATTAAAGTGTCATTTTAGGTACTTCGGGTGAATTTATACATACTAAAACTTTATTTAATGGCCCAGTGGTGATATTTTGCAAAAATACTCCATAGAAGTAGAATTTTATGATAAATGACACCAACCCTAATGTATAAGAAAATTAACAGAGTAAGGACAAAAGTAAAAATGAACGTAGCAGGAGTGAGATCGCTAAGATGTATGTGTGGTCAAATCTTAAAGTGACAATATATAGAGAGAAAGCTAATTCTTTTCACCCAACCTATACAGATTTGGAATAAATTACTTTCTCCGGGTTTTCACGTCGTACACCGTGAGAAAGAAAGAGACAACACATTTTCCTGAATTATCACACCACTTTAAAGTATTTTTAGAATGTTCTTCGTGTTCCGCATCTCCGTTGACTCCGCTCACACGTTATGATGCTTAAATAAATTGACATTACTCAACGGTTTATTAGGTTACACGTTATATATGTATTTATACTAACAATACTGTGAAAAGGTGGTTTTAGGAATAAACAAAAAACATTTTACCGACATGTGTTATGAATGTATGTATACATACCCTAGCCTTTGTCCTAGCCACGCCCAGGTTTGGTGAATTAGAACATGACTAAATAATGCAGGGGCGTTGAAAGCTTAAGTTTAGACGCGTAGAGTGGATGAAAGGAGAAATGAGGGTCGGAAGTAAACAAGGGGCCTAAGTAGGTGGGAGAATAAAATGTGGGTGCCCCAGAAAGAGATAGAACAGTCAAGTCAATCAAATACTTAGGTCAGGTGCCAAGAATCGGAACCGCAGAAGAGTAGATATGAATGTCAATTAAATCAGAACACGGCTGTTAGGCATTTCATACCCTTCGCTTACCCGTGCGGGGAAATGACATGATGGTTAAAAAGTTGTTTAGTTATCTCTGAGATAAAAAAAATGGATTAAGGTTAAAATATACTTTATTGAATTTGAAATCTGACAAATTGACGGAAGAAGGGCGTAATCTCTAAAGCTACAGAATGTCAACTGGGAAGCTGGAAAACGTTGACATTGGTTCAAATTAACGCCGGTCGTGGCGACACTGGGCGACAATTGGTCGATACGGCCAAGCAATTACGGCGACACGACAGCATTAGGGGCGACACAATAAGATGAGAAAGGACGACAGAGGATTTACAGAAAGGAGGAAGTGATGGGAAAATATGTATCGAGCTTTGTATGGAACCCGAGGAAGTGGAAAAATTCAAAGAAATGGAATCAGATTTATCATTCTTTAGCTATAATGATGACAGAATATTTTCCCGGAACTATAAGTAATACTGCCCCGAAATAAAATTATTTATCAATTATAAAAAAAAACCTTTTCATATTTATTGTTGCCAACTGGTTTCGTCACTTCCGTTACATCTTCACGGTAAATAAAAGAATCACACATTGTACATTATCTCTTAAAGATTAAAACTTTTTTAAATCATTTGTGTTTAATACATGATATTAATTTGTCAAAATAAAAACCGACTTTTGATTTCAACCCAAAATAATTTTCTATTTCCCCTGCACAGATTACCTATCATTTAAGCTATTTTCCACTGAAACAATTGTAAAATTCTGCTGAAGAAATAAGTGCTTTCCGAAACCGATCGATAATAAGACGTTGGCGATAGTTTGCAAAGCCATGTTTTCTTATTAGAAAATTTGATCGCTCAAAAACGTTATTAAAGCTTTTTAAATACGTCGAGAAGAACACACATTGGTCTTACTTTTAACCAGGTCTTTTTGTGAGTATTTTTATGAGCCCGAAAACAGTTACAGGCCTGTAAAAATGCTTTGAAGTGTAAAATCTTATCCTTACAAACCTTTTTTCGGATTTTGTTTTATTGTATAATGTGGCAATAGAAGTTATTTAGAGAGCGTTTGAAAACATTTTTAAATTTGTACCAGAATTTTACAAAATAAATAATAACATACTTTACGGTGATGTTTTTTTTGCCCAAATCCAAACAGGCGACTAGCGTTAGTATTACTTTCAATCTTCGAGAGACAATGTATGAAGAGAGAGCTAATTACTTTTACCCAACCGATACAAACTTCCGAAAAATCACTTTCTCCGGGTTTTTACGTCGTACACCATGAGAGAGAGAGAGAGACAACAAATATAATACTCCGCTTCTACGTACTGTCACAATGATTTTGGGCTCCTGGGTCACCGCGGGACTCCGCCCACATTTTTTATTATGGCACTAAACTTGACACAACTAAATGGTTTTTTAGGTTAGATGCTATATTTTTATGGTATCAATACTGTGAAAAAAGTGATTACACGAATAAACAAAAACATGTCGATATGTGCTATGAATGGATGTATAAATACCCTAGCCTTGGTATTAGCCACGCCCAGGTCCGCCGAGTCAGGTGAAAATCATCAAAAACTGACTACACTGCCTTGGATTGATACCACTCTATATACTCTAAGCTTTCAATCTTATCGCCACCCGGTTAAGGAGTTCGTGATTTAGTCAGAATGTCAAGGTCTTTTAGGAAGTGCTTTACCTTAAAACAGGTATTTGTAAAATTATAAATAAAATTAATCTAACTATGGCAAGTAAAAAGATCGAAAGGGCATAGTCTCTTACTTATCCCTTTCACTAAAAACAACATTTGGCTAAAGAAACTTTAGATACTTTGCAACAAAACTAAATAATGTACTTCCACTGGCCATTAGACAGAAGGCAAATTATGTAAAATATAAATTAGACACCAAGATTTGGATCTCCAGCCTAGGCAGATCAAACATTAATGAATTCTTTAAAAAAAAAAAAACTTGTTGTGAACTAATAAATTTATTATGATGGTTTAATATTATATTGTTGTTGTAAAATTGTAACTTTATATTTTTATTTCTATTTTTTAAATGTTGTGTAGACTGCTAACTGTAAACTACGCCTGCTCTCAACACAGGAATTCCTAGCGAGATAGGCACAGAACTACCACCTTTATGTTGTAATTTTTGAAAAGAAAAGAATAATAAAAATAAAAAATAAATTAAATTAAAATAGTGTGACAGAATTTTGGAAACATTGAATTTTTAATCACATTTTCATCACGTTACAAATTATTTGGCAAACTGAAAAACAACAAAGGAAAATAATTCATTTGCTCGTGCCAATAATTTAAATTGTCTCATTGTGTAGAGATAAAACTGCACTGTTGGATAATAATATTGGATGTATTAATATGAAACAAGTGTAGTTTTATTGCGAATTATTTAGCACGATGCATTATTTAAGCAGGGGTGCTATTTCGTTCAATTAAAATATTTCGTATCTGATAACCTTGGTGACGATTCATCGTTTCAGTTTGCGATATGTCGGTAGAATGGTTACAGTGATCGAATGGTTAAGACGCCGGACTACGAATCTAGAGGTCCAAGGTTCAATTCCCGGAATGTGCAATTATTTTTTATTTAATCGATATGTATTATTTCACATCTAATTCATATAAAGTATATATCTAAAATAAAAAGTATATTTTGGATACTATATATGGATATCGCCCTGTTGAAAGAAGACCATTAAGAATCAAAACGTTGCTTGAAATGGCTTTAGTCGTGTTTGGTGACCAGATCTGAATAGCCAGGTACTTTCCAACCTTCCTCTTCCCAATCTCCTTCCCTTCCTTACTACCTTCAGCCCCACAACATACCCTATTTGGGGAGTCTCACTGGTTCTAGACGGTTGAGAGCAATTGAGACTCTTGTACGGTATTCGTATATATATATTTTTTAAATCGACACGTCCCAGAGCGGCAGATAATATAATATCGCCCTAGTGAAATACCATTCAGAATCGAAACGTTACTTGAAATAACTTTAGCCTTGTTGGGTGACCAGATCTGAATAGCCAGGTGATTCCTAACCTTTATTTTTTCCATCTGCTTCTCCTTCCTACTAACTTCAGCCTCACTACATACCCCAATTGGGGATGCCATCGTCCCACTGGCTCCAGACGGTCGGGAGCAGTTAGGACTCTTGTGTAGTTTTTTTTTTATTATTATTTATTTATTAATTAAATATCTTGCTTACATACTCGTACATAACAATCCCGATGAGTTATAAAAACTCACTCTAGGACAAGGGAATTTAAAGGTCTACATGATTTACAACAAAATACAAATACTAACATAAATCATAATAAATCAAACAATATAAAATAACAAGAAATACAGTATAAAAAAATAGTAATTAGTATGAATATAATATAAGATACAGCGAAATTATAAATAGAATCAAACGGAGAGAAAAAACCCTGAAGTGCAGTAAATGAGAATGTTTTTACTCTACTGGGAAAAGAATATTCACTATGAAAAATGGTATGTGCGGTGAAACTAAGTATGACCGTATTAAAAATGTAAATATCCGACAAGAATGCAAGGCTGATGTGAGCGTAATGAATAGAATCAAGAAAGAGACGTTTAGATGGTTTGGGCATGTAGAGCGAATGAACAAAGAAAGGAGTGTGAAAGAATATATGATGAGAAAGTGAATGGAAGAAGAAGTCGAGGACGCCTGAGAAAGACATGGCACGATCAAGTAAATCAAATACTTGAATCGGGTCATCTGAAGAGTCAGAATAACAGAAGAGTATGTTTGAGACGATCTACGAATGTGAATGAAGCAAGGAGTGTGTGCCAAGACAGAGTTATATGGGGGTACGTCCTCTCTGCCTACCCCTGCGGGGAAACGGCGTGATGGTTAGTTAGGTAATTAAAAATGGATGGGCGTTAAACAAAACACCTCTACATTTCCTCTAATAATAAAAATATTTCGAACCTCCCACAACGCATTATTAAAAAGTTCAGAGTGGTTCTAGGTTTTATGTTTTTCATAAAAATCTCTGTGACCAAAATGGTTTGATAAGAATTCCACGCGTTCGACCTGTTCGTCGGTCACGGTTTATCAGCGCATTGCACTTGCCATTGAAAGAAGAAACATAAAAAAATAAATATTTCATTCATTTTATATAAGAAAGCACATCCGACTTGTTATATATAGCGGGTCGGTTTAAAGAAATTGCCACCAGGCAATAAATCCGCCTATAGTCTATTTTACGTACTTATAATATATATGGTTTACTAGTAATCTTAGAGTATATAAGAGGTAGCCCAAGCCAAAGCCAGTGAAGTCAGTTTTGGACTTGTTTTTGATGATTTTAACATGACTCGGCGCAAATGGGCGTGGCTAAGACTAAGGCTACAGTATTTAAACATCCATTCATATCACATATAGACATCATGTTTTTGTGTATTCGTATAGCCACTTTTTCACAGTATTTTTATCAACAAAAATATAGCATCTAACCTAAAAACCGTTTAGTTGTGTCAAGTTTAGTGGCAAAATAAAAAATATGGGCGGAGTCTCGCCGTTAACCAGCGAAAATAACCAGCTTAAGATCATTACGACAGTTAATAGAAGCCGTCCAAGAAATTTGTTGTCTCTTTCTCTCTCATGGTGTACGATGTAAAAACTCGGAAAAAGTGATTTATTACAATTTCGGATGGGTTGGGTAAAACAAATTAGCTATCCCTCCATATATTGTTACTTCAAGCTAGTAATCTATAAAATATCACGTTATGTATCTTGACTTGCCAAGAAAAAATATTAGTTCCTTTAATCAACCCATTTCAAATTTAGAATAATGTCTACTCAAATACACTAAAGGCAAGCATCTTATTAAGGTAGGTAGGAATCTGAAAACATTATTTTTAAATTTGATAATTGAAATTATCAACAGTTCCAAATTTAATAAGTTCATATCGCTACTCGCAAAGGAAATTATTATGTTCACATAATGATTAAAAAATAATAGTAACCACTTTCCAGCAAAGTAAAATTGAAAATAAAATGGTTTATAAAACCAAGCATCTATTTAGAATGTCAAGTCACACGAAGTTTTGTGTTTTCTCGAAAAAGTTATTATGGTAGATATAACATGTGGGTATGAAATATATTTAGATTAAAAATATATATTTATGTAGATGTAACACTTTAAAATATAATATATAGTCTCTGTTTTGTATTATCTACTATGTATTACGTTTGATAAATAAAATTTACAAAAATATGCATATATGAAAACAAAAAATAATTTAGGGAAGCGAAAACCTTAGATGAATTAAATAATTTAGATACGTTACTGAGACAACGCAGGTGAATGCACTAAACTGAGTTCGATTTACTGCGTTTAGTATCACACGTACATTCGTTCGACAGACAAGCTGTCACCAGGCTGCCACAAACGCATCGCTAAGCTCTTTTCTGAGATAAAATGCCTTCCTGTACTTTTGACAAGTGTAAAAATCATTCACGTGCAAAAAACAAATATCATAAAGTTTCTTTTCATGCGTAAGTACACACAAAACACTTATTATTTCAATAAATACAATTTATTATTCACAAGGTTTTTAGCCATGTTGCGTTATGCCCGATTATAACAGTAGCGCAGGACGTTCATATAGCTATCTCATCCGTACACAGATATTCCTTTTGGTATGAAATCAGAGCGTGCCACATTTATCGTTCGATTTGTATGAATATGCCGTGTCTTGTATTTTATGTCTATGGCGAAACTCGTGTTTCAATTCGAGACGATCACAACTAACATACATGGATACATTTTTTTGCAACATTAGTAAATTGGCCGCATTTTGTAATTAATTAACAAGAAATGCTAAAATCACTGGTGAAGGTATCGAGCTCATTCAAACATATGTATATGTAGTAGGAATCGCTTATTAATAATTTTATTTGCGACTACGTACGCACAAACGAGTGTAAATTCTTAAGATTTGAAACTGATGTCGATTGAAATTATTAAATTGTAAAATAATATTTTCAAATCTCTGCCTACCTACCTGTATCATAGGAAACATATTTTTTAAATTTGAAATGCAATTAGTATTTTTTTTTTGGCAAGTCAAATAGCGTCGCGTAATTCACGAGTTACAAATATTTATTTATTTAATTCTATACGCCCTCATGGGCTTTTACATAACACAAGATATAAAATAACTGTGACATAAAAAATAACAATGATTAGCACCCAAAAACATGATGAAATTGATAGAAATATTATCTTGCAAATTAACACTAGTATTTTTGAAAGAGGTATGCTATTATAGCCTTCTTGTAACTATATATCAATTAAATTATATTTGTGTGATAATATCTAAATGGTCAAAAGGAATTTCACAGTAAACATCGCAATTATACCTACGTACAAGTTGTAAAACATCAGGCGTAGTTAAATAATCTCCAACAAACATAAGGAGGCATATATTTGATATGATTAAAGACAATCGGCAACTGGAGAGACTAATATGAATATATTGTTTTAAACCACTTTTTATTGTGTAAACGTTTTTTTATATTATATCGTCCTGGAGAAGGTTGGTGTTTTTACCCAAACTAGTTGACACGTGAATATGTATACTAATAAAGTGGTTTAAAACAAAATACACTTTTATTTAAATTATAATGTTAGGTCAAAACGTATTTGCTTCCTTTGAAAAAAAAAATAAATAAACGATTGTCGGTAATCGTAGTTTAATCTCGCAGTTTCATATTTCGAAAAATAAAACTACGAGACGAACATAATAAGACGAAACAAAATACAATTTTATTCTACAAAACATTTCTCCAATAGAATACAATACTTTGTAATGAAAGAACAGACGAATGTCTAGACACTCTAGACTAAAATATGTTGCTTTTAAAATTTACTGCATTAGAAATTTATATTTATTTACGTGAAAAGATATAAACCCTCAAATGTATATTACCTACAGATATTTTCATTGAGCATTCATTACTTATTTCCAAAAGGAGTTTTTCGTAGTGAGTTTAGAACTCTCAGTTATACTTTAGTCAAGCATCCTACCCACAGGGCTACGGACCGACCACATATGTATAAAATAAATATTTAATTGATATACCTATTTACTCGTACATCTATTTCTTATTTTATAGTGAATACCCCACAAGAGTCCCGACTGCTCCCAACTTGGGGTATGTTGTGAGACTCACTGTAGTGGAAAGGGGAAGGTGATAAGGACGAGGAAGGTTGACAGGCCCTATCTGTTCAGATCTGGTCACTCAATCCGGCTAAAGCCATTTCAAGCAACGTTTTTATTCTGAGTGGTGATCTGTAACCAGGGCGATACTTATGTAATATTGTGTACCATTCTAGAACGTGCCGCAAATATAATTTTTATCATATTATTTCATTTGAATTAAATGTGAAATAACACTGATTAATTAAAAACATTTTTTTTGCTCACGCCGGGAATTAAACCTCTGACCTTTGAATTCACAGTCGGAGCGTCTTAGCCACTCAATCACGTAGGCCGTCAAAAACTATATATTAATAAGTCAGATTTAATAATCGATTACACGTTAATTCATTTATGATGTTACGATAGGTACCTCTGATATTCACCATGGAGTCCTTGAACGGAAAAAAAGTTCAATTCATCGGAAATGAGTTTAAAAAAAAAAGAGTAAAATTATGTGTATATTTTAAGACGAGTTATATGACCAGTACGAATAATTAACTATTTTAAAGATAGTTCATTTGAATAATTTATAGGATGTGAAGCGTTTTTTTATTGCAACTCCATAAAACTAATTGTTCTCAGAATTAAGATTTCGATTGATACAACATAATTCCTGGAAAGCATTTGTGGTTTCCTCACTTTTTACAAAGAACAAAGATTTTCATTGTTGAGCTACTCTCGATAAAATAAAATAAACTAATTTCAAACGCACAATGAGACCAAGATGTCAAACGCGCACATATTTGTAATAGTATATAATTTCTTAAGATGTGTGAATTTTAATAACATGTTTTATATATTGATAATTGATAAGATCATCTATATTTACCTTGTATTCTATATCCTGTTGACAAACTATTTTATTGTAGTTAAACGGGATGATGATTTTTCGAAGAACAATAAAAAATAATTTAAAAAAAAAACATTTTTAGGCATCGAAGGGGAAATTTAAAACATAATAATTTTTGACAATAAATTACCTTTACACCACATGAATAATTGCTGGTGCGATGCTCCACTTAATGTGACGGTCAAATAAAAAACATCAACTTTATTATTATTAACTGCTGACGCAGACGGACACAATTTGTAAGCAATTGACAATTGACTGAGTTGCATTCATTTGATTCAATTAAGTTTGAATAAAACGCAGGCTACTTATCCAGTGAAAGCTAAATTAATGCCTACGCAACACCACATACAAACTTTATACATCACACTCCAGCATTATGAGCCGATGTTTTTCCTCTTCGTTATGAAGATTTTCCTAGCCCTTATTATAGCATAATGACTTTGCCCGTGTTTCAATTTTTTTTTCAATTATTTGTCGCATTGGACAATATAAAATATGGAATAAAAATAACATCTCGGCACCTAGTAATTTTTTTGACAGTTAAACTAATGTTAAAAGTTCATGGCGGAAATTTCGTTGCGAGCTGAAAATAGCTGCATTGACCTTGAAAATTCTGACAGGAAAAATAATGCAATTATTAAGATGTCAAAGCTCAATGTTTGTGTGTTATTTGCTGATTATTATTATTATTTTGTTTACCAAAATATCTCCAGATTTATAGTTAAGATATAATATATCGTCGTCAGCGCGAAAATAACTCCTATGTGTCGAAAGCGTAATTGTTCAGGAGGAAATTCAAAACTGATTTTTGAGAGTTACAAATTGTTTTTTTGAGACATTAAAAATACGCTTTGTTGTTTTAGATGCAATAATATATTTTCACGAATAAAAACATTAAAAACTTGAAGTACAAATTGAAACTCTACGCAATGTCATATTTAACTCATTTTTGTAGAATTGACCACATAGGAGGTATTTTCGCGTTGACGACCATATTACTCTATATGTTATATGTTACGACCATATTATTACATGTTGCGTAATTTATACCAGCATATTGCTGAATACTATAAATTGTTATAGAGTTAGTACTAAAGTTCCAGTATTTTTTGTTTAAATATAGTTTTAGTTTCTTTTTTTGATATTACGGTTATCTACACGTTTTTAACATATTATGTCACTATTTACTTTGGATAATAATAATAATATTTGGATGATTTTTATAGCGCCGTTTTTGTGGAAAATCACCTCAAGGGCGCTGTACAAATCTTAATTTCTACTTAATATTAATTCTTAGTTTATATAAATATACCTACAGCAACATACTTACCTGGCAGGACAGAATCACCATATCATAATAAACTAAGAATGTACACCTCTCCAGTGACGGCTCGTGACTTTTTAGTGTGTTTCAGTGCTAAGATTAAAAAAACGTCATGATTGATAATGTTGTGGCCAAAAACGTATTTTTTATTTTTTATTTTTTTTTTATTTCAAAAAGTTTTTGGTATAAAGATTTTCAAGTTTTTTTTCAGTTTTTGTGGGTCATTGACCCAAAAAAACTGAAAAAGAACACTAATGATAACAATAATAATGATAATAATAATATTTGGACGATTTGTATAGCGCCGTTCCTGTGAAAAATCACCTCAAGGGCGCTGTACAGATCTTACTTTCTATCGTTACATATTAATTCCTAGTTTAAATAAGAAAATATACAGGAACATACTTACCTGGCAGGTCCCATCAGATAGACACAATTATGAACTTAAAATTATGATTATTATTTAATTATTATTATAATTATTATTATTATTTTTTATTTTTTTATCTTTTGTATAATCTTTTATATAGCTGATTATGCTTTGTTAATTATCATTTATGTAAAAGCCTTGCTGGGCGTAATACAAAAAGGTAATTATTTCCACAGGTGTGTGATTAAATCAGAAATCCAAAAATAGTACAAAGAAGGTAAAGCATTGGATTATTACACGTCAATTCATGTTAGAGGTACGGTCTACGAATACTATTGGTTGCTTGAAGTGCTTAAGAAAACCAAAGTTGAACTTGTATCTCTTATTGTCGGATGAGATACAAGAAAATATTTTCAATTCAACGTCTCTGAAACGAGCTTACCTCTGACGTACTTAATGCTAGCTTAAAAAATATTTTCAAGGTTAAGGAAAAAAAAAATGTTCTCTCTCTACCATCACAATTGTTCATATCCACCCACTTTAATTCCGTTCATTCCTTTCCCCGTACATTTACTTTTAAATAAAATACATTTTTGCATTAACATTCACACCATGCGGAGAACAATATTATTATTTGTAATTTACTTCCTACTGTGAATCTAGGTTGATTGGAGGAAATTATAGCCATCTGGTAACAAACAATAAATACATATTAAAGTAATGAAAGAATAACTTTGTTTAAGACCAGGGAATATTATGTTTTATAGACCGACCGGTTACGCTTAGCCTAAGCATCATCAGGGTACAAAATTAACCAAACAAAAAATATAAAGTGTGCGGTTATATATGTATACAGAGGGCGAACCAAAATAAAATGAAAACAGAACAATGAGAAAAAAATAGAAAAACATTTAAATTTTAACAAAGGAACAGAGAAAAGATACAGATAATATGAATTAAAAGGGAAAAAACGTCAACTGAGAAAGTGATTAAAGAATAATGAAAAATTTGATGAGTTTTTCGGTCAAAAAAATTGAAATTATATCCGTGATCTTGTACAAAGTTATTTTTTAATTTCTTTAAATATGTCAAACCACAAAGTAATTGCTTTCTAAGAAAATATTTAATGTGTATTAAGTGTCAATACATAAATAAGTCACCGAGTATCTAATCAAAAACGATCACCTTGACAAATATGACAAGAAAAAACTGCCAGTAAGTTGAAAGCTCTCAAACCAAAATTCTTATTTCCACAGAAATTCTCACAAAAAGTTGAATGTTCGCTTAGTAATGTTAAAAATTCGATCAATTACTTCTAATTATGCACCGTTCGTAAATCTAACAAGATATTTCGGTACTTTTACAAAAGAACGCCGTTACGACAGCCATACTTCGGTACGTGAACTTAGCAGAAGTGTACTATTGTGAATTTTAATTGGGAATGTTCTCAACACTTTGGTGGGATTGGAATGATAATAAAAATAATTGTAAATCAGTGTGTAATGGCGAGTGATTACTGGGTAATTCATGATTAGTCTTGTCACGCCTATTCCGCTATTACTATTTCCATACAACAAAGGAAAAACATACGCGAGATGGGGTCTTTGCTGGAAATAGGGGCTAATTCGCACTCCCGCAACTACGCTGCCAACATTACGATTATTCATTTTAATTTTTATTTAACTGTTATTTAATTTTTATTGATATTAATTATTATACTTTTAAAAAGAGTATTAGTACCCAAAAATACACATTGTTTGGCTTTCTAGTGCATGCAAAACTACAAATTATTATCTGTCAATACTCTATGGGTAGTTTTAAAAATGTCTAAGGTTTCCAGTGCATACAATTCTTAAAGAGTAATCTTTTGAATTATTTATGAAATGCATACTGGAATATTAGGTAATACGTTAAAAAATGCCTTTGCTGTGATATTTCAGTATGTTTTTCATAGAATTTAAAGGATAACACATAAATAAATGTATTCACTTTTTTACATTTTTCAACTACTCATAGAAAATTTGCAGATAAATCATTTATAGGAATTTTTGTATTAGAATGTATAAAGTGACGTTTAGCATCATTTTTGAGTGCTAGCCCTTAAGCTCATATAATATGGCAGATTTGGTTTTGAACCAACCACCCAGTTCTGCCGCCCAAAAAAAATAAGTTTGAAAATTCACGTGTTTTGAGATACGTTTGATAGCATAGGTACCTTTTAAAGAACACTCAAATGCAAAAATGCCAGATCTCAAAAGTGGTTACCACGATAAAAAACTTTATTCGTTTTTTTCTTTGTTCGTTTATTTGAATTCTGATAAGCCGTCAAAGTGCATATTTATTTAGAGCTCTAAAGACCAAATAACTTCATTGTTTGTCCTTGCAAATTGTAATACGTATATAAAAGTGAAAATGAAATAATAACTTTTATTTTTAATTTTTTTGACCAACCGGTTTCAAAATCCGGGAACAAAATTAAACTTAACAAAAAAATACATAGAGTGTGGTTAAATAAATTCATACTAATAGAGGGAGAACACAATATAAAATAAAATAAGAGAACAGTAAGAAAACAAAAGAATAACATTTTTATTAAACATGTCAAACCAAAAAAACACAAAAATATTGATTGATGTTTATGTGTCCAAATAAATTTATATATTTATTTTGATTATTAATATTAATAAGCTGAAAATATTTATGGCATTAAAATAAGCGGAAAATGTTGATTGTGTAATGATAGTAGACTTAGTGGGCTAGCGGAGGAATCGAACCCACGACGCCTGGATGTGAAACCGATTTGTCAACTCGGTTACTAATATAGGTAGGTAGAAGTGAAGATGCGAAACTTCAAAGTCCATTATCTCAGTATAACATATTAAGAATTACGACAGTGTATTTGCCGGAGTGTGAATAAATTATAGAATACTAAAAAATCAAAGATTTTCAAATAATGTGAAAATAAATTAAAATAATAGTCTGAGTGTCAAAAATAATGTAATTAAGGGACTAGCATGTGAATACAAAAAATAGGTCCATAAATTGAAATAACCCAACGCCATGGAATGGAAAAAAAGAGATTGGAAAAGAAACGAATGGATAAGGAAGCAAACAAAAGGCACTGGATAATTGGATACGGCGAAAAAAGCCAATGGCAATTGGCAGGACACATCGCTCCGAGTCTAGAAAATCAATGGTAGATAGGAGAGGAACCAATAAAGCTTAAGGCCGCTGGATCCATGAGATAAACAAGTTAGACGAAAACACAGGGCGGCGTAAACCAAAGAAAAGATTAAGTAGTCTGGGAAAGCCTTCATCCAATCATGGTTACATATTGGGTGATAATTATGACATTCAACTAGAAGAAATCTTAGATTAGTTTTAATGTAAAATTCTCACATCACTACTTAACCTATATAAATTGTTTAAAACCGATGGACGACGGATGTAATGACGTCGCCATAGTCTGATTAATGCAGTATCAAGAACACTAATATTCCATCGGTCTATTTCGATGGGTGAATGTGTACCATGATAATTATTTTGAGTTAAAACTATGTAACTTTGTGAATATGGTAAGGTGACATCATAGTACTGTAGCATTTAAACAAATGTTTACACGAAACCTACTAAAACCCAATACAAACAAGACTATCCTCCAAAAAGGACCTCATAACATGGTAATAATAATCTTTCGGCGAAACATCAATCACGTTAGTGATTCCGTTAAACTGAAAACGGCATTATCGTTATCACAAAGTCAACATTGGGGTTATGAGGTGTTTTTTAATTAAAGAATGTTTTATTTTTCAAATAACAGTAAAAACAGGAAAATCCCATGGGGTTTGTACTTTACGTAGACTTATTTGCGGCAGTTAAATTGACATTCCAAAGCTTTAAAGCTCACTACGAAAATGGCGTTGCGAGCTGACACAGTTGCGTTAACTCCAGACTGAAAATTAATGCAAAGTTCACAACGCTACAGCTCAAAAAACTCGATTACTGGTCATTTTTTACGCAACAGTCGAACTTAGTTTGCTTATTAAATTCGCTGAGGGCTCATCTGGTGTCTTCCGCATCAATGCTGGGAGTAAATTAATTATTTGAAAATTTCGCATCCATGCTTTACCTGGTGGTTAACCTAATCTAACTGTTACAGCCTGTTATTAGCATGTCTGGGAATACCTTTGTGATAGATGATAATACCGACGTAATTGTATAGCTCGGGGCAATTCAAATAGACAGCTAAGTAATAAGAATACTTTTTTTCGTGAGTTTTGAACTAGTCACCGCTCCAACTCTATTTGGAACCTTATCTTTTATACCTGCAATTTACGGCTGGTAAGGGTAACGGCCCACCATACTAGTAGCCAAATTCATGTAAAAATATTGCCCAATATAATATATTGCGCAATATTTGTACATGCATTTTGCTATTATATTATGATTGAATCAAAGATTTACGCTATAAATCGCCAAAAAAATCCAAGATCGATTTCCATCTTATAGTTTCTAATTTATTTTCGTTAAATATATTATAATGAACATCTTAATATTAACATTATTTTTATAAGGTATTTAAGGTATGTGAACTAGAAATCAGAAAATAGAATCGATAGGAAAATATTTATAGTATTTGCATTATTTTTATAGACTTATAGTTTGATATTTTATAATTCATCAAATTTTATATTTGTATATAAACACCTGTCACTAAAAAGGAAAAACTAAAACTAGCAGAACTAAATAATATTAAACTTAATTAAAATAAATTATAAAAAATATGTTTTTTTTAATATACGTATTTATGTAGGGGTGGTAGAGCCGAATTTAAAAGGCCGCTAAGCAAAAAACATTATTTTCTTTAGGGGATGAAATGATAGCAAGAAATATAACTATTGATTTTTTTTTATTAACGTTATTATTTATTACTGACCTTATGTCCAATGTTTATAGAGTTTTATTTTTTACTACCAGTAGGCGGTTTCCTTACCTGTAACAAAAGAAACAATACATTATAAGAATGAATTATAATAGTATATAAAATATTAACATTATTCTAATACTTTAAAATAGTTTTGCCATAAATACTAAACACTTACTTTATATTAATAATATATTCATAAGTGCTTTTCTTACACAGACTTACTCTAACAATGAAGTTAAGTTGATATAAGCAACCAGCATTAAAACCAAGGCATCGAAATTCATATTAAACAAACCGTGCATATTAAAAATAACATATCTACACTCCCGTTCCAAAGGGGGTTCTAATGTAACCCCGAACGAGAGTTTTGTGCGATATTTTAGATAAAGATTACTGAAAAATTATAAACATACTTCTCTTTAAGTATTACCAAAAATAAATAAACTTTTTTATTTCATGAAAACGCTTTAATAAGCAAGACCTAATAAAGTAACTATGTAAGTCACCCCCCTTCGAATCGTACGTTCGATTTTCACATTCAGATACGGAAAGGTCTAGACAGAAAAAATACAAAATAAACATAACGTAAAAGTTTAGAAGTTCATGAACCTCCTCAAGTTACAAAACTATTTTATAAGTATAAGAAAAAATGTTTTTTCCATAAATTATATAGGAAACTGAAAACGAAAAAAAAAACAAAATAACACGAACCAAACAACAAAAAACAAATGGAAGTTTATTTAAATAATGATATGTTTTCCAGTTAAGCAGGAAGGACATAATAGAAACAAAGAAGGAAAACATTAATACTTGACATCAAATAAACTTGTTTCGAAATGTTCTATAGCCAAAAGAGTGATGTACATACATGGGTGAATATTTTAAATACTCTAGACCAAAAGAATTGGCTTAGTAAGAAAAATAAGTTTTTTCCTATCGCTATAACCAATGCCCTTCTCCCTCGAGGTGAGCCGATTCACCACAAGGGTTAATCAATTACTCACCCTTACAGGTGATTCATCACCGCCCACTTGGTCAAAGTTTTTATTATTATACCTCCCCTATTGGCCAGCGGTCAAACGTCACCCCGTGTCGCAATAGTCATCAATTCCGTTTAGGGGTCGATGTGGTCCTCCGAGCTACATTTTTAAGCGAGGCGAACATGGGCGCAATCGGTAGGGGGTCGATCTATACATCAGAAACTTAACTTAGGCTTTAGATCAGTTCGACTTTTGTATATTATAACGAAATATGAATTCCAATTCACCATTATTACTATCCACAAGTAATTTCTTAGGTTTTAACCTCATGAGTTTATTTTATTTATTTTGTTTTTTTGTTTAAAATTGTTATTTTACTTTTTTATATTTTCGTAGTAAGCAATCACTTTGTGGTTTGAGATATTTTTTATTTATTTCTCAAGTAAATACCGCAGAAGAGTCTCAACTGCTCCTAACCGTATGGATCCAGTGGGACTACGGAATCTCCAATTGGAGTGTGTTGTGAGGCTAAAGTCAGGGAGGGGAAGGAAATGGGAACGAAGAATGTTGGAAAGTACCTAGCAATTCGAATCTAGTCACCAAACACCGCTAAAGTAATTGCAAGCAACGTTCGATTCTGAATTGTGATCTTACACCTGAGCGATACTTAGAGTATCTACCACTCTGAAAAGTTGTTTTTTTGAGTGGTAGATATCTTCCAGTTTTTCACGCCTTATGCTTTGGCAATCACCATGAACTTTTCCAGGTATGACATAAAATCCGTTTGTATGATATCTGAAGCCACAAAAACTCTCGAACGGTACATAAACCAGAAACTATATATGCCAACTTTTTAATTCTAAAATGTCTAATTCAACGCTGACTATTTTTAAGACGCATTGTTATTTCCATCATGAACTATGGAAATTTGAAATATCCAATAATATGTACAAAAAAACGCCATATTTTTCAAGTGTTTAAATAAGACAAAAGGCTCGATGCTTTACGTCGCATCCTTTTACCAAGAGACAAAAAACTGACACAGGATAAAACACAGGGAAGTCTACCCCTTTACTCCCTCGGGTTGAGAGCAGACAAATGAAAATGTAATTATTTTATTCGAGTAGGTTCAGACTCCTCCATAAATCGAGATTAAATTTACGCAAATAATTTACAAAAACATCGGTCGTCATGATAACAACATTAATTTTAAATAACATTTACGGAGATTGTAATTGTTCAAAAGGAGTTCATTATTCAAAGGTAAACAAACAACTGCTTGCTTGACACTTTAGATCTTTGATCCTTAAATCTGAAAAATAAAACTCTGGTTAAAAAATGCCTTTCTTCTGTTACCTATTTGTTTTCGTACCTGTATTGTAGGCTTCTGGCCTCAAAGAACCAACTTATAAGAACAATGACAAACGAAATAAAACTAACAATCTCTCGAGTATTTTTCGCTACAAGTTATTATCGAAGTCAGACTGATGGTCTAGAGTCTAGACTGCCGACCAGTGATTCTCAAACATTTGCTGTACTTCCACTTTCAACAAAAACTTCAGTGCCACCCATCAAGTTTTTTAATTTCAATTTGAGATTGTTAGCATGTTTAATTTTGGTTGTCAGTCTTTATTTTTACTTCTTATTTAAGGAGAAAACACAGATACAGACAGTAATTCATTAAAAAAATATACATTCACTGGAGAATTCGCCTGTATCCCAACTGTTTCTCACGGATTAACATATTAAGTAGCTGATGGTTAAGTTGTTTATTTGCTTTCAATTTTCTACTAAAAGTACTGCATGTATCAAAGTATATCTCGAGATATATTAACGTTTGATTTTGATTCAATAAATCGCACATTCTTCAGATTGGATCTTTAACACCAGCATTTGTGCGCGTCCAGCTAATAGTAAAAAAGCTAATAGTAATACTAAGTCTTGTCAAAAGAAATATTACAGTGTTTGGATTATGTTCAATTTATGGGTGACTCACTATCACATTGTGTTAATTTATTCATCTCCAATAAGATTACATCATATGTATGTTTTAATGTTGAATATTAAAAACATATATACAGATACGGTTACTGGAAACATATTTATCTAATAACATTTTATAAATTTTACAACATTCGTTTACAAAATTTAACATCTACACTTAATGGTTATAGCAAACTAATTTCCTAATTTATTTTGTAAATTTATGAATATTGTCTATTCAAATACAAAGTTTGATTCGTTGTCATAAAATTTAGTATTGTTGACATATCTCTAATACGTGTTTATGTATTATTTTCAGTGTTTTATTTTCCAGTCATTGCAAGGAAAAATGGTTAAAAAATAATTAAAATGGGGTGATATTACTGTATCATATAAGATCTTACATGTTTGTTTATTTACTTCGTTTTTATTCTAACAAAAAAATCTTTATTGTATTTTATTTTTAAATATATAATTTGCATTATTTAAAAGATTCAAGAATCTGAAACTGTGAATTTCAGGGCTTAACTTCCCCCTAGTAGTCTCCCATACGCATTTGGGTTCTCCCATGATATAACATTTTTGGGGGTTCCCTGTGGGGCAAAAACCCACGCTTTGAAAACTACTGGTCCAGACCTAGACTCATCTAAAAATGTCTTATCCGGAGTTTATTAAGGCGAGCTTGGTTCTAATATAGTACTACAAACGAAAGACGTGTCTGAACTAATAACGTCAGATGTTTCTGGAAAAAAAAAAAGAAGAACAAACGTCATCCTAAATTGTGCAGTGACCAGATCAGTTCGACTTCTTTCTTAAAGCGGAAAGGCTGGAAGGAGCACTCTGTATGCAGAAATATTGCACTCCATAATGGCAGTTCCACAAAGCATAGCTGCGATTGGGAGATCTCTCGATTTGAGGCCCCTCAAATGGTGGCAGTGATTCAAAATAAAATCAGTTCCAGCTTTTTTATATTTTTTGTAGTGAATACCGCACTAGAGTCCCAATTGCTCTCAACCGTCTAGAGGCAGTGAGACTAAAGGATTCCCAACTGGACAATGTTGTAAGGCTGAAGGTAGTGAATAGGGGTAGGAGAAGGGAAAGATGAAGGTTAGGAAGTACCTGGCTATTGAGATCTGGTTACGAAACACGACTAAAGCTATTTCAACCAACGTTTAGATTACGAATGGTGTTCTTTTACCAGGGCGATACATTGAGGATCTACCACTCTGGAACGTGCCGCAAATATACCGTCGAGAATATTCATATGAATTAAATATAGTATGAAACACATTAATCAAACAAAAGTTTTTTGCGCACGCCAGGTTTGAACCCGCGATCTCTGGATTCAAATTCGAGCGTCTTACCACTCGACCACAGAGACCGCCAACTACTGCCTTAGAGGAAAAACTAAATAAGTTTACATAATTTATACTAATAAACTTGTTAATGGAACGAAGGCAAATAATCAGTCATTTATTCTGGAGTTTCTGACGGTTCCACCTAGCTTCTTTCTTATCCTCTTAACAAAACAGGTAACAGGGCTCTATGAACACGCGAACAAGCAAACAAGCAAACAAGCGTGCAGCGTGCATTTAAAATGTATTCATATAAAGGTGTGCAATCACTTACGTAGGCAAAGCGAGAGTTATACGGAGAATGACGAAGAAAATATTTTTTTATTACTTGTTTTTCCTGATATTTTTATAATTTTCAATAAACTTTAGTTAAATGTTTAACCACATTTTCCAGGTGAGTCATACCGGAGTTTAAATTGTCAGAATTATTTGCAGCAGACGGCTTGCCAATGTTATGCTCAGCTGGAAACTTTGTCAAACACCTAATAGTTTTAGCGTTATTATAAGAAACACCACAGTTTGACATACCAAATGTACACACCGTTGCGCAGAATAATGCCTCTGGGATATTTCATTATTGAAGTTCATTATTGTGTTCTCAGACATAGAACAAAGATTACAGTAAATAAAAACTACAAATGACGCTGAAGACATGAAAATAATATATGTGTTTATTTTAACAAGTCTGACGGGTGAAAAAAACTTGATTGGGATATTATACCTTTTATAACATCAGTTCAAGAGACTCTGTTATTTAAAATTCAACTTTAACTTCCACTGTCAGATTATTTTATATTCGGCTAGTAAAGATTGCCCAAACTGTCAATATTCTTATTGGTCGCCTTTGACCTCGTGGCTATGAGTTTATCACGGTAAACTTGTAGAGGCTTTATTTTGGCCTCTCGGATCTATCCATCTATGTACACATCCTTTTATTAATTTATGAGTATTTATCACTTTTAATAATAATATTTGGATAATTTGAATAACGCTGTTTTTGTGAACCATCACTTTGGGGCTTAGGGGTTTATAATGGCTTTGATGCATCCAACAAGTCTTTTTGTATTTACTGTGTATTTCGTTGAATTACTTTCATCCATATACCTACTACTTGTAAGACTTGACGTGATACCCTAGAAATGAAATTTTAATGTGCAATTATTGTGTAGTGCAGCAATTCTAAAATCAAAATAATAAGTAGTGTGTAAGTTCAAATATTATTTACTCAAAAAGAAAATGAAATAATTAGATACTTTGTAAAGTACAATGCAATGTACAAGTAACTAATATAAAATAAATAAAACCAAAAAAACGACCATGAAATACGGTAACTAATCTGACCACACGGGGTTATCACATAAGCGTTTTTTTTTTAAAGAATAAAAATATACTCTTACTTGTAGTTGCAGAATAAAAAACATTGCTATTAAAAACTTAAAAATCACTTTTATCTGCAAGAGTGCTAAAAGAAAACGCTTAATAATATTGAATTAAAACATGCATATTACTTGAATCTAATAATGAGCAAATTAAGAGCACTTAAACATAATATATCAAATGAGATATAATCTGTACAAATCCAACCCGTGCAGCAATTACATTACACTATTTTGTGAGAACATTTGAAATAAGCTACCGAGTTGGCACGATTTTGCATAAGTCAAAAAACGTACAAAAGCATTTTCACAAGCGGCGGGATTAGAAATTAGTAGACCTTGATATAAAAACGATAAATATTTTAACAAATTCACACACAGAACAGAATTAAACACGTTGAGAAACTAAACTTGCAGCGGCCGATGTCGAGCATTTCAAATTTGGCAAGAAGCAATCAGCGGTTCCACAGGAAGTGAACAGTCGGGTGAAACTACGCGTATGTACGAACAAGTCGGTGACATTTGAAGGTCACCGCCGCCGCTTATCGGGCGGACCGGTGTTTGGCTTTCATTCGTTGACTGCAACACGAGCCAGTGCGCAACGATGCCAGCCATGTTGTAAAATGGCTAGATCACTTTTATCAGGAATCTTGACGGCTGAGCCGAGTAGTAAGTGGTGCACCTTTCGAAATACATTGCTTACATGGGATTTGTACTTAAAATAATGAACATTGAAGAAATGAAGAAGATTTCTTAAATATCAAAACATTTTTTATCCACATATTTTTAAATATAAGGCATAGAACATAGTTATAATGATGATATTTTTGTCTGGTGAAAATTCATTTGAACCGACCAAGTGGAAATAAATTAATATTGTGTGATTTGGTAAAACGAGATCACCATTAGTGTTGTCTACAAGCTGAGATGCCTCATGTGAGGGGAAATGGAAATTGGGGCGAATGGATAGATTTGCAAACCCCGGGAAAAAAAATTGAGGACGAACTTGGTAAATGTAGAAATAAGATATTAGAAATTAGATTATTTTTTAATATCCTGCAACCCTCTCAGTTCAACATTCCTTGCCGTAGACTCAGAAACAATGAATTGCTGTTCCTCAATTATGGGTATCATTCTCCACTGTCGAGACTTGTTAACTCAAGCCATGGCCTCGAAATTTTCGGTACCAGTCTATTTTTTTTTTTTATAAAGGGGTTTTTTACAACAACAAAAAAACATTTTTCATTTTAGTAAAGTGAACTTTTACAAAGTTTATTGTTTTATTTAATACACAATGTCACGCCTCCAAGTTTTTGCTTCCTTCGAAAAAATCATAAGTCTTCAGTACCTAGTTGGATTTAAAAAAAAAGTTAACTCAATGCTTATCACTAGGTTTCCTGAAACGACAAAAAGCTAAAAACAAGAAATCCCAAACTTGGGTCGCTTGAGTCAAGCCTTCTCCCAAATGGTAAATATATTTTAGATGGCTGAAAGGCCACAAAAGTCTTCAGATTCAAACGAGAGTCAGAGCATTTGATGCAGAAAAAAACTTATTAAAACTACATAATATTTAACTCATTTTACGAAAAGAGACGCTTAAGCCCTTTTGCCTTTCCAGCGACGATATTATGTATGCGCAGTTCTTTTTCTATTGCTCTCGGTTTTCTCATTTTGTGTTGTTTTTAGTTTATGTAATTGCACAATGGTCCGTTAATATAAAAATAAATAAATGTATCCTATACATTTCACAATATTTCGTTATGTTTTACTTTTTTATTTAAACCATCGTGTTGCCGTATATTAGAAGAAAAAACCTTTAAAAACATTATATTTCATAGAAATCTACTGTTGCCATTATACCTGTAAGCTCGATGTTGCTTTCCTAGCGTCTCAGGGGATTCCCGCTGACGTGTTACACAAATTCGAGCTTTGGGTTCCGTGCGTAGGTAAACTTCGAATTTGCCATGCACAAAAAGTTGCGTTCTGCACCCTGTGGACATAATTAAATAAACTCGAACCTGTCTATAAACGGAATTCTTTATTTAAAGTGAATACCTGTATATTATATTATTTGCCACTTCACCACACCTTAAGGCGAAATCAGACGGTTTAATCGGGAGAATGTTCTCTCGAGTGAACTTTCATTTTTATTTCATTCTGTGTTCACACGGCACAGACAGAATTATATAGAAGAGAACGTTCATTCGTTATTTTACTCAACGAAGTCGTGTGCTTTGAAATTCGTTTTAGTTTTGATCATTTGATTGAATAATTGTCAAAAAAGGAAACAAAGAAAACGACGACTGTGGTGGGTGCGACCATGGATTTTAAGTTCAAACCTTGAATTAGTGATTTTATAGAATTTACACTAGCGATCTGTCTTTATATACATCTAGTTAATGATTCCATGAACATTGGCAATTCTTAAAATTCTCTAAAAAGATCATCGTGTTTTGATCGCGACGTCCTTCCGCTACAGGGAGCGAGACTAAATGACCGAACCCGAGTGAACGTTCATTCTAGCGTTGTGATCGCTTTGAAAGAACTATTTCTTTTGGCAACAGTTCCTACATCATTCATTTTTCATTGAACAAATACTTCAATTGAAGTCGGTAGTTCATTTTAGCATTCATTCATTTCAATAACTTCATTTCATTGAACAAATACTTCAATTGAAGGTGTAAGTTCACTTTAGCCTTCATTCATTTCATTGAACAAATACTTCAAATGAAGTCGGTAGTTCATTTTAGGTTTCATTCATTTGATTAACTTCATTTTATTGAAAAAATACTACAATTGCAGTCGGTAGTTCGTTCGTGGCGTTCATTCATATCATCGAAAGAAGTACTTCAATTTGCAGCAGTACAGTTGCGAAGGCATTAAAAACGAAGGAACCAGTTCCTTTCGCTTTAAATCTCTACCGACCAGTACGTGCTTTTCGGCGAGGAACCAGTTCCAGTTCTTTTGGTTTTCAAATCTCTACCGACTAGTACTTTTACCGGTTCCAGTTATTTTTACTTTCTAAACGCCACCGACTAGCATGTGCTTTTCCGGCGAGGAACCGACTGCAGTTCCAAAGCGCTACCGACTAGTACGTGATTTTGTTGGCGAGGAACCAGTTCCAGTTCTTTTGGTTTTCAAAACTCCACCGACTAGTACTATGTAATTTGGCAAATTATTAATTATTAATTTTGGCGGATAAATTCAAATCTCTTTTTTGCGAGTTCGACTTCAATTGAAGGTTTCACTTTAAAGAACTAACAATTCGTGAAGCATTCACAAAACATTGAAGTTTTTCCCAACGCTAGTTCATTCCATGTTCGAGTACAAGTGAATAGTGCCAAATGCCATAATCCGCCATCGTTTGATCGGTTCACAAATGAATCCAATCGGCACTTTTGCTTCATTTTGTGTTTAGACGTTTCACTCCGAGTGCAAAGTGAAAGACAAAAATGGACGAAAAATGAACCGTCTGATTTCGCCTTTACGAAAAACAACGAGGGGTTGAATTTGACGATTTCACTCTGCTTTAAATAAACACGTTCGACTATAGTGTGTAAATTATTCATGTACAACAAAGTGAATGAGTAAACTAAGAGTAATTTAATAAAATAAATATTTTACAGAAACTACTGAGAACATTAATAAAATAGAGAAACATCAACACAAATGTCAAAGCGTGGAGGTTCAGATAAAACTAAAACACAATTCGACGATATGATGCTTTCTGTAAAATAAATTCCAATTGAAAAACCAAATAAACAGTGATTTTTTTGTCAAAGAATAAGAGAAAAGTCAAAATCAACATTATCACACATGGCGATATTTAACGGAGCAAACGAAAAGCTCGTAACAAAATTTTACTAATCCCCAGTGGCGCGCCGTAACAAATATCTCGTTACAGTTAAAAAGATTCATTAAAAGAAGTCACAAATAAACAAAATGGCGGTGATAAAATCTGTATTTTTTTTTTGTAAAATTTCTGAACTTTTTTGTAATTCATTTTTCGTGTCCTTGGCCCAAAGCACTGCCCAGTGTATCGTGAATATCTCATAAAAATGTCACCCCGGCATGGGGAAACAAAGCTTTACGATGAGTTATACATTTTATATCTACATGCCCATTGGGAACGTGTGAGCCGGGCTTTATGAATCGCACATAACGAAACGGTACAAACTTATTTAACGTGCGATTTGAAAAAGTCAATTAACTTCAGAATGTGTTTGCATAAGTACCTGCCAAGGGAGGGCGAGTAATACAACGCAACGCAGATGTGATATTAATATTATTAAGTATCAATTAAAGTTTTAGTTATAATAATCACATAATAAAATATCAACCATACAGTCTAGTGTCGAGACATTATACACTATGTGCTTAATAAAAAAAACAATCGAAAGGTAAATAGATGTCCTTGCCAAAGTCACTGAGAAACAGCATTTTGTCATGTTCGCGTTTGTTTATTGTAACATAGAGAAAGGGACAAAACGTATACCTACAGGTTTTTAAATAAATATCACATTAAAATGTGATATTCTAAAAGTTTTAACATTTGTTTGAAATATTGTACAGCTGTTCTTTTTTACTTTATAAAAAATAACTTTTTTCAATGTGACTGGATTTTTTAATGAAGTCGAATAACGAGTTTGAAGCATGCTGTATGCAAGCAATGCATCTGTGAAAGTACTGTGTTCGATTCAACTGTAGTTACGATACCTATAAATATTAACACGTATCTTTCTCTCCATATCCCCAATGACCTTAAAATGTGTACGAGGCGGAATGCTTTATTTGCAGCGAATATAATTATTTTCACATTGCAATAAAATTTTACCTATTGTCAACAAGTTATCAAGATTCAGTTTCTATGCAACTACGAGTGCTGCATTGACGTCATAAACTAATCAATTGCTTCATCGCAACAAAGGCAAATATTTGAGTAATTGTAACGCATTACCAAGTTGATTTCTCCAAAATTCAAAAAGACGCAATTCAGTTTGTTAAATGTTTTAGCTTTACCAGCTGAGAAAACACGAATTAGGCACTCAGAAATCACATGCCATCATTAGAATAGCCCGCCAATGTGTGGACGTTTTTTGAGATATCGATTCATTTATTTCATTGTATACGCCTGAGTGGGTTTTTAAATATAAAGGTTTACATCAAACAGTTAAAAAAAAATAATAATTACTCAAACAAAATAAAAATAAAATAGGAAAGAATAGTGTTTGCTTACATTAAATGAAAATTGATTAAAGGTATATGATATTATAGCCTTCTCGTACCCATATTCCGTGCAGTTAAATACATCAGCCACCTCTACGTAGGTATTATCAACTACGAGTACATGCAATATAGGTACAAGCGAGTATCTGAAACACTCGGTCCCGATATTGTTCCAACTAAATGGAATTTTGGATCGAGTAGTTCTCGTTGGTATGTGAAAGGAAAAAAGGTTCAGTAAATCAGGGCTGTCTACAATATCATTGACAATTTTATAAAAAAGTCACGTGAAAAATAATTCTTCGATCTGAAAGTTTAAGTAAATTAAATTTTTAGTTCTTTGTTAATTGAGATTTAAAAATAATACATGTGATCCTCTACCGAGGCTTCAATACTGGAAAATTATTGTAATTTTATTATTGATATATTTATTTGTCACTAATGTGTGGGAACTATTATTTATTTTTTGTTTGATATCCATATTTCAAAACGTTGAACTTTACCATTTTTACTGATTTTATGTAATTAATATCTTTATTTGATTTAACTATTCTCTGTACTCATGCACTTACTTTGTGTTAATTTAATATGTAAAAACCCATCAGTTAATCCCAAAATTAATATTCACGTTTCAGCAGTGTGATTCTTCAAGCGTGACAAATAATATATTTTCAGATAAGATTTGAGATTCTCACGGTCAAAAGCATTATCGTGAAGAATTCTTGGGAACTCTTTTTTAAGCCAACATTTCGGACAGCTTTGCAGTGTCCCTCAACAGGGCACATGTGTTGATTGTGGTGTTAGGTGTTGTTGGTGTTTAGTTTTAAGACTGGCGTAGGTATTCAAATTCGAAAAAAACATTAACGGCCCACCCTAATAACATTCGTGGGGAAACCACCTCTAGGGCGCTTAAAAGCGAACTCAGACGGTTCACTCGGGTGAAAGGTTCACTCAGACGAATGTTCATTTTTGTTTCATTCCGGGTTCACACGGCACAAGCAGAATGATATAGAAATGAACGTTCACTGTTCGTTTCCTCGACGATGTCGTCGAACGAAGTCTTGTGGAATTCGTCTGATTTGTGATCATTTGATTGAAGAATTGACAAAAAAGCGAAGAAAACGTCGAATGTGGGGTGGATGCAACCATGGGTTTTAAGTTTAAATCTGGAATTAGAGATTTTATAGAATTCGCACGTTGCGATCTGTCCTTATTTAAATCTAGTTTATGGTTCCGGAGGAATTGTTAATTTTTTAAATTCTCTAAAAAGCGCAGTGTGTTTTGATCGTTCTGCTTGTAAACCATTTTGTTCTTCCGCTGCAGGAAGCGAGACTGAATGACCGAATCCGAGTGAACTTTCATTCAATGTTTAGACGTTTCATTTTTCTTTCATACCGAGTACGAGTGAATAGTGCCGAACGCCAAAATCCAACATTGTTTGATCGGTTCACTAATGAATTCATTCGGCACTTTTGTTTAATTTCGTGTTTAGACGTTTCACTTGAAGTAAAAGAGGCAAAATTAACGAAAAATGAACCGTCTGATTTTGCCTTAATCTACGTACACTTGTCCCACGCGTGTCTATCACGCATTATGTCAGGTTATATTACATTACAAGGTGACTGGAAATCGGCAGGTTTTTCTCATGAGAAATCAACTGGCAGGCAGAGAGAGACATTTAAAATGTTTCACGTCGGAAGCGCCTCGCGAACAAGGTTTGCCAATTTAGGCTGTTACTTATTCAGTGGGAGGTGAAATGCTACCCTCGGGTGGATATATTCAGGGCCTACCTGCCGCCTATTGTTTTCGGGAGCGGGAAAGTTTCACCAATGTGAGGATGTGGTGGGGTTCGAACACGATTCATCCGAATGCCAGCCAATCGTCGAACACATATCGCGATAGCTTGATATATGACGACATAGAAATTCAGTCGGATCGAATTTCGGCTGAGGTTATTTAGCTGGTTCAAGGAATAATCACACATTGTTACTACCTCACTTCGCAAGAGATACAAACACCATTGTTCGATTTTTTTTTGTTATCTAACAATATTTTAAAATACAAAACAAAAAATATGGCTTAACGAATTATTTTGTATGCCCATCGCTCAATAATTTCTAGGTTAGCGTGTTCTTTTAACACTAATCTACATTTACAACTATTTATCAAACATCTTTAAGTAATCCGTAGACGGCCTCCATGTTCGAGTGGTAAGACGCTCGACTACGAATCCAAAGGTCGCTGGTACAAACCTGGCGTGCGCCAATACCATTTATTTAATTGATTTGTGTCATAACACATTTAATTCTTATTAAATATTTTAAAAAGTTTTACCGAGTGGTAGATAATCTAAGTATCGCCCTGGTGAAAGACCACCATTCAGAATTGAAACGTTGCTTTGAAATGGCTTTAACCGTGTTTCGTGTGACTAGATCTGAATAGCCAGGTTCTTCCTAACCATCCTTTTCCCCATCTTCTTCCCCTTCCCACTACCTTTAGCCTCACAACATAGCCCAATTGGAGATGCCGTAGTCGCACTGGTTCTAGACGGTTAGGAGCAGTTGGGACTCTTGTGCAGTATTCACTATAAAAAAGAAAACAATCGCGCACTATTGCAACTGCATACCTTTCAGCCAACAAAGCATACAAATATAAACATACTGACCAGAGAGTCAACGATTTTACCATATAAACACATAAATAGCGTTGATGTTTTTTTTTGAATTAACAATATTATACTTTTTATTTTACCGTTTTTTTTCTCAATTGCTTTAATGAGAATCCTTGTAAGAACAATAATTGAAAGAATGCAATTATCTCATGGTAGCGCGGTCCATGAGATTAAAGGCTGCGAGTGCAAGAATAGCACGCCATATCCTGTTAGAGATCACGATACGGTAGAATTATTGCTGATCCAGTCTCAGTCACAGCATCATGGCATCATGGCCAAGATGATGTAACGATGAGTCAAAAGAAGCCTTGACTCTCAAAAACACTTCTGCGTAAAGATTCAATCGTGCTTCTTTAATGCAGTGAAGATTTGGGGAGGGAACGTAGCAAAAAACCACCAGCCACGATTGTGATATTCGTACTTTGAATAACTGCCTGAATTCATTACCAGGATTGATTGACAGTCGTGGAAAAAAACCGTTGAAGGTTTTTTTAGAGGCTGTAGGTCATTGGTCAAATTTCGCCATTTAAAGTCATCACATGTTGTTAAATCGTGAGTCCGATAAGGTAGATTCATTATGTTTTGTGGTTTAGAGAAGAAAAAATGTCCTTGTTGAAAAATGTTAACACTTGTGAAGCTTAAAAGTAATTTTATACCGTTTGAATAAAATTGTTAATTATGCCAGAATGTTTTATGATTAATTTACAGAAAAAGCTTTCTAGCTTGGGAGAAATACTGTTAAAAATGAAAAATATGGAAAGCCATAGAATATAAGTATTTCTCACAATGGCGCTCAAAAAATTAAAATGTGTTGTATTAATAATTGAAATAATATTAAAAATTTTCAACGTTAATATGAAATAGAAAAAGTATAACGGTCGCGACCGAGACTCAAACTCGGAACCTCTACTCTATCCGGATATAACGCTTCTGCCAATTGAGCCACCGATACCTTGTAAGAAACCTGCATTTTTAATCGATCTCATTCTTCATTTGAACATTATTAACATAATTTATTTCAATTCTATTCTCTCGACCGTTACATATTTTCTGTTTTATATTTACGTTGAAGATTATTGATATAATTTCAATTATTAGTACAAAGATAATAAGCATATAAGTTTTCAAGTTAATTATTTGAATATTTTAAAATGTATTGAACGTAGTAAACTACGGGCCACCTTTGAAAGCCTGGTTGTCAACTGTATTGTCTATTTATTTTATTATGTAGGGTTGAGTTTCGTTTTAAATTCTTAATATTTTTTTTACTAGCATTAGTTGAAGTGATAGTATTTTCTAAGCTTTAGAAACTTGTACTGAACGGTACAAAAAGTTTCTTTTCACCCCTATACATGCCCATATATAAGTGACAAAGCTGTTTCCATCTCCAGCATCTAAATAATTCAGGCTGCTTTTCTGCTGGTCCAAAAAAAAGCTACGCCGCAGCTTTGTTAAGAATAAAATAAGTGAAGGCACGCAATGAAGCCTTCAGATTAACCAGGACCGTATCAGATTACCTCCACCCCTAATGGATAGACGGGGCGGCTCAGGCATAAACCTCGATGAAAGCATATAATATGTTTTTGAATACATCGCCCAGACACAGCGGGGAGAAGATTTCATTATTTAGGATCCATCACTCCCCGAATTCTCGCTAAAGTGTATTATACACTCCGACAATGGCGGATTCCCGGATAATCCTGCCTTACAACACTCGCGAGCACGTCGCCGCACGCTTATTGTGTGTACGGATATACGAAGGCTGTGTACAGAGTACGTAATACGTGTTTACACGGTGGCTCAAACATCGCGGAAACACTTTACGTCAAAAAACTGTTCCATTCAAATTATGAGAGCAAAAGTATCGATATTTTTATGAAATAGAAGGAAATTCTCAAGGAAACGTAGGTTTGCCTCTAGGGAGGTTAATTGCATAGAACAAAAAGTTTATTGGTATGAGAAAAGACTATATACTCGTATATATATATATATATATATATATATATATATATATATATATATATATATATATATATATATACAGAGTGAAACATAAACTCCAAAGAAGCAATGTGTGAATTGTTAAGAGAAATAAAACAATAAGAAATAGACGAGAGATAAATGGATAGAAACATGAAACTGATAATTTAGACGTAAATTCGTACGGTCAATAAATTAACTGTTTTTTATTTGTACGATTGTGTGCGAATTACAAGTTTCTTTTTGCGTTACAAATTTCCGAAAAAAAAAAATCAAAGCGAAAAATATTTTGTTTGACATATAGCTTATTTATATTAATTTAATAACTGCACGTATCGACCCCTTAGAATAACAAGGTTCCATCTGACACGGTAATATCATGTGATAATGGGCTCTATAGAAAGCTACTCTAGAGTTTATTATCGCATATCAGTGCGGTGTCAGATGGAACCTTGTTATTCCAAGGGGTCGGTTTGGAGAAAAATGAGTCAGGTTTATTTATAGTTTTTGTGTTTAATTTGGCCAGAACTCTTAGTGACAGCATTTTCGGCGTTTAATATCATTGTCAAACTGTCAGTTCTTTGAAATGGCCTAGAGTTTATTATCGTCACTAAAAACTAAAATAAAAACTTAAAATAGAACTCAATAATAATAATATTAAAATTAATTCAATTGAATTATATAAAAATTAAAATGAGTCAGTAGGCTTGAAAAAATTACATGTACATTTTCCTTTGCATGTTATAACATTTTTAGTTTGCACTGAAAGTATGGGTCCCGCAATTAGAGTTGATATGAACAACACTTACTTAGGGTTGTTTGTGTCAGTGTATATTTGTATTTTATCTCTTTATTTCACCCATATAAACCAAAAAAATAACAAATTAGGACATAATAATATCATTCATTAAAAAGATAAAGGAATCGGAACTCTGGGTGTGGGTAATACAATTTATTTTAAATATAAAAAGTCTACTGACAAGTTGAACATTAAAAATAAAAAGGGTTGGGACATTTCACGCACAGGAAATACACAGGAAAAAAAAATTAAATCGAAAGTTGAAAATTTGTTTTTGTATTTTGGATAATCGAAAAGTTTAGACAGTGTGTTATTTTTATTAATTATTTCGAAAAGGACTAAATTAACCGAAAGTTTTTTCATTCAGTTTATTTTTATTTTTTGCTGGATATTTTTTTTTTCGAAGTTACAAAACAAGTTTGAAATATGTTGTATGCAAACAATGCACCTGTGTGATAATTGTGTTCGACTCTAACATTAGCTGCGTTACCTAAAAACTACATAAGAAAGTGCTTATCATTGATTACACTACCGTTTTATTAAACACTTGTAAACCCAAACTTCAATATTCATTAATTAGGCTAGCTTAGTGGAGGTTAAGGGTCAGCACTCAATAATGACGCTAAACGTTACTTTCTAGCATTATTATAGAATCAATACTACAAATGATTTATCTGCAAAATTTCCATGGGTAGTTGGAAAATGTCTGAGGTTTCTAGTAAATACAATTTGTTGATTGTAATCCTTTAAATTCTATGAAAACTATACTAAAATGTCAGTAAAAGGTGCAGTTTAAAACCCAGCAAAGGCAGTTTTGAACGTTTCACCTAAAATTCTAGTATGCATTTCATAAAGAAATTGAAAGATTACTGTTTAAGAATTGTGTTCACTGGAAACCTTGGACAATTTTCTAACTACCCGTAAGGAATTAACGGATGAATCATTTGTAGGATTGCTTGTACTAGAAATCCAAAAATTGTGTATTTTTAGGTATTGAACCAATAAACACTGACTAACTAACCACTAACCATCACACGCCGTTTCCCCGAATTGGTAGGCAGAGAGGACCGACCGCCAAACAACTCTGTCTTGGCACACACTCCTTATTCATATTCTTCTGCTATTCTGACTCTTCGCGTGGCCCGATTCAAGTACTTGATTCGCTTGATCGTGCCATGTCTTCCTCGGGCGTCCCCGACTTCTTCTTCCATTTAACTTTAATCGACGACTTTTTTCTTATCGAAGAGCCACGGTGCGATTGAAAAGTTTTGTGAGTGTTCTTTGCACATTACAATCACCTACTTTCCACTACTGTTTGTTTCTAATCACCGTGTAGGGGCATAAACGAGCTCCATTGTTGCCTCGCAGGGGTAATCCGCAAAACCTCGTGCGCGAAACAAAACGGGCGGCTTTATTAACAAACGGGATGAGCCGCTGTTAGCGAACCTGAGTTGGGCCTCCTTCAAACCAACCCCCAGAGTGGAGATGAAGATTCAGAAACAAACCCCTAATACGGAGGCTTTACATTATATTATAAGGCAGGGTTACAACAAGCCACATATCTAATATCTACTTAGCTTTCATGAAGTCATTTGAGTATCGCAGATAATCAAAGTAATTCAACAAAGGTAGAAAGTAATAATAATTAAACGTAGTAAAGTAAATTTTCAGATGGGTACATTATAAACTCATGCTAAGGAATTTATAAAAAATAAATAAAAAAATTGTCAGGAAAGACTCTAAAAATTTAAATAAAAAATTGACTCAACTTTTGAAATCAAAGCATTACATTTTAAGCAAAGGAATTCCATCACGAATTAAAGCTCCAAATATAGAACCATAAAAAATCGCAATTACAACATCGGATCGTAATATGTATATTTTTTAAGAAGGACAAACATTTCCATGTTAAGAATAGCCTGGTCATACTACTCGTACCATTATTAAAAACCGAAAATCTTGATTGTGCAATAATGGAAGACTTAGCTAGCAGAAGATTAAACCAGCGACGCCTGGGCGGGAACCCAACGCATTTTTCCATTCGGCTACTTACCAGTCATGGTATAAAATATATTAAAGTTCCCTTAACTCAAAACGGTGGCTACATAAGTGGGGATTCAAGAGGATCTAGAGTAGATAAATTTGCCGAACAATTTTAATGCATATTTTTTTACTAACTAACCATCACGCCATTCCCACCCCGGGAGTAGGCAGAGGACGGACCGCCATACAACTTTCTATTGACACACACTCATTGCTTCATTCACATTCATACCATTCTCTTCTGTTATTATGACTCTTCGTATGACACGATTTAAGCATTTGATTCACTTAATCGTGCCATGTCTTCTTCGGCCGTCCCCGACTTTTCTTCCATTCACTTTCACGTCATCTATTCTTTTCACACTTCTTTCTTCGTTCATTCGCTCTACATGCCCAAACCATCTAAGCGTAACTTTCTTGATCCTATTCATAACGCTTACATCAGCCTTATATTATTTTCGGATATCCACATTTTAATACGGTCATATTGTAGATGGTTTTACCGCACATATGCCTCAGAGATCTCATTTCCACAGCATAGGGACTACTTTCATTCTTCCTCTGCCAGTTCCATGTCTCACTGCCATATATTAGGGTTGGTATAAGTACTCCATTGTGGACTGCTTGTTTCGCTCCGTTAAATATTAAAAAATATTATAAATAGTTTTATTCAAAATTTGTAGTCGGGATTAGAAATGTTGTGAGTATTTCGAGTGACAACCAGTTTTTTTAATTTTTAATTTATTTATTTACGCCCGTTTTAGGCTTTTACATACATTTTAATATATTATATTTTTTTCAAAACAGTAACCCCATTGGTGCAAGAATTGTGTAAAATAGAAAAAATTAAAAAAAAGAGCATTGAATAGCAGATACAAAAATAACAAATAACATGTTCAAAAATATTGTAAAAGAATGGAAATAAATAATACTAAGTAATAGGTCCAACTATTAGTTTAGCTCTACCAGATAACAACAACTGTACCAAATTAAACTTATAGTTTGATATTGACGTGTTCAATATATCAGCGACATCGGAGTATGTGTTTCCCAGATGCAACATTCGTCGCATAGGCGTGTTGAATTGTGAGATTGAAGCAGAATTGCTACAATAGTACGGTAGGTACTGCCTTGTGATCGTCTTGCTAGGAACATGAAATGAAATCAACCTTAATAGTTCAGGGCTGTCAATCATTGAATTTATAATTTTGTATAAGCAAATCAAGTCGGTAATTATTCTCCCTTCAGACAATCTCAATAAATTAAGATGACAAAGAAGATAATCGTGATTGATAGATTCCCTTAGTAAGCCCATTCTGAAGTTAATAAATCTTAAGAATTTATTTTGAACTCTTTCTATTGTAAGGGAATGAATAGCATAACTTGAATACTGGAATTAATTAAGGCTCTAAGTACCAAAAAAATAAAAACTGTTTTTTTTTAAAGAATCGTATTTTATTTCCATCATAAAATACGATTCTGTAAAAAAAAAAGTTGTTAATTTTTTTGGCACTTAGAGCCTTAATTAATTCCAGTATTCACTTGGTGCCCACACTGTTGAGTTGTATTCAATTTGACTCCTAACTAATGACTAATATAATAATACGTTTTCTAAAAAAAATATACAAAAGAGTGTTTTCAAATAATTGTGAATAATTTTAATATTGATTGGTTTTTTTTCAACCTCCGCCTTTAAGCATAAATCGCCGATGACCGTGATACAATATATTCTGGATAGTCAGAATCAACTAACTAAACTAATACATTTCCAACGAATACTAAGATGTTAATACGAGAGAATCAATTCTTCGATTGGCATCTTCGATAGCCATACTAATCATAACATATAATTTAAATTTGTGAATGTTAATATGTTAGTTGTAAATCTCTTGTTAAAATTAACAGTTGCAAGTCACTTTTTTATAAGTTTTAGTTGTAAATCACTAGCTAACAGTCTTAGTTGAAGGCAGTAGTTATAATTATTAGTTGTAACTCACTGGTTATAAACCTTAGTTGTAATAATACTATTACTATTTTAAATTACTTATGCTAATTTATATTCAAATATAACATCACCTCAAGGGCGCTTGTCAATAGTCACAAGTCTTAGTTGGATATTACTAGTCATAAGTCTTAGTTGGAATTCACTAGTAATAAGGTTTAGTTTTAAGTCAAAAGTTTTAAGTCTTAGTAATAAGACACTAGTTGTGATTCTTAGTCGTAAGTCACTAGTTGTAAGTCATTAGTTGTAAGTTATTAATTATTAGTCTCAGTGATAAGTTAAAGGTTAGATAAATAAGGTTGTGACACTATAAATATCATCAAAGTATCAATAAGAAACCTTCTCCCAAATGATAAATATATTTTAGATGGCTGAAAGGCCACAAACGCCTTTAGAATCAAACGACAGTCGAGCAATGCAGAAAAAAACTGCATACTTTTCACATTTTTACCCAAGTATCGCTTAAGCCCCTTTGTCTTTTCAGCGACGATATGTTAAAATAGCTGAAAAGACGCTTAATACGCAAATCTGCAATAAATATAAAACACCACAACTAAGCACATTAGGTGGATAGATAAAACAATAAAATATTGTTTACTTTAGTCCTACTGTATGAATAAAAACAATATGCAAGCGCTGTCGATTTGAACGACTTCACTGTGATATTAATGATTGATAAAATATCAATAATATTCAAAGAATGTGAATCACAAGAAAATATAGATGGTCTAAAAATTATTTTTTTTCTTTTTCTGTTAATTATTTATCATATACTTTGAATATATATTAATTGAATTATTTTTTATGTGAATACCGCACACAATTCCCAACTGCTCCTTACTATCCGGAGCCGATTGGATTATGGCAACCCAAATTGGAGAATGTTGCGAGACTGGGGAGAGTGGGGAGAGACATGGGCATGAAAAAGGTTTGGGAGTAGCTGTGTGTTTAGATCTGATCACCAAACACGGCTTAAAGCCATTTCAAGCAACGTTTTTATTCTAAATGGTGGTCTTTCACTATTCACCAGGGCGATACTGAGAGTATTAATAACTCTGGAACGTGCAGGAAATATGCTACGTATCATTTTTTTAATTAATTACGTACCAAATAACACAATCAATTGAATAAAATATATTTGCACACGCCGGGATTTGAACCCACGACCTCTGTTTCGCAGCGGAGCGTCTAAACCACTCGACCACGGAAGCCGTCAACGTACGAGCGTGTCACAAGTGTGGAGATTCGGAAACAATACAAGACTCGTGTAAGCGTATGAATAATATTAAGAAAGGGACGCGTTTGGACAAGATGATCGGAGGAAGGAAGTGAGTTTTGAAGTGAGTTTAAGGAGAATGTATGAAGCGAAAGTGAAAGGTAGAAGAAATCGGGGACGAGACAGCCATTTTATTTTTTTACGTGTATACCGCACAACAGTCTCAACTGCTCCCAACCGTCTAGAGCCAGTGAGACTATGGCATATATGTATATTGTGAGGCTAAAGGTAGTGGGGAGGGAAAGAAGATGAGTAAGGGGAAGGTTTAGAAGTACCTGGCTATTCAGATCTGGTCACCAAACACGGCTGAAGCCGTTTCAAGTCTGAATGGTGGTCTTTCACCAGGGCGATATGTATAGTATCTACCACTCTGGAACGTGCCGTGAATATACTTTATTTTATTTTATATCAAATAAATGTGTTATAACACATATCAATTAAATAAAATTTATTTGCGCACGCCGGGTTTGAACCTGCGCCCTCTGGATTCGTAGTCGAGCGTCTTACAACTCGACCATGCAGGCCGTCGACCAGGCATGGCACGATCAAGTGAATCAAAAACTTGAGTCTGGTCAGGCCAAGAGTCGGAATAATAGAATAGTATGAATATGAATGAAGCAAGGAGTGTGTGCCAAAACGGAGGAGTTATAATAATAATATTTTAATACTAATGTAATATTTTTTTAATTAAATTTCTTATACATTACAAACTTTTAAATTTAATGCATATAAGAAATAAGATTTAATTTTTTACAAAATAATACCATATACACAAGAAAAATAAAATTTCAAAAAAATAAAATTTCAGGCAGTGGTGATGATCAGGTCAATGAGGAGAAACTCTTTCAAGAATCAATAGGATTTCACTTCTGAATCTCTCCTCACTGACATGAATTATGTGGTGGTCTATCTTATCTGCCTACACTTGCGGAAAACGCGGCGTGACGGTTAATTTAGTAACAAAATAAATACCGAAACATATTGCTGAAGTAACGACTCGAGTAACTTGTACCGCAGAATTTACCCAAACATTTATGTTTGAGACTTTGGGCCCACGGTATGTTTTGTTTCAGCAACTCGTTTCATTCCAAACGTCTTTGTTTCTTGTTATTGCTAGCACGAGCAGAACAGGTCTAGTCAGAGGGAATTAAAACGAATGAAATTTAAAAAAAAAAGGTAGTAACGAAAAATACCTGAGGATTTTTCAGAACTGTTCAGCAAACAAACAAAATTATCTACGTCATTAAGTATTTAGACCACTTGTTTTTCTTCGTAATTCTTACATATGTATTTTTTTTTTGTTTTTTTTTATTTTTTTTTTATTATTTTTTTCATTTTTAGGGCATGAGAGCAAATTTAAAATATGGTATATCGGAGGTATTTTTTAAATTTGATCATAATAATAATATTTGGATGATTTGTAAAGCGTCGTTTTTGTGAAAAATCACCTCAAGGGCGCTGTACAGATCTTATTTTCTATTATAAGATATTGATTCCTAGTTTAAATGAGAAAATATACAGGAACATACTTACCTAACTAACCATTACGACGTTTCGCCGCAGCGGTAGGCATTGAGTAAGGACTACCATACAACTCTGTCTTGGCACACACTCCTTGCTTCTGTTATTCAGACTCTTCACATGACCCGATTCAAGTGTTTGATTTACTTGATCGTGCCACGTCTTCCTCGGGCGTCCTCGACTTTTTCTTCCATTTGCTTTTGCATCATATATTATTTTCACACCCCTTTCTTCGTTCATTCGCTCTTCATGCCCAAACTATTAAAGCGTCCCTTTATTGATCCTGTTCATTACGCTTACATCAGCCTTGCATTCATTCCGGATATTCACATTTTTAACAAAGTCATACATGGTTTTACCGCACATTTGCCTTAGGGATCTCATTTCCACAGCATTTAGTCTACTTTTATCCTTCCTCTGCCAGTTCCATGCCTCACTGCCATACATCAGGGTTGATATAAGCACTCCATTGTGGACTGCTAGCTTCGCTTCTTTTAATCATCACCAATAAAAAACTTGAAATATACAAAATTAAGGCGATAAATTAATTTGAAACGTGTATAAATAAGTCTATAAATGAATGCATATTATTATGTTAGGGTTTTGAAAACCTCCGATATCGAAGCATTCATAAATAACCGTACGATGTTCAAGCCATTAGATCAACGTCTGATCAAATGATAAAATAAATATTTGCGTGGAAAGCAATCACTTTGTGGTTTAACATATTTAAAGAAATAAAAAAACAACTTCGTATAAGACCACAGATATTATTTTAATTTTTATAATCTTCCGGTTTCGCTCAGCCTAAGCATCATCAGGGTTCTGCATTTTATATTGGTTAAACAACCCGTAATGTCAATATTAGAATCCATCAACTTTTTAGATGTTTAGATGTTTTTCTGAATTCGCTAATAATCTTATTGATAAAGATAATACCTTCAAAAAAAGCGCTGGTGCTCATATTCTTCACAAAAATGATCATGGCATCAGATTAAATAATTTAGAAGCACTATAAATAAAGAAAGCCATTAAAATTAATAGTCATATTCTTAATAAGAGGGTAAATTTGTCCAGTAGTCCAATATCAGGTATATTTCCTGTACACTCATAAAATTTGTCATTCTTTTTTTAATCGCCTTCTCGGTTGAGGTTTTATCTCTTTCAATTCATATCATCTGTCTTTTTTCTCTCTGATCCTTTGTTATAATTTGAATGTTATTCTACTATTTTCTCATTATTTTGTTATTTTATTTTATGTTTTCTTCTCCTTCTGTTTGTATATTTAACTGCACACTTTGTATTTTTTGTTTAGTTTAATGTTGTACCCTGGAGATGCTTGGGCTAAGCGAAACCGGTCGATTATAAAAAATAAAATAATATCCATGGCCTTATACAAAGTTATTTTTTCATATCTTTAGATAAAATAAATTTATCTGTGTACCTTTACGTTATAAAGAATTTTAAATCATCCATTTATACAAAAAATAGATATGATAAATTAAGGAATACAAAATGTTCCACTGGAAAACCTTGGTAAAATTTCTTTAACCTACAGGGTAACTGGTATTTGATGCCAAATATTATAAATTCAATGGGTTAAAGGCGAGACATTTACAAACAAAATAATCACTAATTTTGAACATAAACAATTAAAGTTTTTTTTAATTTTTAACACGTGAAACGAATAAAATGTGATAGATGCCAAAATATTCGTTGTGCAGTCACTTCGAACAAACATGCAGGTACGTGCCTATTACGTGCACAATATTTTATAGGGGTTATGAAAGACAATGCATTATTGAATAAATGCTCGAACAAAGACCCCGCCCTCAACATCGTTTCTTCTGCAGCTATACGGGTGGATGATTCGGATACGCGGCGGGTCTTTTTTAGATTTTGATCACTAACGTAAGAATTTGGCTTTAGCTCACTAGAACTTTTTTGCTTCATGTTTCTTTTAAAACTCCCTTGAAATAAATGTTACCAGGTACCAATCCCTTAGTATACTAGTTTGATTTTAAAGAAATTAGGTTTTTATTTTTCTCGGCATCTGGATAAGTTGGAAGTCGTTGACAATAAATATGTTAGTATTTAATATTGTATATTCCCCGAAAAAAGAGTTCATGGTATTAAAATATTCACTGATTCGTCGAGTAGCTGGTATTCGGCCAGTTCTTCAGAACTTTCCCTGGCATTTCTTATGGAAACTCGAGTTATAGCTTCTTTTGAGAATAATGTTATTATATTATCGTGAAAAACGAACTCTGCAACTCGACTTTCTCAAGTAGCTACTTAAAGCAGCAAGCTAAAGAAGTTAACAAAGTAATATCAATTCAATTAGATTTTCACAAAACCTCTCAGCGGAGTGGATACAAACCTACTTTTTTACAGTAAATATCGCACAAGAGTCCCATCTGCTCCCAACCGTTTAGAGCCAGTAAGACTATGGTATCCCTAATCGGGGTATGTAGTGGGGCTAAAGGAGATGGGAAAGAGAAAGGTTTAGAAGTACCTGAATATTCATATCTGGTCAACACACTCGGCTAAAGCCCTCTCAAACAACGTTTCGATTCTGAATGCTGGTCTTTCACCAAGACAATACTTAGAGTATCTAACACTCTGAAACGTGCCGCAAATATACCATATATTATTTTATATGAATTTAATGTGTTATGACACATTTAAATAAAACCAAATGTTTTGGGCACCCCATGTTTGAACCCGCGCCATTGATTCGTAGTCAAGCGTCTTACCACTCGACCACGGAGCCTGTCAATTTTTGTTCGATTCTTGCAACCAATAAACATTAACTAACTAACCATCACGCCGTTTCCCCGCAAGGGTAGGCAGAGAGGACGGACCGCCATACAACTCTGTCTTGGCACACACTTCTAGCTTCATTTACATTCATACATCGTCTCATACATACTCTTCTGTTATTCTGACTCTTCACACGACCCGATTCAAGTATTTGATTTACTTGATCGTGCCATGTCTTTCTCGGGCGTCCTCGACTTCTTCTTCCATTCACTTTCGCATCATATATTCTTTTCACACTCCTTTCTTCGTTCATTCGCTCTACATGCCCAAACCATCTAAGCGTCCCTTTCTTAATCCTATCCATTACGCTCACATCAGCCTTGCATTCTTTCCGGATATCCACATTTGTAATACGGTCATACATGGTTTTACGCACATCCGTCTCAAAGATCTCATTTCTACAGCATTCAGTCTACTTTCATCCTTCCTCTGCCAGTTCCATACCTCACTGCCATACATCAGGGTTGGTATAAGCACTCCATTGTGGACTGCTAGCTTCGCTTCTTTGGACAATTTCTTATTTGCCCCAACAGCGTTCAGTCCTCCATTAATGGAGTTTCCTGCATTCACCCTTCTTTCAATATCCTTATCAGCCTTTCCGTCTCTTGTAAACATACTTCCTAAATACACGAACTCATCCACTTGCTCCAAGTATTCATCATTCACAACTATATTGCACGCTGTTCTCGTACTCTCTCTTTCAAACACCATCACTTTGGACTTACTTACATTCATCATCAACTCATTTTGCATACATACTTGGTTCATCCTAGACACGAGAAACTGTAGATCTTCCATATTGTCAGCAATCAGCACCGCATCATCCGCATACAATAGGCAACATACTTTCACATTTTTCATTTTCGCGCCCAATAAACATGATATGGAGAAATAAAAATAATTTACTTAGTATTATATTTCTGACAAGCGTTTAGAAACTCAAAGCAAGGAAGTCATACTGCATTTTGTAATTCGTTCCTCTTATTTGAGGGTACCTTTAGAAATATGATTATGAGTTAATTGCAAGTCTACGTAATTCAATTCAATAAAATTACTTACCTGTTCACAAAAGTGCAAAGAATAAAAGTTTTTTCCGTACCTGAAAAAGGGAGAGAAAAAATATTAGCATTGTTAAAAGTCAAAACAACCATCGTGGATTCAGCGAAAGTAAAAAAACAGATATTTGAGAGCACGACAGATACATGCAGGTATATTGTGTTAACATGAAAAATTAATTAGAACAAAGGATGGTACGTTTGTGCCTCATTATGTTGTATATCTATTGTTGGTATATTCTTCAAATATGTCACACCTAAGTACACTAAGTATGAGGAATGAAAACCATATCTTCACCATAAAGTAATAATCTGTGTGCAGATCAGCGAAAAATCTTTACCGTGAGCACTGGCGTCATAAAACTTTCATTGTTTTATTTTTTTTTTAAATTTAAGATTCAACGATTTTTTTTTTCAGGTAGTATGTCATTCCACCATGAGTCACGGAGCTTGGATATCTGTCAAAACAAAATACAACACGTCAACTGCTGTTAAAAAAAATTGAGACAAGACTGTTGAGACTAGCGTAGCCAGGTAGTAATTCCTAGTGTTTTGATTCTAGAGTCATAATTGCTCTTACTGACCATGTAACTTTGAAGCAATACTTTCAACTGAATGTTGGAATTATGTATTCATCTTGAAAGTGGAACCAGTTTCCATGAAAAAAAAAACATACATTATACAAGTGCGGCAGAGGATTACGGCCTCGCGGTTAGTGCGCTCGCTTAGGGCCGACTAGTTTTCCGGTTCAATGCCTGTGCAAGTCAATTATTCGATCGTCAATCTGCTGCAGCATCCTGCATCTCGCCAAGGCTGCACTCTAATGGAGAAATAAGGTACGCCTGATGGGCTGATACAATTAGTCTGGCTGATAGGGTTATACGTGGCAGGAAATGTGGTAGGAAACGTGATAGGAAATGGCTGCAGGTTGCCACTTATCAAAGGAATGAGAAATATCTTTAATTTTACTACCGTAAGCCAGAAAAAATATTGTGTATAAGTACGGTCAAATTGCTGTAGACTTAGAAACAAAGAATTGCTGTTCCTCAATCATCACTCTACTAATTATGAGTATTATTCTCCACTGTCCAGAATGTCGAGACTTGTTAACTCAAGCCATGGTCTTGAAATTTATGGTACCAGTCTAAATTATTTTTGTCGTTCTTTACGACTCTACCGAAACTTTTACTAGGTGTATATTTTTTCCTATTTCTGTTAATACCTCATTAAAATATAATGTTTATGCTAGTCTTTCTTTGTTGCTCTTTTTTCCCATTTTAAGCAATGTATTTTTTTTATAAGACAATAGTCCCTTAGCATATAAATAAATCCAGAGAAAAATTCCACGAAAACACGCAAAACATTGATATAAAACAAGATTTAAAGAAAACCTCCCAAAACCTGAAAAAAACAAAACCGCATTCTCAAAAGGATTTGAATAAAATATCAAACACATACACGATCGTATACAATTTAAATCATCACTAAAAACATTCATTTTTGTTCAAATATCACATTACCGACGAATGATTATTACAAACACAAAAATAAACAGACAATACCTTATATTCTAATGTTTTGTTAAAATATTTTAAAATGTTTCAATTCAATCTACTTTTAATGAAAATGAAACAATAACTTTGTATTAGAACACAGATTATATTTTACTTTTTATGACCGACCGGTTTCGCTTAGCCTAAGCATCATCAGGGTACAACATTAAACTAAACTAAACATACATAGTGAGTGGTTATTATATACTCATACATACATTTAATATATATTATATATAACCACTCACTATGTATTTTTTGTTAACTTTAATTTTGTACCTTGATGATGTTTAGGCGAAGCGAAACCGGTAAGTCATTTTTTTTTTTACTAAATCTGTGGTCTTATACATAGTTATTATTTCATTTTCATTAAATATGTCAAACCAAAAAGTGCTTTCGATAAAAAAATATAATTTACTTTTATTAACATATTTTTTTTACTTTACTATGCATGTGTTATAGTGTAGGAAAAGGTATAAAGGCATTTGGCTGTTTGTTGGAAATACGACAAATCCTATCATCTTTATTCTTTGTAGATATATATTTGTTATTTTTGTATAACAAACAGTTGTCAAATAAAATATATTTATTATTGAAATGATATCAATAATTTTCAACGTAAATATGAAGCAGAAAAAGCCAGAAATTTAAAAAGAAATAACGGTCGCGACCGAGACTCGAACTGGACACTTCTACCCTATCCGGAAGTAACGTCTCTGCCAATTGAGCTACCAATACCTAGTTCTGAGTTCGAGTCTCGATCGCGGCAGTTATTTTCTTTAGTTTCTGGTCTTTTCTGTTTCATATTTACGTTGAAGATTATTGATATTATTTTAATAATTAATATCACAATAAAAAGCATAAAGTTAATTCCAACTTGCCGCGACAACAATGGCGTCGTTTTTAGTGCTTATTCATTGACCAGAAAAGACGCCAGGAGCTTTTTCACTCCAAATCTGAACAGGGACTACTTGTGATGTGTAAACACTGGTAGTTGATGATAAAATGTTAAAGTTTTTTTATGAAATTTGTGTTAAAAAGCCTAAAATTTTTTCAAAAGGTGTGTTATGAAACACAAATGTGACAGATTTATGGTGCGAGTTTTTTTTTTAGCATGAAGCTGAAAGTTTTTTTCTACAAAAGCAGAAACTAAGCAAGAAAAAGCACTTTTTGTGAAGCGTTCACTAAAAAGTATTACATGCCTTGAAACTTTTTGTCTGTAAAAATGGAGGAAGAGTGGAAAATAACTCAAATAAATCATTTACCTTGTAGGTAGCACGTAGCAGAAATCATGTTTAATATTCTTAGAACCTCAGACTTTCCAATATCACAAGGGTGGGCAGAAGGATATACTGCCACACAACTTTGTCTTGGCACATACTCCTTGATTGATATTCATACCATATCAATAAGCTCTCATGCGGAACAATATCGTCACTGAGCGGATCCGGACGTAGGTGTGAATCCAGCTTTATCGTTCTAGCAATGGACTCCGCTATACCATTTTACCCTTGCAATTATAATGTGTCTGTCTCTTCATCGAACGAGGAGAAAGAAAAAACAACAACAAAAAAAGCCTCACCAAATATTCACACATGCATGTATGTACAAATAAAAACTTCGAAACTAAGACCCGTTTGTACATTAATTTGCGAAACAACAAAAGAACTCGCCCGAACAAAAAAGCCGGCGAGTTCACCACACTCCTTTGTCTTGCGACGCAGCGGACAAGGCGAATGAGCATTTTCGTGCATCATTGCAGAGCACAAAAGATCTCCTTTTTCACTGCGAAGGAAAAACGGCGATACCCGACCGAGCTCAACTAGAGCCGGAGAGCAACCGAAGACTTGTACCGAACAAGGGCATGGGTACATTCCAAAACACACAAAATCGTAATAGAGGAGTATATCCAACTTTTATTTATCTACGCGCTTTTATACAAATGTAAACATTTTTATTTAAAAAAAAACAATAACCTCATTAGTGCAAAAAAATATTATGAAATAAAAATTTAAAAAAAGAGTATTGAATAGCAGATACAAAATAGTGTAGATGAAAATTACTAATGATATTTAATAAATAACAGGTTCAAAAATATTGCAAAATAATAGAAAAAAAATATATATATTTTTTTTTTTTTTCAAAAGTAAGACAAACATTCCCGGGTTACGAATAACCTGAAAATATTAAAAAAAAACTCTTACTGCCATCATAAAAAGCGGAAGATGTTCCTTGTGCAATGATGGAGGACTTATCCAGCAGAGGAATTGAACGCACGATGCCCGGGTGGGAATTCGACGCGTTCTCCACTCAGCTACCGACCGGTCAAAATAAATATTAAATAACAGATCCAACTACCAGTTTAGCTCTGCCAGATGACAACAACTGTACTAAATTAAACTTATAGTTTGATATTGACGTGTTAAATATATCAGTGACATCGGGGTATGTGTTTCCCAGCTGTTGCATTTGTCGCATAGGCGTGTTGAATTGCGAGGTTGAAGCAAAATTGCTACAATAGTACGGTAGGTACTGCCTTGTAACCGTCTTGCTAGGAACATGAAATGAAATCAAGTTTAATAGTTCAGGGCTGTCAATCATTGAATTTATAATTGTGTATAAGCAAATCAAGTCGGTAATTATTCTCCGTTCAGACAATCTCAATAAATTAAGGTGACAAAGAAGATAATCGTAATTGATGCATTCCCTTAATATGCCCATTTTGAAGTAGCTAGATAGGCAATATAGCTAGATAGGCAAATTGTAAACATAATATTTTGATTCCAATACAGAATGGTTACAACCAGTGATGTGCCATAACTTTTTTCAAATAAAAAAAAATCTAGATGATATTTTTTGGTATTTGATCCAACAGGTTCTTTGTCGCAAATCCAGTTTTTCTTATAATTAAGGGTTCAGCACTCAAGAATGACGGTAAACGTTACTTTGTAGAATTCTAATACAAGCAATACTGCAAATGATTTATCGGCACATTTTCTATGGGAAATTCGAAAAATGTCTGAGGTTTGCAGTGAATACAATTTTTTAACACTAATCCTTTAAATTCTATGAAAAACATACCAAAATGTCAGGAAAAGCTGGTGCAGTTTGGAAACCAGCAAAGGCATTTTTGAACGTTTTACCTCAAATTCCAGTATTTAATTTATGAAGAATTTAAAAGATTACTTGTATTCACTGGAAATCTTAGACACTTTTGTTAACTACCCATATAGAATCAACAAATAATTATTTTTTAGTTTTTCTTGTACTTAAAAATATATTGTAAAAACAACCTTTAATTGGGACGATGCTACTTTTTTAAAAAAATCAAACCATTTGAATTTAAAGTGTTATGTTTGTGGCGAGGAGGTCCAAAGCACCGGGTTCCCACCCAGGGGACGCGGGTTCAATTCTCTGTTAGCAACATTTTTCATTAAAACATGGTAGTAGGAGGAATTAAAATAGTGTCAGCTTATCAGTAATCAATAATTTTCTAGGAAAAAATACGGTACACCGAACAAAAATATTTTTGAAACACGATCATTTGTTTCAATTTCACTAAACTTACCATCACGCACGGGTGGGCAGATAGTATGAACTTTATTTCACTAACACACGAAAGAAGCTCATTAGTCATATAGTTATTAAAAATATTATTATTTATTAGTTTTTGTAAATATTATTAGTTTTTTCATACAACGCGACTTTTCTGTGAAAAAAATACGTTCTTTTTCATCAATTTTTCGGCGCTTATGTATTTTCGATCGCGTTACTCAAATTTCACACCGAACGCAAAAAAAATATATACGAACAGTTACTTGTTATTATAACGAAGAAATATCTATCCTGTTCAAGAAAGAATTCCTTTTCCTGACAGGCTTTTTGTTAGGTTAGGTGTCAAGTTAATTCGTGAAAAGTTGTAATCGAGACAAAGTTTTTCAACACCGTAAATAGCATAATGTATTAATGGCACGTTAAGACTTCGAGGGTTGCAGAAGACGGAAGAAGGGTTTTCGGGTCACTGATAATGTTATTATGATAACTACGAAGGAATAAATAATTGTATTACTCTTATAGGAACAAAGACTCGACAAAAAAGAATGTATTTTCATATTTTGACTACGAAATGCTTTGTAAAGCAAAACATCCGTCCAATGATTTCCTAATTTCTTTCTCTTTTTTTATCCTTCCCCTCCTCTATTTTAGCCATTAAACATTCTACAAGATGGGGATACCATAGTTCTACTGACTCCGGGCAGTTAAGATTCTTGTGCGGTATCACGTAAAAAAAACACTTTACGGATAGTGGCTTAATACAAAAAAGGTTGGTAAAGAGGAATGGCAGAAATGCGCGAAAGAATTAAGAACTCCAGAAATGAGCTCATCATGGAATCCCGTCAGATCCCGAACTCAAGCATAGAAGCGCATTGGAGTAAATTATTGGCCCCATCAATCTTAACGCTGCCAGGATGGACTCCCTCTTGATGGCGTTTTGCAGAAATGAGGCCTAATATCCTCCATTCATATTTTTAACTTGTTTTATTTCAATTTTTTTTATTTTTTTTATTTACTTTTTTTTGTTTTTTCTTATGAATTTCTGTTCATTTTTCTTTAATATTAATATTGTGTGTATTACAACTTTTACTATGTTTTAATATCAATTATGGAATAAATTGCATTGCACTACTCCTGCATACCTTCTGGAATAAAACTTTTATTAATATAATAATTAATAAAGCGTTTTTTCCTCACTGTAACCAAAAATAAAGAGTAAAAAAGCAACAAAAAAAAAACAAAAATAACCTAAGAAAAGCTAACAAAAATGACACGACATAAAATATAAAAACAGAATCACAGTAAACTGAATTTTCTGAAATCGCATTTACTGTCTTACAGACCACAAGAAGATAGCTTACAGCACAAACCCCATATGAAAGTATGAATAAGGGATGAGGCAAGATCGTATATTTTTATTATTGTACAGGGTGAACAGGACGTACCCGACAGACTTTAACAACCGATTCTTGAGCTAATTTGGAGTTAAAAAGATAGAAGCCATTTTGCTCTTTTCAATTGAAAACAAAAAATATGTATTCCCGTTGCCGAAAAAAGGGACGGTGCGTACTACGTGGTCCGTTTCAGCTAATGCTTTGGCCAGTTGCGAGGTGTTTAAGAATAATTTTTAATGGAAAAAATATTTTTCTTAAAGCTTCATTTCATCTTAGAGCACGTCATTTTAAAGTAAAATGACATCCGGTTTTGTACTAGTTTAGAAATCGTTGGTTAATAAATCTGAAAAGTACGTCCTGCTACACCCTGTATATACTCCGCGGCGTCTCTGCGGACAGGCACGTAGCGGGTAGGTATTTATCTCCAGCGACATGTCAAATATAACGAGGTGTCGGAATAAGGAACACCTCGATGCAACGCCTGCATTTATCGTCAGTATTTTATCATACGCTTGATGCTGCCGTGAGCTGCCAGCGACAGGAATCTTTCAAGTTTTCCCTTTTTATCGTTTTTTTCTCTCGAATGTGAAATGAGGAAATGAACGGGTTTTTGACGCAGAAACCAGAATGTATGCTATATATTTACACCAATTTAAGTATCATTTAAAATATTCAAAGATATAATGATATCCATGAAGCTAATGTGTGATAAAACCACGTAGTTTGAGAGCATACATAAGTCAGGTTGAAGGAGAAAAGGGTGCCAGGAAAACATAATATCGTCGCTGGAAAGACAAAAGGGCTTAAGTGACACTTTAGTCAAAAATGAGTTAAATATGCAGGTTTGGTCTTTTTTTTTCTGTATCGAAAGCTTTGACTTTCGTATGATTCTAAAGATGTTTGTGACCCTTGAGCCATCTAAAATAAATTTAGCATATGGAAGAAGGCTCGACACAAGTTTGGGACTTTTTTCTAGCTTTTTGTCGCTTCAGGTAACTCAGTGAGAGCATTGGGCTAACCAAGTTACCTTTTTTTTCAAAATCTAACCGGGTACTAAAGACTTATGAATTTTATGGTAAAACAAAAAAAAACTTTGAAGTGCTCTGGTGTAAACTTCCCAACATGGCACTTCAGCCCTTTTGCCTTTCCGGCGACGATTTGATGCGTAAGTGGATGGAAGAAATAGTCGAGAAACCCCAAGAAGAGATGGCACGAATAAGAAAATCAAATACTTATGTTGGGGCATGTCGAAGGTTGAAATAGCAACATACGATAAAGGGGTGTGAATGAAACAAGGAAAGTATGCCTGTTCCTCAATCATCACTCTTCTAATTATGGGTATCATTCTCCACTTTCCGGAATGTCAAGACTTATTAACTCAAGCCATGTGAATTTTTTTGGTACCAGCCTAAATGATTTTTGTCATTCTTTAAGACGCTACCAAAAGCTTTGACTTGAATGTTCTTTCAAATGTATATTTCTGTCATTGCTTCATTAAAATATGATGTTTGTGCTGTTATTTATCTATTGCTTTTTTTCCTGTTTCGTGTTATGCATTTTTTTTGTAATCGGACAATGTTCCGTTAGTGTATATTAATAAGCAAGACCGTGCTTCCGTGGCTTTTCATCCTCCCTATGCGGAAATGACGTAATAGATAGTAAGTTCAGGATGCTTATAATCTTCTAGAGCCAAATATGTATTGCCATTTCTAGTACCTAATAATATTCCTTCGTTGCTTTTGGGTGTATGAAATACGGAAACAACAGGTCTAAACTAGTGGCAGCCAGAGAAATTCAAGGAAGCGCAAACTTGCGGAGATCGAAACTAAGAAGGCAGCAAGCAGAAGAATATTCCTGGGACAAAACGTGATGACTCTCTAAGGAATGCAGCACGTATTCGACGCCTGATAGAGCAGTAAAGCACGACGAAGCGGTAGGCCACAGAGGTCTAACGTTGAGTAAGTTCAAGAGCGAGCTATCCACCAAATCGAAACAAATTGAAAAATGATTTTTTTGTTACAATACATTTCAGATTCAATAAAATACGATTTTAAATATAAGTAATAAACAAATCCAATGAGGATTAAAATTTAATCAAAAATTATTAACGTTATAAAATTGCCGGTTAGCGCGCTCGCTTAGGACCGACTAGTTTTCCGGTTCAATGCCTGTGCAAGTCAATTATTCGATCGTCAATCTGCTGCAGCATCCTGCATCTCACGAAGTCTGCACTCTAATGGTGAGATAAGGTACGCCTGACGGGCTGATACAATTAGTCCGGCTGATAGGGTTTTACGTGGAAGGAAATGTGGTAGGAAATGTGATAAGAAATGGCTGCAGGTTGCCACTTATCAAAGAAACGAGAAATATCTATAATTTTACTACCGTAAGCTAAAGAAATATTGTGTATAAGTACGGTCAAATTGATGTAGACTTAGAAATAATGAATTGCTGTTCCTCAATCATCACTCTACTAATTATGTGTATCATTCTCCGCTGTCAAGAATGTGGAGACTTGTTAACTTAAGCCATTCATTGGCTTGAAATTTTTGGTACCAGTCTAAACGATTTTTGTCATTCTTTACGACTTCACCAAAACCTTGTTCAGGCTTTGACTTGAATGTTCTTTCAAAAATACATTTTTGTCGCTTCATTAAAATATTATGTTTTTCCCCATTTCGTGTAATGTATGTTTTTTATAATTGGACAAACGGTCCGTTAGTATATAAATAAATAAAGAAGTTCTGCAAGATTTTAGTTATTATTTTTATTATGACGACTATTTCGGCATTCAAATTTACTATCAAACTGTGTTTTAGCCACATTAACGACTTTAATATATGAGCTTAGTTACCACCTACTTATTAACCATCTTTTTGTTGTTCTGTTAAATCAATGATTTCGATAAAAAACGATTTAAAAATATATATATATTCTGTGAGGTACTTAATTAAAAACACCAAATAATAAAAATAAAACGTTAAATAATGTAATTTCATAAAATAATTCACTAAATAATCAAAAGAGGTACTTAACGAATACATAAGCAAATCATTTTCATCAACGAGGAAATACCTAATGGCAATTGACTCTAGTACGTAATAGCTTGTTATCATTAAATGGAGAAAAACAGTTTTTGTTTTCACGGTAAATCGGTTTTTGTCGAAAGCATAAATAAGACCGTACAAAAATAAAAATGGTGTGGTGGTAACTAAAATAATATAATTAAAAAGTTTTCATGTGGCCTAAACATAATTTGACACTGGCTTAGAAGGCTGTAACAGCTGTCACAATAAAATAAAATAGCATTATTAAATTTGATTATATTAAAATTAACAAAAAAAATATTTCTTCAAAACAAACAGAAAAACTATAAATAAACTAAGTTTATTATGATGTCTCATCTAAATTAGTTGCAAAGACATTGCAATGATAACAACCTTAAAAACGAAAAAAGACATTGAACTTTACTTTTCATTATAAATACAACATTGTGCGTCAATGCATTTTGTGTCTTCATATTCCAATTAAGTTGAAATAAACCGATGAAAGTAATTATAATTGATTATTTAAAGTACATCATTTGGTATAAATCTATACATATGATTCACACAAAACTTAGAATGGGCGAGTTTTTGTACTATCCATGTATCTCTATAATGTTTGAAGGGTATTATAATGAATAGGGCAAAGTATTGCATGAGAGAGGAAACACAAACATATGCAGGTCTTTCCAAGGCCGAATTGCAGCTCATTAACGAGTAAAAGACAGTTCTCATGCGACAACACGTCAGCCGTGAACGAATTTACCCGCTAGTTGTGCACTATTAACTTGCTAATTCTTTAGCGTACCTCCAAATGAAATACCCCTAGGGCGAACACAGTATTCATACGTGACATCTGTTTTTTTTCAATTTTGTGTTATAGTGAATACCGCACAAAAGAGTCCCAACTGGATCCAGTGGGACTATGACATCCCCAATTGGAGTATGCTGTGAAGTTGAAGGTAGTGGAGAGGGAAGACAAAAGAGGGAAGAGGAAGGTTATGAGGTGTCATTTGTATTCTAATCATTGTAACTAGACCCTTAAAAACATTATTATATTCATATTGAAGTTAGCCTAACAATCATCAACGAGCGAACAAAGCATTAATTTAGCAAACAATTAACAAGCGTCATTATTTATTCATTACCAATCAATTAAAAATAGAAAGCCAAATGTCCGCCAGTCAATTTGACACAGATAGCATATTGGTTTGTATGTAGACACCTGTGTATTATGGACAAATGAATTAAAACAACAATTATTATATTTCGACAAACTGTTTCGTAATGCGTTTTTTTTTCCATTCTGCAAAATATGTGCAAATACACTATTCAAAACACCTCACTCATACATATCACTTTATTCTCAGAAGGTTGTCTCAATTATAAAATTATTTGCACATAATGACACCGAAAAATGCACTGAAAAAAACAAGTGTCTGGTGCATTATTTTAATGAATTAATTATGTTCTTTGTTTCAGGGTGTCACGTAAGTGTTATATTGTATTGGACACCTCCACACAGTTTATAATAAATTACCAAAATTATCACTCGACAGCGTGTCAACATGGTAAATAAATTGGGTTTCAAGTTGATTTGACCTGACATATTCCCATACATATCTATATGTATGAACTAGAAGGTGAGGTGGAATTGTTTGGTCACCCACAAATAGTTCAATTAGTAATTACTCGACTAGGTTATTTAGTCGAAAATAAATACATTGCCCACTAAAATAATATAAAATGATTATTGTCTATTTTTGATTTGACACCGTGTTAAAATTTAAAAATTACGAGATTTTTTCAGATAAATGCTTTAAATTTTAACAATAATTTTGAAATAGAAAAATCTAAAACAATATTTAAAAAAATTAAAAATAAAATCGGTAATAAGGTAGATAATAATGGTGAACATTCAAGAGTGGTCCGGTATACCAATGAAGAGGTGGAAGATTACCGAATATGACAAGAACAAAAAGATATGGAGACAAATAATTTCGAAATATGGAAAAGCCATTTTATTTCGAAACATAAAATAGAAATAACTCAATATAAGTCAATTTACACACACATAAGGTGGATTTACATAAACTATACTTACAGTTTATACGTAAGTAAATAACGTAGGAGAGGTATGGACTAGAAATAATTTCATTTGTGAGTACGTATGTCCGTACGAGCGTGTTTTCAAATTTGGATCTGATGTTTATTTAAAATGTCAAAATAAAAAGATTTTCAAATCCCTACCTTCCTTATAAATTACCTACCTATAACGTATTTTAGCAGACATTATTCTGTATTTGAAATGGTGGATTAAGGCTCAGCACCACAAATAGCGCTAAACGTCACTTTGTAACATTCTAATACAAGCCATACTTCACATGATTCATCTGTAAATTCTACATGGGCAGTTAGGAAAATGTCTAAGGATTCCAGTGAATAAAAATTTTAATCTGTAATCTTTTAAATTCAATAAAAAACATACTATAATGTCAGTAAAGGGTGCAGTTTGAAAACTAGCGCAGCCATTTTCGAACGTTTCACTTAAAATTCAAGTTTACATTTCACATAGAATTGAAAAGATTTCAGTAAAATAATTATATTCACTGGCAACCTTAAACATTTCCCTAACTACTGGTATAAAATTAATAGATACATAATTTGTAGTTTTGCTTGTATTAGAAAGCCAAAATGTGTGTATTTTTGGGTGCTGACCCTTAAAGCAACTAATTCATTTTTGGCAAGTAAAGTTACATCCCGCCTTTTGTCACTTATAAAATAATAAACATAATTATCCTACATTGTATTAGGCAGGTGGGAAGCTAAAATGTGTAACATATTACCGGGAGACCAGTGGCGTAATAAAGTTAGAGTTTTTCAACAGAACAATATTAAAATAGAAGGCTGTTTTTATGGGACGTTTCCAGAAAATTGACTATAAATAATTTCCTTAGCGAATACGCACATACGTGTGAATGTGAGCTTTTTAAAATTGGAATTGATGGATGTGTTCAGAAAATTATAAAATTGAAAAAGAATCTTTTCATGCCTACCCACCTAATAAAGTACCTACCTTTAATCTATTTAAATATATATTTGAAATGGTGAGTGATATTTTTTTCTATATTAATAATTGAATAAATATCAATAATCTTCAACGTAAATATGAAACAGAAAAAAAATATATATGCACGGGTAGAGTTTTTTATATCATACAAAGATGGCAGCCAAATCGGAAGACACAAAATAAAATTATATTAATAATATTCAAAATAAAGAATAAGATCGATTAAAAATGCCGGTATCTTATAAAGTCTCGGTGGCTGAATTGGCAGAAGCGTTACTCCCGGAAAATTAGAGGTTCCGAGTTCGAGTCTCGCTCGCGTCTGTCATATTTTTTTCTGTTTTATATTTACGTTGAAGATTATTGTTATTTTTTCAACAAATAATATAGTTTTTAAAGTAAGCTTTAAAGTTAATTCTAATTTCATATATTTATTTTCTCAAGTCATGTTACTCCCGTGATTTTTATTTTTTACGGGTAACAACTAGTTTTAAACAATAATAATGTGTGTTTTTTTAAATACAAATGTTCTACACATCAATACCGGCGAATCAAATTCGACTGCTTTTAGTATTGATCGAGGTACACTAAGCAACAAAATAATAAAGTGTTTTAACTACAAATTAACGAATTGTCATATCGTAATCACGTGTATATTCAAATATGGTCTTATTTGTTTACGTATGTAATCATTAATTATCTTACCTACCCGTTTTAATTCTTAACACTCGGTCGGACTAACAGGTTCAATAAATATTTTTCATATCAGTGGTGTTTTATTCATCATGTTGTAACTAGGTTTTCACTTAGTTAATATTATTATAAAAAGCCTTCTCTCGGACTGAGATCATTTTCATGATTTCACTGAAAAAAATAATATACATTAGAGTGCAAATAAGGCGGATTTTATAATATATCAAAAAACATTTTTTATTATTTTTATTCGGGTAAGCAGTTTTTTCCTTCTATAGTAAACCAATATCGTCGCTGGAAAATCAAAAGAGCTTAAAGGATACATTGGTCAAAAATAAGTTAAATATGCAGTGTTGATAAGTTTTTTTTTATCTGCATCGAATGCTTTGACTCTCGTTTGAATCTAAAGACTTTTGTGGCCCTTCAGCCATCTAAATTATATTTATCATTTGGGAGAAGGCTTGACTCAAGCGACACAAGTTTACGACTTCTTTAGCTTTTCGTCGCTTCATGTAACACAGTGAAAGCATTGAAAAACTTTTTCTTTCAAAATCCGGCCAGGTACTGAAAACTTGATGAATTTTATTTTGAAACAAAAAACTTAAGAATTATGCTCTGGTTTATACTTCCCGGTAAAATGGCGCTTTTATACTTATACGTTCCTTTCCGTCAAACGATATTTTGTTTTTATCACTCCAAATAAAGTACCAAACAAAATTAGATTTTAACGTCAATAAGTTTTTCTTTTGACACGCCAAATTTTTCTTTCAAAATCCGGCCAGGTACTGAAAACTTGACGAATTTTATTTTGAAACAAAAACTTAAGAAATTCGTGTTTAATCCTCCCGAAATGGCGCTATGTTTTTTGCCTTTCCGGCGACGATATTTTGTTTTTATCACTCCATAATAACAATACATTGAATGAAATAATACCTTTGGCGCCATATTAACAACAGGTTATAACTAAAAATAACGAAACTAAAACCAAATTCGTGTTTTAATCACGCCATGTTAATATGAAAAACCGTATAAAAGATATAATACATGGGTATATCTAACTCAAAGCAGCTTCATGAGGAGGTCTAGTTTCTAAATGACCAGTACAATATGACAGATTATAATAACACGAACGTAACATACATTTTCAGATAATACACATATGTGAACCGATAAAAAATAATAAAGCCGCAATCATACGTGTATAGACGTACAAAGCCCCGTTATGGTAGTTATGTAGCATCCGCCAATTGACGTAATGAGTCTGGCACGTTATTCCACTCCGGCGGGGAACGCGTGATTGGCCCGCGAGTCGGGCAACACCGTACGACGAACAACGCATGTACAACCGTATAACGCGTGAACAAGGCCTTACGAAAGTTTCTACTAACACCGAAAGCTACTGTCAATAAAGCAGTATTAATGAAAGACAAGAACTAAAGTTCGTGAACTTTTACAAAAAAAATAGCTATTTTTTTCAACCGTGCTAATTATCTTTGGTTTTCACGTAGTACTAACGTTTTAGTAATTATTTCTAGTTTATTTTATGTTTTGTAGCGTATTTAGTTTATCTTCGAGCACACACTGTCAGCTTTACTCCAAAACTTATTAACAGCGTTATTGCTTACACGTGGCATCATTTAATTCGCATAATTTATTTACTGTTAATACATTTAAAACATATAGTTTCATTGTTTGCCCACCTCCTTCCAAAACAGGAAGTGGAGAAACAGGTCGGTAGCTGAGTGGATTAACGCGTCGGATTCCCTCCCGGGCGTCGTAAGTTAAATTCCTCTGCTGACTAAGTCCTCCATCATTGCAAAGCAACATCTTCCGCTTATAATGAAGGTAGTAGGAGTTTTCTCCAATATTGACAGGTTATTTATAACCCGGGAATGCGTGCCTTTCTTTTAAAATGATATATTATTTTTAAATTATTATATTTAAAAACTGTTTAATAATTTAGTTTAATTTTGCACTCTGATGATGCTCAGGCCAAGCGAAACCAGTCGGTCATTAAAAAATAAAATATTAGTGTATGTTTTATAAAGAGTTTTTTTCTAATTTTTAAACTGCTAATTCATGGAGGAACTCCATTTTAATACACAAAAATAGTGGAATAAAGTTAAAAAATTTGTTATTATTAAAATCTTTACACAAAGTTATTATTTTATTTTCATCATATATATTATTATAATATATATTTTTTCTATATTCGTAAAAACCATTTACTTTGTGGCTTGCCATATTGCCATAAAGTGGTTATAAACAAAGTGTATGTGTTCTATTTATAAAATATATTTTTTCCATTAAATTTATTAATTTTACAAAATCATTAAATATGATACAGATTAAAACATATAACAAATTACGTCCTACCAAATAAAGCATATGGCCATACCATGATGGTATGCATTGTATATAAAAGAATTACATTAAACATAGAACTACTCAATAACAAGATCAAAAACAACAATAAATTATCTAGTCAGTCCGGGGATCTCATGATGGACCACAACCAGACAGCAGAATCCGGTCGGTAATAGAAATATGGATGGTGTAAAGGGCAGCACTTCCTCTAGGTACTAGCTACTCTGGTGTAAAGAATTAAGCGACCATTGTGTTATTTATTTTTTTCACCCAGACAATAGTTTTATTGAAGGGGCACTTTCGATTTGTTTCGTCTATTTTCCACTAGCCATATTGAAGTTCGTTTTTTTAGTGAGTTTGAAGTTTGCTTTGTGCATTGCTGATTGAATCCATTATACGCCCAAGGAGCTAAGAAGATAAGAAATCGCTGTCCAGATGTTATTGGCCTCACAACAGCGACACTAAAACATTTTCTACTTTGGAAGAAGGTTGAAACCACTGAACAAATAATCTCTTGAAGCGTGACCTTTACCGATTTAAAAAAGAGCTGATATCGTCAATTCATTAGACCTTTAGATTTTAGGAATACGCTCCCAGACTACCAAACTCCCAGATAGCTAATGAAATTGATTATCTGTTCAAGAAAGAATTTCGATATTTGAAAAGATTAATCAAATTTCACACTTTCAGAAGTTTCTCTCACTTCGGGCACACCCGACACGCCCTTTATCAGATTGTCTCTTCAGTGATTGAAACGGCGTCTTATTAAAGTAATATTCATACAAGCGGTTTATAGCTCGGAGGGTAGGGGGCTAGGCCATAAGTCATATGGACTGAGAAAGAATTCTACAGTGGACACGGACTTAACTCTCTTTTCAATACGAATTATCAAATATAATGTCTAATATAAAGCCAAGGGTACCTATTTTATGGTCATTACTGTCCAACTGCCGCCAAAAAGTTGTGTTTTCACTTTTCTGTTACGTAAAAAACGTATTAAATGATAAATTAGACTGATAACGTAATATTATACATGTGCGGGCAGGTTTAACAAAGCTGTAACCCATTTGTCAAACGTCACGAAAAATCAGTTATTGTAATCATACGCAAATATGATTACACAAATGAAATACTCTTTGTAAGCAAATAAACATAATAACAATAAAAAGTCATAAACGACAGGGAATTGAAAGCGAGGGTTAAAATTCAGGCGAAAAAGAAAAACAAAGGACCCTTCTTCATGGAAAAAAAAACACCTTATTAATATAAAGCTTTTGATACCTTTTTTCACTTTATACAAACAATGTATTATGTAGTAGGTGAAATTTTTGGTTTTCTATGGAATAATGGTTAAAAATTAAAAAAAGTGAGGCGACGTAGCACTCCAAAAATGGGGGGTTTACCTTACGATTATATTCAAACGTGTAATTACACTGTAATATTACATAGTTGTTAGATATAATTTGACTCCTATCCTATAATGTTGCAATGAGAATAATTAAATCGCATACTTAATTATATTATTATCTAGTATCTTTTACTGCCCCCCTGAAAGTCTTAAACGCCCACAAGGAGGCGTTATCGCCCACGTTGAGAACCTATGATTTAGATGAATAAAAACTGACCCTTACCAATAATCCGGCTCAACAGTTTCTAAGTTTTATGGGAACAACGGGCATCAGTGCCTTCCTAAAATATTAAAATTCGGAATATTGTCTGAATATACTCGTATATACCAAGTTACCTTCCAACTTTCCCTTATTTCTCAAAGCTTCTAAATATTTCCTAATAGGTGGTGCTTTAGTTTCCTTGCTTCTAGATAATTTTGAATATAAGATAACAAAATCAATAACAAGATTTTCTATAAATACGCATAGTGAAATGTGTTGTTTGGTAGTCAAAAAACCCATATATCTGTATTTCAATCTATAACCCACATCCGTCCTTTTTTCTAAGTCACGCAAAAATCCCAACACGTCTAGCTGTCTCAAGACAGATGTGAAAACTAAAATATGCAAACAAAAATCACATGTTTTTTTTTATAAACGCCGTATAAAAATCTTCCAATAAAACTTCACAGAAAATTAAAGTTTCGTTGGTAGACTACAATAATTATACGAACTAAGGGTATACTCGTACCTATCAAAATTTCTCCTTTCAGTACATAAGTTTCTGAAAATTTACAAGTAGTTAAACCAAGTCAGTTTGATGTGAGCAATTAATTACAACGGCAATTTAGGTACGTGAGCATGTTGAATCTAATTTATCCGCGAATATAACGTTTATTGCAGGTAAACATAATTAGTTGCCATGGAAACACGGATTCGTAAAGTCCCCGTACTTACGTCCTCAAATAAATAGAAGACCCTATTATTAATTTGTGATATCGATAAAGCGGATTCTTCGCAGGAAAGGCGTATAGCTTATTCAATAATATATTCAACGTAAATACGGTGTACCCTTATTGTTGTGCCACCCCTATAATATAGTTTGCATGTTTTCTTAGCTGGGTGGAGAAGGAATAGATATAATATCATATTAGAATCAGAACTATGTGAACCATAGTTACCAGATGATACTCAATAGGGACTAACTTACGTTGTTGATGAATTCCGTTTATTTAAGGAATATTTCTGAAGATGGGAATATTAAACATTAATAAAACTGAAGAATCGGAATCACAGAAAAATATATGAGACGATGTAAAAATGGGCGCGATTCAAGGAATGTGCGCTAAGGCTATGTGACGTCATATCTGCTTGAATTTAAGGAGAAACATAGCATGATCAAAGTAGGGAGCACATTGGTGAAAAGTTTGCACTCTAGCAGTTTTCCGAGGGGTATCAGTATCGACGATGCACGACGAGACACCGGAGACTGAAATGACGGAAAGATCTCAGCATTCTAACTAAGCCACCATTAACAGTTACTGTGCAACCGCACTAATAAGAAAAAAGGGTAGTCATTAGTTTTCATTTAGTTAGTCAGACAGCCGGCTTTACATATGCGGATAAAAAAATATTGAAAAAGATTGCCCAAAATAGGGTTTGTACAAGGGCCAATGCAACACGACATACGTACTCTGCTAATTGTGGGGTTATGATGCAAAACTACCTATTTCAAAAAATCGAATTTTTCAGTAGAGCCAAAAAACTGTACTGTACTACCAACATTTTTTGTTTTAATAATTGATAAAAATATTTGTAATCATTGCCATGACATTGGCTTGGCATTCAATGAACACTATTTTAAATTTATAATTGTAATTATTTTATTTTGCGCACATGACTGTTTCCTGCAAAAAGTGCGTTTTGGAGTTGAACAATGTAACAAAAAAACATTTTAGATTTATTCAAGTAGAAATAATAAAAACAAGACATTTGTGGGCTAATTATTTTAAAAAAAAACGTTAAAGAATAACATCGATTTTTATATTATTATTCGTACAAAATTCTTTTATCACATCATCGTATTTTGTTTTAGATCAATCATTTAATGACGTCTGCTTGCTTTGCAGATTTCACATGATTAGTCATTTGTTGCTCAGCAAGGTAAGGGTTTTTTTTTTATTTTCACGTCACCCCAACAAATGTTGGTGTAGCATTATAAGTTGAGGCAACAACCCTTTCAAAACGACCAATACAACTTGCGGCTGTCAATCATAGACAAAATAGTGCGTTTTGCAGAAAAAATAAGGCCACCCTCAAATTTCCTCCGGAAATAGTACACATTGCCATAATATGAAATTAGTCACTTTTGCAGAAAAAAGTTAGTTATATTAATGTGGAAATAGTACGTTTAGCAGAAAAAGTTGATTTTTAATTTTAAAAATAAAGCGAAATTTGTATTTTTTTCGAAAAAATAATGATGTCAGTCGATTTCTTGGCTTCGAATGACCCTGTCTGCATATATGATTCGATTTCGCCCATTTTGGAAATAGGCAATTTTGCATTACAGCCCCACAATTATGGGTATCATTCTCCACTGTCCAAAATGTCGAGACTTGTTAACTCAAGCCATGGTCTTGAAATTGTTGGTACCAGTCTAAATGATTTTTGTCATTCTTGACCTTGGCTTTGATTTGAATGTTTTTTCCAATGTATATTTTGTCCTTTTTTTGTCATTGCTTCATTATAATATTATGTCTGTGCTGTTCTTTCTCTGGTGCTCATTTTCTCAATATCATGTTATTTTTTTTTTTTTTGTAATTGGACAATAGTCCGATGATAAATTAATGACATGTGCTCTTTTGGATCAAATATTTAGCCAAACTCCTTCCAGCTTTGAACAAGCTGGAAAGATTTAGTTTTGCTAATAATATTGTATCGTACACTGTTTAGAATGATTAGGGTTCAGTATGTCGAATTGGTTTCTGATTTCTTTACTACAAAGGGAAACTTACAGACATCGTTTTCCAATCGATTGCAGCAAGCATCGATTGATTGTACCGATCATTAACTGTCAGCGGATGAATGGATTATGATTGCAGGTTGCTTGCTTTCCGATACGACCCCTCTGCTTACCCCTCGCAATGTGGGACTAATACGACCCTCGATGGCCGGAATTATTTATCAAGCTATCGACCGGAATACGCTTGCCCGCGATGCCTCCGCGCCGGCAGGTACCGCCGGCAACATATCAAGCACCTTCCCTTAAACGAGCCATGAATACTTTATTACCCGAAAAGATATCGCGAGGGATTTAAAAAAATATATTTTATTACACTCAAACGCACATTACTGGCAGGAAAAATGTAGAAGACTTTCTTTTTACCCGAAAATGATTTATTCAAATACCTCAATTTAGATACCGGGGAAATGATACCAGGTTAGAGTAATATTCCCAGGACGGGGGAAGATGAGGGTAGAAAAGACGGCACCTGTTATCTCTGCCTCTGTATTAAAGGTAATAATAATTGTACTTGGGTACGCACTTAGTACAGACTTTCTAAGGGAGTTTATTTTAGAGATACGTCTACAAATGATATTATTATACGTTTGAGTAGGATTTTTATTTAACAGCCTCCTGAAATTCACTTCTTGACAACGACTTCCCTTAAAGATTTCCAGTTTTACCGATTATTGACGGCTCTCATCCTCGGACGCGATTCGATATTTGAATTTCAACACTCGCTCGTTAACCGTACAATAGTCCCACTCGGATACGGGGATGCGCGATAAACAACGACTTTATCTTTATAATGCAGATAATATTTCGCGAACTTCGAGTAAAAATGTTCTATAACAATTTACCTAACAACAGGAAAAAGGAAACAAAAAACTAAAGATTTAAAAAGAAAATAAAAAATGATACTGTTTGATTTCAAAATGATAATTTGTTAGGTTCTTACCTTTATGTTTTTCAATCAGTTTCTACTTTATCCAACCATTTCGCAATATCGAATTCCATATAAAAAACATGGTGTTCGAAACAAGTGACAATCGAAACAGAAGAGTTTAGTGTGAAAAAACGTGTTTCGTTGTTCGTTGGTCTCTCGCTTGTTCGTCGGTTTATTGTTGTTCTTTAAGTAATATAATATTAAGCGTGGTGTTTTGTTGTGATTCGTGTTCGTCAATAATACAATGTGTAAGAATAATCAAAAACTTCAACTACATCGGTGAGTGAATGGTTTTCCATTTTCCCTTCATCCCAATAATCTTTCCACACACATAATAAGATATTTCCATCAAGCAGTATAGTTCATCGTTTTACAGTTCACTATTCTCCAAATTTATCTGAAACTGAAAACACATTCAGTGTTTTATCGCAGCTTCGGATTCAACAGCTACACTTTATTAATTGTTTAAATATTTTCAAAATAACAGCGTTATGTGGCATGATATAAAAAAAATCACGTTGTTGAATTACCAAGAGTCGAGAGAGAAAAAACAACTATTTGCTCAATATTTTGATACGCCAAAACGCCAAACCAATATGATGCGAAAACAAGATTTGGCAAAAAAGTCACGATTCTCCTCCAATGTTTTGAAACAATGACAACAATGTTAGGAGATTTTTTTCTTTATTCAAATTGTAAGATTATCAGCAGACATTCAATAATAGCAAAACGCCCCGTGGCAAACAAAAAAGACGCCAACTATCCTATAGGCTATCGAACCTTCGTTGGCGTTCCATACTCAAGGCGACCTTTAGAGCTACGGAGGATATCTTTTGTGTTTACAACACTGGCCACTCGTTCACACAAAATGTAAATGGATTCCTAAAACAATATATTCATGGCGTAGTACCAATAGAGAAGTGCAAACAAAGACATTGTTCGCACTTTTGAATATGCACATGTTTTTTTTCTGTAATAAATATTTTTGGTACCGCATATTTGTTGTTTGTTTAATCATTTCTTCGCATAAGTAGTACCTCGTCTCCTTGACCTCGAAGTCTGTTTGAAAAAAGGATAGAGAGGTAGATAGTATAATATTTCTAAATTGTATGATATTTCTTAAAATTGAAAAATGTTGAAAAAAAAAAAAACAAACATTCCAGTAACGAAGTTGCGAATAACCTGACAATATTTAAAAAAAAATCCTACTACCATCCTAATAATCGGAAGTTGTTGCTTGCGCAATGATGGAGCAGAGGAATTGAACTCACGACGCCCGGATGGGAATCCGACGCGTTTGTCTACTCACCTACTCACCGGTCGTTATACGTTACTACTATTCTACCAATAAACTGTTTTTTGTGTCGTTTTTTTTTCTCTGAATTTATTCAACATGATTAGCTTGGAATGTTTCAAACTCCATCACATCCGATTCTCGACCCGTTTCAGCTTTTGATCAAATTTCGACCACTGCGCTTGACGGCTGATCACATTTGATCAAAAGCTGAAACGGACCGGAATCGTCATTTAACGGAAACCATTCACAACTTCGAAATGGCGCTGATCTTTGATTTGATGTTCATCAAATGTGATGTAGTTTGAAACACCCCAACCTAACAAGGTATTCATAGTAAGATTTGTATTGTTAATGCATTACACTTCTTTAATATGTCTTTAATCTTTGAAATAAATGTTATCATTGGTAGAAAAAATAATCCATGAATTTATTACATAGTTAAATCTGAAATGAATTCTGATCCCAATTTAAAAGATGAAACGCTTTTCTAACTCTGACTTTTCGTTTTGTTTTTTTTTTTCTAAATGTTCTTTCTGTTCTCAGCGGCAAGAGGTTGTTATATTTGGACGATATAACCGTAAGAAATATACATTAGTTCATACCATTAAGTAAGATTTACATTAAAAATGCTTTTGATATGTATCTTTCAATTATCCCTTTACGTACCTGGCTCGTATTTATAACCGCAATATATTTTATGAAGCTTGGGCAGCTTTAGAATCAGATTCCATTTTTTCTAACCAACTACAAAGTTAAACGAGAATAAAAACATATAAAGTGAAAAATTTGTGAAATCAATGTATGAACGTCACCTTGTGGCCGCCGTGCGATACTACCATAATAAATTACTAAAATGTGAATATCATGATTAATCACACAGCTACAGCTATTTGAAAATATGCGAACTGGTTTAAGATCAGCACCCAAAAGTACACACTTTTTGGCTTACTACCACAAGCAATACTACAAATGATTTTTTGTAAATCTTCTACGGATAGTTAGGCAAATGTCCAAGGTTTCCAGTGATTAAAATTATTTTTAATTATAAATGAAATGAATACAAAGACTTTAGGTAAAACGTTAAAAAATAATTTAACTGGTTTTTGAATTGCACCTTTTACAGACATTTTACTTTGTTTTTCATAGAACTTAAAAGATACCCGCTCATTTTTTTATTTATTAACTGGAAACCTTAGACATTTTCTTAACTGCCCATGTAGGATTTTCATTTCAAGTCATTTTCAGTATTGCTTGTATTAGAATGCTACAAAGTGACGCTAAGCGCCATTTTTGGGTGCTGAGGATTAAGAACAAGTAAAGTTCTCAAGGTACAAGTTAAAAACAGAGAATGTTTTTCAATAGATGTCGTATTTATAAAATGAATAAAAGTATAAAAGGTGATTTTCTGAAGAATCGCGCTCATGCGATACACCTTGTTTTTTCCACCGAACCCTTCATATTTTAAAACGAACATTTAAAATGTAACATCATAAATTTGGTGAATAAAAACCCGATCCCCCCTTGACACCGCAACATAGTTTGTGAGGGAAATAAACAAACTGCCGGTATAAACAGCGGTCAAGAGAACGTGATAGCAATAATTATAATGTCGAATAACCAGACATCTGATTGAAATTGATTTAACTAAAAAAAAACATTCATATTCCTTAAAGCAGTTTCAGTGCGGCGCTATGATGATACACATGGAAATAGACACTAAGCCAAAACTACGAGTGGTAGATACTCTAAGTATCGCAATGGTGAAAGACCACCATTCAAAATCGAAACGTTGCTTGAAATGGCTTTAGCCGTGTTCGGTGACCAGATTTGAATAGCCAAGTACCTCCCAACCTTCTTCTTACTCATCTCCTTCCTCTCCCTACTACCTTCAGCCTCACAACGTACTCCGATTGGGGATGCCATAGTCCCACTGGCTCTAGACTGTTGGAAGCAGTTGGGACTCTTCTGTGGTATTCTACTTTTAAAAAAAATAACATTATATCGTCGCTAGAAGGGCAAAAGGGCTTAAGCGACACTTTGCACAATAAAAATGAGTTAAATATGCAGTTTTGATAATTTTTTTCTAAGACTTTTGTGGTCCTTCAGCCATATAAAATACATTTATCTTTGGGAGAAGGCTTGACTCAAGGGACACAAGTTTGGAACTTTTTAAGCTTTTGTCGCTTCGTGTAACTTAGAGAGAGAGCATTGAGTTATCTGAGCTACCTTTTTTTTCAAAATCGAACCAGGTACTGAAGACTTATGAATTTTATCGAAAACACAAAAAAAAAACTCTAAAATGATCTGGCGTACACTTCGCAAAATGGCGCTTCAGCCCTTTCGCCTTTCCGGAAACGATATGTTTATTCGATAACATTAAGATAAGTACAAAATAATGTCTTGTCGGTATCTTTGTATTCACAAGCACGGCTCTCTTACTAAGACTCTTGTGCGGTATAAAGTATAAAAAAATAATAAATGAAAATATCCAGAAAACTTCTCTTTTTCCTAAACCCAAACATTTACAATAAATAACGTTTCCAATTCAAGGTTGAGACGAGCTGTAATATCCGTACGGCTTGCAATTTGGATGTTGTCAGCAGTGTTCTGGTGGGTTTCCTATCGCATTACCTTGAGAAACGATTTAATATGCCGTGGCAATATTGCGTTTTTTAATATGAGATACACAGTTATCTGTAATGGTGCAACGTATTGCAATAAAAATATCTTAGGCCATTTTGAAATCTTCGTCTATCGTAAACGAGAAATTCCGTATATCGGGGTGGACGGAGAGACTTTCAGAATAGGATTGGCGGAAGATCATGTAGGTACCAAAGGTGTGTGTACGTCATAATGATAATAAATATTTATTCCAGAAGGTATGCAGGAGTAGTGCCTTGAAGTAACAATATATGGAGGGATAGCTAATTTGTTTTACCCAACCCATCCGAAATTGTAATAAATCACTTTTTCCGAGTTTTTACATTGTACACCATGAGAGAGAAAGAGACAACAAATTTCTTGGACCGCTTCTATATACTGTCGCGATGATCTTAAGCTGGCTATCTTCGCTGGTTAACGGCGGGACTCCGCCCACATTTTTTATGTTGCCACTAAACTTGACACAACTAAACGGTTTCTTAGGTTAGATGCTATATTTTTGTTGATAAAAATACTGTGAAAAAGTGGCTATACGAATACACAAAAACATTATGTCGATATGTGATATGAATGGATGTATAAATACCGGAGCCTTAATCTTAGCCACGCCCATTTGCGCCGAGTCATGTTAAAATCATCAAAAACAAGTCCAAAACTGACTTCATTGCCTTAGCTTGGGCTACCTCTAGTATACTCTAAGAGTAGTGCAATGCAATACCTTCCATAATTGATATTAATACATAGTTATTATAATGTTAACAAATAAAAATTAAGCGAAATTCATGAGAATAAAAATAAAAATGTTTTTAAAATAATACAAGTAAAAAATATTAAGTATACTTTGCGTGCAATATACCTTCGCGTAAAGAATGCAAATGAATTTTATTATTTCTAATTTTGAAACTGTTAATTCGTGGTGGAATTCCATTTAATGATTTAATAAAACAAATTTGTAACTTTATTCCCTTTTATTTTGACTGGACGGTTTTCATCTTCAGACTAGTCTGAAGATGGCCGTCATAGGCTGAAACCGGTCCAGTCAAAATAATAAAAGTGGAATAAAGTTACAAATTTGTTTTATTAGATCATTAAATGAATTTTAATTATACATTTTTAAAAAATATACCATTATCTGGCTATGTAACATTGACGGATTCTGGTTAAGACCTTGGAGTAACAATATATGGAGAGAGAGCTAATTCTTTTCACCCAACCTATACAGATTTAGGATAAATCACTTTCTCCGGGTTTTTACGTTGTACACCATGAGAGAGAAAGAGACAACAAAATACACGCACCGCTTCTATGTACTGTAAGGACGATCTTGGTCTCCTGGGTCACCGCGGGACCCACATTTTTACTCCGCGCAATTTCCCAAATTATAACACCGTTTTAAAGTATTGTAAGGATGTTATTCGTATCCCGCGTCTCCGTAGACTCCGCCCACACGTTTTGATAAGCGACATAAATTGACATAACTCAACGGTTTTTTTAGGTTATATGCTATATTTTTGTTTATAACAATACTGTGAAAAAGTGGTTATGCGAATAAACAAAAATATTATGTCGACATGTGCTATAAATGAATGTATAAATACCCTAGCCCTAGTCTTAGCCACGCCCAGGTCTAGCCGATTCCGACAAAACTCGTAAAAACTGACTACAGCAACGCTCCCTCTTGCATATTATTGCTGGCGGGTTCAAATCCTGGCGTGCGAAAATAAATTTTGTTTGATTGATATGTATTATTTCACATTTAACTTACATAAACTAATAAATAGTTGACCGGTTAGTAGCTGACTGGACAAACGCGTCAAATTCCCACTGCCCGGGTGGGAATCCGTCATGGGTTCGATTCCTCTGCTAGCTGAGTCTTGCCATCATTGCACAGGCAACATCTTCCGCTTATAATGACGGTAGTAGAAGTTTTAAAAATATTGTCAGGTTTTTCGAATCCGGGAATGTTTGTCCCTCTTTATAATTTTTTTTTTTTCTTAAAACAAATAGTATATTTGCGGCACGTTCCCGAGTGGAAGGTACTCTTAGTAACGCCTCGGTGAAAGACCACCATTTGGAATCGAAATTGTATGAAAAATCCTGGCTGTTCAAATCTGGATTTGAACAGCCAGGTCCTTCCCCTTCCCCTTCCCCTTCCCCTGGCCTCACGGTTGGGAGCAATTGGGACTCTTGTACGGTATCGAATAAAAAAAGTTTAAAAAAAAAAGGAACATTATAATTTTTAAATAAAACAGATAAACTTTGTTTATAACCACTTTATAATTCAATATTATGTCTACCGGTTTCGGAAGAACCCTTCCATCATAAAACAATATTTAAAAAAATAAATATTGTCCTGATGATGGAAGGGTACTGAAATAATTTTTGTTTGTTCAATCTATAACATTGCGATAAGTACAAAATAATGTCTTGTTGGTATATTTGTATTCAAAAGCACTCAGTACGAAAAATCGCTGTGTTAAATTTGTGAGCAAAGTCAATTATCTTTTTAAAATCGCAATTAATAAACAATACTATCAAAAAGTTGACAAGGCGATCAGTTTAAGCGCACACTAATTAATTTATATCCTATTCAAACAGTTCTTGTTCTATCTCCTACACGGAGAAAGTAAGAAATCTTATAACCTTTGCAAGATAAACGGAAAAAAAACACAACACGACCTGAGAACGGTTACCCGAGGTTGGGTACCTACCTACAAAACAAAATTTAATGAACTAAGTTGCGGCGAATTTTTCACTCCGTGGGAAGCCGCGAGGAACAATGGGCCATTATTAGTTTATTTCGGTTCTGATAAATTGCATCTGTGAGACTCCAGCGGCAACGTTTGAGGGGAAAAGGTCGCCATGCTCAAAAACATGGCGTTATTATTAATTCGCCGAGAAGTAATTGGCTAATCGCTCAAACAGAAGTGGAAGATTCTTTAAAGTCCCCGGTCTCGATCAACATAATATATGATACGTATATGGTTTTTACCGGGATGGTAAACAAAAAACAAACGTTGAAATTGGAAATAACTTTAAAGCATTAATGCTAATGTTTTTTTTTTTCACATTTAAATAGTATCGATAATCTGAAACAGAAAAATCCAGAAAATAAAAAGACAATGGTCACAACCGAGACTCGAACTCGGATCCTCTACTCTAATTTCATAATTTGTCCAATAATAAAATTCATAAGTCTTCAGTACCTGATTGGATTTAAAAAAGAAAGTTAACACAGGTGACTCAATGCTCTCACTGAGTTATCTGCTTCAAAAAGCTTCAAAAAGCTTTAAAAAAGTACCAAAAGTACTTGTGTCGCTTGCGTCAAACCTTCTCTCAAATGGTAAATATATTTTAGATGGCTGAAGGGCCACAAAAGTTTTAAGAATCAAACGAGAGTCAGAGCATTTGATGCAGACAAAAAAACTGACCAAAACTGCATATTTAACTCATATTTAACCAAAGTGTCGATAAAACCCTTTTGTCTTTCCAGCGGCGATATGAGTTTCAAGTGAACGGAAGAAGAAATCGGGGACCCTTTGACAGACATGGCATGATCAAGTGACTCAAATACTTTATCACGACAGATTAGTATTATAGTGAATGCAGCATGAAGTGTGTGCCAAGACAGAATTGTGTAGCATTTATTATCTGCCCACCCCTGTGCAGAAATGGCGTGATCGTTATTTAGATAGCTGAAAAAAGGACGACTGAAACAAAACTAAAAAAAAATGAGTGTGATTGTTTTTTCTTAATATTAATTACCTCACTTAGTGTATTTTATTTATGAAAAATTAATCATTTTGATTTCTCTCTAAAAATAATGTTAAATTGAATTAACCCAAGTAATGTGAATTTCTCTTGTCCCAAAACGAGTTTTAATCATTCATCAGGATTGTAGCAAGATATAAAAACAATGAAAATATATATATATTGCTTGAGGTTCGATTATTGAGAGCAAGCCATTAATTTTCACTTAAGCTTTATTAATGAGTAAATGAATAAAGCTCAAGAGAAAATTTGCATTTTAATTAAGTTGTCTTAGATTAATAATGACGATGCTAATAATGGTTTATTTTGATTGAGATCAGAAACTCGTAAGCTGTGGGATTTTAAAAACCTTTTTGTGGGTGAATGCACTTACATTAATGATCACAAAGACTGCACGCAAACATAACATAAGATTTAAGTCACAAATACGGCGAGATGCAGAAGATAAAATATCACGAACAATGTATGGTAATTCACACCTTTTTAACATAATATTACAAAAATATATTGCCATGATTTCTAAATCGAAATATTGTAAGATAACGTACATACATAATTTACATAAATCACCAAAGTCTGTAGTTATTAGTCAGAGTTGCAAGTCAATAAGCATCATAAGTTTAGGTTAGTTTTAAGTCAATAATTATACATATTAATTGGCACGAATCATATCCGAGTATATCAGCTGTAAGGCCAAGATATAAGTTATAATGTATAAGTCACTAGTTATAAGGCTTAGTGATAAGTTGTAGGTTATATAAATTAAGTTATATAGCTCCCCTGAGGTGGTTTGCTTTCACGTAAACGACGCTATAAAAATCAGACAATTATCATAAACATAAACATCGATTTATCGGTAGTGAATTGATAGTGTATTCGATATTTTGGTAGAAAGAAAGGTAGTGTTCGCAAAGGCAAGGAGAAGTTCGATGTTTATTTAGTTTTATATTTGGGGAAGCTTTTTTGTTGGGGATTGAGTAAATCGATACTGGAACTAACACTAAACGTTATAATATACCTAGAGCCTTCTGTTAAAATAACTCCCAATATCAGACAACATAAGAAAAATGCCTTTGCCTATGAGGTAAAAAAACCAACATCAAATTGAACATGGTTAGTTCAGTTAACGTTATATTTTATGGAAAGAGATTATTAAATTAATTACTTTGATTACATATTGATAACGCTTCGCATCAATTAAAACGTTGGAATCCCCGTTCTGTTTCCGAATTGAAAGCAATCATTGCGAAGGACGGTTTAGGTATATCATTTACTCGGCATATCATTTGCAATTTATCAGTCAGACAGCGAATTGTATTAGTAACTAGTATAGAACAGTAAAGTTATTCACAAACCATTCAATGGGCCGCTTGATTGACGAACACAGAGATGGTTTTTATTCGATGCGATTTATTACAAACGTGGGACCTATTTTTAACAACTGTTTCAGTAATTAATTTTCCTTGGATTTATTACTTGTCTACAGGAAATTAGTTGATCGTGAAAAAAACAGCACAATTAATTAATTGTATTGTTCAACACCATTTTCACCTCCTTCTAATAGTGTGGTAAGGTTAAGTTAGGTTTTTCGTCAAGGTGCTTTTAGGCGTCCATTGCGAATAAGCTTTCGCAACTTCGGCGACATCATTTTAAAGATCTATCAACAATCGATATCACAACACGTATCGTCAAGATAGTGCATTATGAAAAATGCACGTTTGTATAATATAGTTGCCGGAAAGGCAAAAGGGCTGAAGCACTATCATGGGAAGTTTACACCAGAGCACTTTAAAGTTTATTTTATTTTATTTTAGAATAAAATTCTTAAAATCTTCAGTACCTTGTTGGATTTATGAAGAAAAAAAAGTTAAATCAGGTAACTAACTCAATGCTCTCCCTGCGTTCCCTGAATCGACGAAAAGCTAAAAAAAAAAGTCCCAAGCTTGTGTCACTTGAGTGAACCCTTCTCCCAAAAGGTTAATATATTTTAGATGGCTGAAGAGCCAAAAAAGTCTTCAAAATCAAATGAGTGTTAAAACATTCATTGCAGAAAAAAACTGATCAAAACATCATATTTAATCAATTTTGACCAAAGTGTCGCTTAAGCCCTTTTGCCTTTCCGACGACGATATGTTTGCTCCGCTCGGGAATTGAACTCGCAACCTTCCGACTTAGAGTCAAAAGGTTTGACCTTTATGATATGATGGTAGTCCCTACATTATCTCTATAAAGACGCGTAATCAAACAATATCACATGAGAAGTAATATTGTTTCTATAAAAATATTGATTGCATACTTAATAAAAATAATAATAACATTAAACATAATATAAATAGTACGTCTGTATGTGGCTTCTCCACAGTTTGATAATGCCCTCATAAGGCGAAACGCGTAAAACATAATTACATCGCAGAGCTTTTAACTAAAAATTGTTTTAAAAAAAAATAAAAATAATAAAAATTATTGTTTAAATAAAATTAAAAAACCTAAAAAGAATAAAATAAAATAAATACGCAGATATTTAAGCGGCACTTCCACTGTGAATTAGGATGAATAACACCATGAATTCATTATTTGCACAATAAAGCAATCAATCACTAACCGCGAACAAAGAATTACCGAGTAAATATTAATGACTTCACTACGTCTGATCTCTTTTGATATGCAGCATATGTATAAAGCATTCCAACATCGAGCAGCATCTCAATCAATTAACAATAATACAACGGAATTAAGTTCTTCACCATTATGGCAGCATATAATTTAATAGCTTATAATAACAGGTATGGTTCCTAGCTTAATCGAATCAAGAGAAAGATATAAAAAGCGAGCGGTAGGTACTTTTAAAAGTTACAACACCTCGGGCGGAGTATAAAGATTACTAAATAATAATAAAAAAAACGATCGCAATGACTTGTGAATGAGATGAAGAACCGCACCTTTTCCTTCATTGTGGCATGCAATCAACTGACCGTTACAATTTGGCTAGCTGATGTACCTATTTAAAAAGTATATTTTGACTACAAAATGCATGTAGAAATCGCCGAGAGCGGTATTCGTTTCCCACTGAAATCCGCTGTGGGCACTTTTGCATTCTGTGCATTTTTTTGTTTATTTGAAATTTGCCAGTAACATCAAGCAGTGCTGGTTGGTTCCTATTTTATGAATATGAAAATGTTGCTCCATAAATCACAATCAAACGTGTTTCCGTATAACTTTTATGACACACTTGATTAAATTAAATATTCAAATGTGTAGTAGGCAAATTTATGACACAACCATTTTCGTAAATAAGTAATGTGTACCGAACATCGATATGTAAATTGTGTGAACTTATATCACTGTGATACAATGTTAAATATCACCGTGTGAATGGATTACGGCAAAATTCAAAATGTCTAATATTTTATCAAATATTGCCGTAGACTCAGAAAAATGAATTTCGGTTCCTCAATCATCACTCTACTAGTTATGAGTATCATTCTCCGCCATCCAGAATGTCGAGACTTGTAAATTCAAGCCATGGTCGTGAAATTTTTGATACCAGTCTAAATGATTTTTGTCGTTCCAAAACTTTGACTTGACCTTAGCTTTGATTTGAATGTTCTTTCTTATGTATATTTTGTCCTATTTTTTTCATTGCTTCATTATAATATTATGTTGTTCTTTCTCTGTTGCTCTTTTTCCCATTTTGTGTTTTGTATTTTTTTTGTAATTGGACAATAGTCAATTAATATTGGACGACAGTTAATAAATAAATATAGTACAGTAGTATGAATTAGGGAGAATCTTACTTGCGAATTTGACGATAGAAGTAGGCACTGAAAAGGGGTTAGCACAAGAAGCACTAAAATTACATTTACTTAACCTAGTCTCGTATTTCATTTATGAAAAAATCGATTATGAGTGAAATCGTGTCTTGATTGCAATACAATAAGACTGTCTTCTTGCCCTCGAGATTTCGTGAGATGAAAAGATGAAATGAGTTGAAACGAGACGAGAGTCGGATGTGAACGGTTGGTCACGTATGATGATGGGCACTGGGAAGTGATTTGCAGTCGGAGCCGGTTATCCGTACGTTATACGTTTTAATGGACCCAATAAGCGGAGATGTACAACTGTTTTATAACATAGCCAGTCACTTGACCACCGGGGAAACACCGTTATTTTATAAATCAAAAACGGTACGAACCTACATACTCACAAAAATTTCAAATCTCTGACACCAATAAAATAAAAGGCGATATTTAACAGAACTGTAAGAGCTTTGACTGTAGGCTTTTACATTGGTCAATCAAACTATTCAATTTTACAAAGATTCAGAATGTAAGGTACATTAAATGTTGACTTGGAAAAGACTCAATACGTTAGAAATAATCAAAAGAGGTTTATTTTTACTTTTTACTTCGTAACCTTTTCCATTATCAGCGTAGCCGTAGTCCTACCAACAGTTTTTGAATACTGTCATATTAAAAGTGTTACGTTGTTAATTAACAAAAAATAAGAAATTCTCCGCGGTGAAATCAAAGGTTACGGAAGATGTCAACGCAATTTATTAACTATAAATAATTTGCTTTACGAGTATGAACATTTTAAATTTGTAACTAATGTTAATTGAAATCATCAAATTCCTCTCTACCTAATAATGTACCAATATGTGTTGGCAGATGGTATTGTATATTTGAAATGGGTGAATTGAATCTGCAATTTTTTTTTTTTTAGCAAGTCAAGTTCCATCTCGCGATGTTTCGCGAGTGACGAGTAGTTTAAATATTTTCGAGTACCGAAAAACATTTTTACTTCTCGATTCTCTCTCTTGGATGTGGGAGATCTCTTTGTGGCCGTGGTAGACATTCTGAAGTGACCTTCATCATATTTCGCATGCATGAGATTCATCTCAAAAACGTATACATAAAAGTAAGTTACATGTATCAAGCTAGCAGGAAAAACATTCTGTCTGTTTTATTAAAAAAAAAAAAATCCACGAACCTTCTACTTAGATGTCAGTTTGCAACGAATAGTAATATAATCTTATCTTTGTTCTATCTCAACACTGTCAAACTACCAAGAAAATATCCTCAGCAAAAATTATTGTTGATCTGGTATTGAAAATGATACCTTGCAAAAAGTTTGTGAGAGCACTTTGCGCGCAAAATATACTTGGGAACGGAAATATGATACCGAGGTAACTGAGAGAAAACTATGAAACTAAGAAAGCAGGTTTAAAACTTTCATGCAAACAACTTCGATTCGTGAACTTTTTCTCCACTTTTGAACTTTCTAAAAGTGTATATCATTTCGTTAACGAACTAATACATCAATAATACAATTAAAATAGTTTTTTTATACAACAAAACACAACAGCAGTGAAGTTATTTACATACCATGGAAGTTGTTAAGTTGATAAGAGTTTTGTAAAGATTTTTTCTTTTTGGTATCCAAGTTGAAAATCGTTCCACCCTTACCTGCAACAAAAAAAAAAAATATATATATATTTATATAAAATGTTAAATATTGTGGCCAGCAATTTTTTTTTTTTTTTTTGGTTTTTCGTATTTTATTCAAAAAATCCCTGTAATCATCTATTTATCCTAACGTTCGGTGAGAAATCTCCACATGAAAATTTGTCTTAGATATGAGGTATGGCTTGTAAAAGAAAATTCAGTGATGTAACGACAAACATTATCATTTATTTTGCCAAGTGGGCCGCACGAAAGGGGCCGCGGGCCAAACGAAATTGGTTCGCGAGCCGCGGATTGTGCATCACTGCCTTTACTGAATCTACATTTGATTTAAATAAATCTATAACTTGAAGTACCTACGAGGTGACAGTTTTACGAAAACGGCGTCTAAATAATTCAATCAATACAACTATTAATGGATGACACAGTTTGATAACCAGTTCGTAAAACATGTTTTCTTTTCATTTACAATCTATTTATCTTTCAGTATCGAGCATTCGATTAATGACGGTGTGTGAGTTTGTGAAAAGCTGGGCATTTATACCCCAACAAGCACCAAATTACGAGTAAATCGCTTCCCAATTTCAACTGGAATCGTGTAATAACGGCGGCGGTGCATTCTTTCAAAGTGCATGCCAAATAGATAACGATTAACTGCGTCTATTGATATCAGTTGCACAAATGCATTGCGGTCATCCAAAAAAATGCGTTACGATAATGTGAAACCATCGGCGGTTTAAAATACCAGATTGGTGAAAATAAATTACCCTAAATGGAAAATTTTAAAAGCGGGTCGGCCCTACCTGAAATAATGCACATATAAATTATACACAATGTTGAAAATTTAACAATTTGATTGCCCTAGCTAATGTTCGCTCTCGCCATTAAAATCGTATTTTCCTAGTTGGGTTGAGAACCCATTAATTCCATAGAGTATGTTTTTTCGGAAGCCCCAATAAATCTTGCATAATCTTTTGTAGTTATTTTCTCTAATTTTTCTTGGTAGACAAAATAGAAGCCTTCCCTCAAACTGTGATATATAAATATACCTTTTGCATTTGTCGTATTGTTTATATATTAACTTAACTGTACACAAATTTTGCATAGGTAGCCCCGGTAACAAAAAGTACTAACCAAAAATAAAGGAATGGGATAAAAGCGACCAGAAACAGTTTAATAATAATAATAAATGGTTTATTTCAGCGGAATAGAGCGGTGGGTGCAATAATCTGCCTGCCATTTAAAGAATACATAAATATTTGGTATATAAAAATAATGAAATAGATAACATAAATAAATAACAATTATAATTAAAATAAAAGAAAACTTACATAAAGCTAGAAGCTTCGTCAGGGTAGATATAATAATTATAATAAGCGAAATCGGTTGGCGTTCAACATAATAAATTTGTAGTTTAAAACAAGTTTATTTTAATATAATGTCAAACTACATAATGATTACTCCCAAAAAAACAATAAAAATATTTATATAAATACAAAGGTATTTTATAGAAATGAAGTCACCACAACAATAAAATAATTTAATTAGGTACTTAAGAATAAGCAAACATATTAAATAGGTAAACTTTATTAAAATATAAACTTTAAAAATGATAACATACGAAAAGTTGCAAAAAAAATTAAAATATTATCGTTTATTTTTTGCGTGTGTGTATTTTAAAATCATGTCTATCATAAAAAGCGATACTATTAAATTTAACAAAGCCTTTCTGGCTCACAAAGGTTAATCGTCAATAAAAGAGATCAAAAACTCTCAACACAAAATCATTTGAAACGGCGCACGTCATTATTTTACTCACATACAATAAAACGATATCGTTGAGTCCACTTTAAGGCTTTGTTCATTATTAGACAAGCATCGCATTACACAACCAAACATTTCACATGCGAGATAGAAAGGTGTTACAAAGAGGCAGCTGGCAGAGATGCGTCGGTTATGTGACAGACAATAAGGGTCACGGAGTCAAGAAGTGGAGAGGAGACGAGAGAAAGCAGAAGTTAACAAAGGTGCAATAACGAAGGCCAGGAACGTAATACGTCATTCGATACGGGCTCCATTGTAGCCCGTAGAATCATCTATTGAAGTGTATTACGTTCTTCATTGGCAGATGCAGGCGGTACGAGGCGAGATGTGAAGCAATTAGAGATCTGCTCTAAAGTAAAACTAATCAAATCATAACAAAGAGTTTTCATCTTGGGTTATAATTTGCGATCTCACGGACGATGGTATTATGTTGGTTGATTTTTGTGTGATTGGTTGTACTGTGCTACCTCCTTATTGTTGAGGAAATGATTCAGAAAGCCATGCAGTGTTAAATAGGTGTCGCATGTGTCCTGGTGTTGGACAGCAAAAGGTTGTTCAAAACGTTGGCATGCAAATGTAACCCAACATGTAAAATCAACCTGCATAAATTTTTTATAATATTTTTACTGCCTAACATTTTTTTTTTATACTTAAGTTTAAGATATTTAATTGCGTAGCGTGCTAAAGTTATATTCATGTTTACTTGTCGCTTATTATGTTATCTCCGAAAACGAAAACAAATCGATTGAAAAATATGTCTGCTCGCCCACGGGGTCCCGATTCCATAACAGCGAAACTTATTTCAATTATGATTTTTTTAATCAACATCAACAAAAAATCTGCACTTTCTCCGATAGACAACATAAGGCCCGGTTTAAGCACATCATAAAAAACAATGTTCTTAAAAATGGTTGGTAAAAAAATTATAGTTATTTCTATTCCCATGTCAACCGTATTTTCTAAAACCTGTCAAAATATTGTTTTCAAATCCAACATCTTTGGCGTAAGAGTATTATTTATTCATCTTTATGAGGCTTTGTGAATCGAGCTCTAAATATATTTCATACATAGATAGTTATCTGACGAACGGTAATAAATTTATATGTTCATATGGCTTACTTTTGAAAATTATGGTCAAAAACTAACGTTCTTCAATTTATTTCAAAAAAACATAAGAAGAATAATATCTACATCGAAGTTTAAATTATTATCTATCACAGTGGATAATGTGTTTACTAAAATATCACCTCCAAAGTCAACAGACTTACCTACGCGTTATTCTCTGGCTCCTCTCTACGTCGAGTGGTTCACATACTTGACTACGAATCCAAAGGTCGCAGGTTCAAATCCCGGCTTGCGGTAGTAAATTTAATTAAAACTAATCGGAGTTATTTCAAAATCAATTAATAGTATATTTGCGGCATGTTCCAGAGTGGAAGATATTATAAGTCTCGCCCTGGTGAAAGACCACCATTCAGAATTGAAACATTGTTTGAAATGGCTTTGGCCGTGTTTAGCGACCAGATCCAAATAGCCAGGTATTTCCCCACCTTTTTTTCCACCATCTCTTCCCCCTACCCAATTAATAGCCTTCAAAAACTTTTTAATATCTTTCCAAAAGCTCTACAATCTAGTCTTGGCACTTTTCCTAAGATTTGTGCTGAATATGTAATGAAAACCATTTGATTTATTTTTTTTTATTTCAATTTATATCTACTAAATATACGTGTATAGACTGTATAGTAACCGTACGTGCTTCGTTCTACTATTGTGAAATGATTTTTTTTTTTTTATTACTAGATGTGTGAAAAAATAATTTGCATACATCTAAATAAAAATACAAAAACAAACGGCCTTCAGCCTCACAACATTCCCCGATCGGGAATGCCATAATCCTACTGGTTTCAGACGGTTGAGAGCAGTTAAGACTCTTGTGCGGTATTCACATTGGAAAAATTAAAAAAAACTCTAAGCTAAATTGAGGGGCTTAGAAGCAAAGGCAGCAATCTCCTTCATTTCAAAATTATTTCTTGGAAAGTTGATTTAACGTTTAATGCACTTTTCTTTTGTGAATATGTTGATAAATTTAGAGATAATGGTTTCAAATTGTTCCTAGCTTAATTTGGACTAACATTTTTGTACACTTCGTTCTCCATTTCTTTATAATAATCATTCAAAAGTTGACAATGCTACAGAACCGTTTTTGGAGATTGCTGCCTTTGCTTCTAAGCCTCTCAATTATAACTAAATTATAATAATAACGAAGTACGAAATTAATCTATTCCCGAATCGTCTTCATTATACTTATATCGCGTGGGTTTTATAATATTTACATCAAAATCAAGTTTGACGACCTCTGGAGAAAAGCGTTAAGATCCACGGTTCAGGACCCAGATGTCAGGTGATAGGTACAGGGCCCGAAAGTGCGCGACAGCACACAAAGGACATTCTGCTGGATGCCACGGTCCCGCAAGTCTTGTTAAGACCACTTAGTGCTCAATACGTGTCGGCGCGCGGCGCGATACCGACCCCAAAATACCGAAATTTTCAATGCGCGTGTACCATAAAAGGCTGCGAAGGCCGTTGATAATAAAATAAGTTATATCATTAAAAAATTACCTACATACCTAATAAATTTCTTATTTGATGAAAATGAAATAATAACTTTGTATTAGACCAAAGATTTAATTTTGATTTTTATGACCGACCGGTTTCGCTAAGCCAAGCATCATCAGGGTAAAAAATTAAGGTAAATAAAAAATACATAGGGTGTGGTTATACCATATATACTCGTACATATAAAGGGAGAACGCAATATAAAATAAAATGAGAGAAAAGTGAGAAAACTTTTAAATTATAACTAAATAAAAGAGAGAAAGAGACAGATAGAATGAAATGAAAGAGGCAAAACGTCAACTGATGAAGGTGAAAAAAATAATGAGATTTTTTGAGTTTACGGGAAATATATCTAATATTGGACTACTGGACATATTTAATTGATTTTTAAGAATATTACTATTAATATTAATGTTTATATTTTGTTTCAAGTGCTACTAAATTATTTAATCTGTTACCATCACTATTTTTATTATAAGTAATATATATTTTATTTCATTGAATATAATAAACTACAAAGTGATTACTTTCTACGAAAATATGGATATATTTATTGATGCTAAAGTTGGACGGTGGTAAAAAGAAAACGAGTTTTTTTTAATTTACAGGAGATATACCTAATATTGGTCTACTGGACAAAATTTAATTGATTTGTACGAATATGACTAATAATTTTAATGGCTTTCTTTATTTCTAGTGCTTCTAAATTATTTAATCTGTTGCCATGACCATTTTAATGGAGAATATGAGCACCGGTGCTTTTATTGAAGGTATGATCTTTTTCAATAAGATGATTAGCGAATTCTGGAAAAACCGTGGTTATTTAAACATCTGAGATGTTCTTTGATTCTAACATTGACATTACGGGTTTTTTTACTGATGATTCTTAGGCTAAGCGAAACCAGTCGGTCGTAAAACATAAAGTGAAAATCCGGTCTTATACAAAGTTATTATTTAATTTTCATTTCAGATGTGTCAAACCACAAAGTGATTGCTTTATACGAAAGAAAATTTTTCGTATTTTTTAAATTTTTTTTTTACGTGAATACCGCACAAGAGTCTCAACTGCTCCATAACCGTCTATAGCCAGTGAGACTATGGCATCCCCAATAGGGGTATGTTGTGAGGCTGACGGTAGTGGGTAGGGGAAGGAGATGAGGAAGGGGAAGGTTGGAAAGTACCTGGCTATTCAGATCTGGTCACCAAACACGGCTAAAGCCATTTCAAGCAACGTTTCAATTCTGAATGGTGGTCTTTCACCGGGGCGATACTTAGAGTATCTACCACTCTGGAACGTGCCGCAAATATACAATATTTTATTTTATATCAATTAAATGTGTTATGACGCATATTAATTTTAATAAAATTTATTTGCGCACGCCGGGTTCGAACCCGCGACCTCTGGATTCGTAGTCGAGCGTCTTACCGCTCGACCATGCAGACCGTCATATTATATTATTCTGTAAGGTGGTTTAAAACGAAGAAGTTGTTACTTTTGAAATGAGGTAGCTAAGACTAAAGACTTCACCTCCAAAACAATCACTTGCTGTAATAGGTATATACCGATTTATTTAAATTGGAGCTTGACATAAGAAAAAACCAGCTTCACATTGCTCAACCGTGATAGCTAAACAGTCTCCGAGGGCAAAAATGCAAATACATTTAATTTCACGCGAGTTGTAGTAGTTCGATTATATTAAGCCAACCAGTATCGGAATGTTCTCCCAGGAAAACAGAATTAGCATAACTGGTCTGAGACCAGCATTCAATGATTACAGAAGTTCAGATAAAAACAAAGCGTTGCCGATGATTACCGTGACACTTTTGCCATCACTTTTGCTAACATTCCTATAAGCCTCTAAGTGGCATGACGCTAATAATATTTATTTATTTATAAATTAACGGACTAAAGTCTAATTACAAAAAAAATACATATAAAACACGAAATGGAAAAAAAAGCAACAGAGAAAAAATAGCATGTACATAAAAATAAATGAAGCGATGACAAAAATAAGGCAAAATAAACATAAGAGCGAACATTCAAGCCATGGTCTAGTCAAAGTTTTGGTAGAGTCGTAAAGAATAAAAATCATTTAGACTGCTACCAAATTTTTTCAAGACCGTGGCTTGAGTTAACAAGTCTTGACATTCTGGACATTGGAGAATTATACCCATAATTAGTATTGTGATGATTGAGGAACATTAATTCATAGTTTCTGAGTCTACGGAAAGTAATGTTGAACTGGATAAATTGCAACAGAGAAGGTGAGTCAATAAAACAATTATTAATTTTGTAAATGAAAATTAAATCTTTCCTGCGCTTTTCTAATGAAGACATTTTCAACAATTGTTCAATTTCATCATATGAATAATCGCCTCTTTCTCGCCCTAATCTCCACGCAATACCGCGAAAGAAGCGATGTTGTACGGATCCAATATGATAAATATGAACGGTATAATAGAAAGGGAACCAAATTACACTAGATGATTAAATAAGCTGTATCCTTGAAGTAACAATATATGGAGGGAGAGCTAATTATTTTTACCCAACCTACACAAACTTGCGATAAATCACTTTATCCGGGTTTTTACGTGGTACACCATGAGAGAGAAAGAGACAACAAATTTCATAGACCGCTTCTATATACTGTCGCGATGATCTTAAGTTCCTGGTTTACCGCGGGACTCCACCCACATTTTTTATTATGCCACTAAACTTGACACAACTAAACGGTTTTTTAGATTAGATGCTATATTTTTGTTGATTAAAAAATACTGTGAAAAAGTGGCTATACGAATATACAAAAACATTATGTCGATATGTGATATGAATGGATGTATAAATACCGTAGCCTTAGTCTTAGCCACGCCCAGGTGCGCCGAGTCAGGTTAAAATCATCAAAAACAAGTCAACAACTGACTTCACTGCCTTGGATAGATAATACTCTATTTACTCTAAGGCTGTATCTCAGTTGATACAACAACAAAAAATTGAAGTCTATTTTAACTTACTTCGAGTGAAATTGATCAAACATAAATTGATAATCTATTTCGTTGGTCTGTTAGGGACCTACAGGAGTTGAAAGGTCTTATGTGAACTGGCGCCATCACTTTCCTATATTTGAAATCAGCATAGGCCACATTTCTAATGATTTCAGTGGGTTGGAAGATATACATTCTCTGCTATGATTAGTTGAAATATTTCCACATAGTGTAAACCGGGTACGGTTGGATTTATTACGAATCGATCCGATTCGCGCATCGGCCGTTGTGTTTGGCGCAGTAACTAGTTTTACCGTTTGAACTTTTGTCAATTTTCAGCTGTTTCCGGGCCTTTGAGAACAGCGTTCCAATAATGATTATTATTTCTTTTCCTAACTTTCACTGTTTTCACGGCAGTCTGCGATTATCATAATTTATGACCTCTGCGGGAAAACCAGCTCTAAATGAGAACGTGGTTTGAAAACAGCTTGTCTGGGTAAATTCATTTTTAACAATTTAAAAAAAAATCCCAACCGTCTAGAGCCAGTGAGACTATGGCATCCCTAATCGGAGTATGTTGTGAGGTCAAAGGATGTGGGGAGGGTGAGGAGATGGGAAAGGGGAAGGTTGGGAAGTACCTGACTGTTCAGATCTGGTCACCAAACACGGCTAAAGCCATTTTATGCAACGTTTCAATTCTGAATGGTGGTCTTTCACCGGGGCGATACTTAGAGTATCTTCCACTCTAGAACGTACCGCGAACGCGAATATAGTAAAAAAAAATCATATGAATTCAATGTGTTATGACACATATTAATTAAATACATTTTATTTGCGCACGCCGAGTTTGAAACCGCGACCTCTGGATTCGTAGTCGAGCGTCATACAACTCGACCATGTGCAGGCTGTCAGAATACATTTGTCAAGCAGACACCTATTTCCAAAGTAGCAAAAACTCTAAAATGGTGAGTACTGGCGTTATGAAATTTGTACTGGTTTTCTTTGAAGAATTTCTAGGTCAAAGCAACATAAGTATTTTTAGATCGCAATGTCGTTTTCATTAAGAGTTATGGATTAAGAAATTGACATTAAACTGTCAAAAAAACGAGACAAGCTTTCATAATGTTCATCCTATTTCTTTCAATTGTCCAATGAGAAAATCGATTTCAAAGAGTTTCTACTACTAGTTAAATAGATATAGAAAAGAATATAGCATGAAAAAGTTAATTGGTTTAGTTAAAACGTGGAACAAATCTTGTATTATTTCACTACCTTTGAAATCGAATAGCTCATCGTTTAAAATTTAGATACCTACGGGTATTACAAAATGCTATGCATCGTTAACACTAGGTTTACGGGCATCTTTTGTATACACCTATTTCTACAGGCACCCGTCAAATTGACGGATAAGCACAATTACTGTTTAAATAAAGTTTTTAATTGACTGAAATTAGACTCCACATCTTCACACACTGACTACAAACTCTATGACTGAGGATATATTTATTAACTTACACTAATGCAGCCGTATGGTCAACTTCGCTAGACTTCCACCCTAGAAGAACCTTTTTTATTGCCCCATAAATCATAATGCGCCGAATGTGTCACGCAACGAACGCGTATTTGTAATTTGGGTTTGAAACCAAATATCCTTGACACCGATGAAATTCTTCCTTTGTTGCTTTGTTTTAGAAGTAATAATTTCACAAATGGGACAAATTCAAAAGCGTTTTGTCAATTTGACGGGTGTCCGTAGATATAGGTATATACTAGATTTAAAGTAAAAGTACAGTTAATATATTTAAACTGTTACAATTATAAAAAGTCGTTAAAAAACAACAACAAAAAATACTGCCCGATTAGTAAAATTTGCAAAGCAAATCGAAAATCCGCCAATTTGACGGGAGCCGTAAACCTAGTGTTAACTAGACGTGGGATAAAATAATCAAATACGTATCTGGTTTACACCAACAAAGATTATGATATCATGTTTAAAAAAACGCATTATGATTCTTAATACGTAGAAATATTGAACAAATACGTTTATTATTCTTTTATGTTTAACCCAGAGTGTCAAGTGGGTGTGTTAAGAGTGCTTTTACAACTGGAAATGAAAAAAACCTCAATTTAATTAACGTCCAGTGGTCACCGTTAGGTAAAAGCCGATACTGGCGGCATTCCTCTTGAGTTTTTGTCCGGTTTTATAATGTGTATTACAAAAGCCCGGCATGAAAAATCGCAGCCAATGTTGATAGTCGAGAGGTTATAAATAATAATAATAATAATAATAGTCCCATCGATAGAGAAATCCTAAACAAATTTGAATGTTGTGATAGGTTCCTACCTAAAATTATGCCATAGCGATAAATCTCGTCAAATTACGTAAAAAATAGCGGAAAGATACGCAAATTGACTTTTATTGAGTTATGACCAGTTAAAAGTTCAAACAACATTAAAAATATTATTTAACAAATTAAGTGGATACCGCATAAGGATTCCAAGTGCTTCCAACCGTCTGGAGTCAGTGAGACTATGGCATCCCTAATCAGGGAATGTCGTGAGGCAGAATGTAGTGGTAGATACTCTTGAAGTATTATTCAAAATCGACACACTGTTTGAAATTTATTTATGCGTGTTTGATGACCAGATCCGAACAATAATAATTATTATTTTTGTTTTTATTTAAATATCATTTACAGTAATAAAAACATATCATATGAATACATTGGAAACAGTATATACACGATAAAATTAAAAATGATGACTTAGTTTTTATATAAATTGTTTATTAGTTTTATTATTCTCATAATCTGCTTCACTAGGCAAGCCTGTGTTGAGGCAGTATTTTTTGCAGATTGTGTTACTTTATTTTAATATATTGTCAATTTTTCTTGCTAAAGTGAATATCTTTCTAGATAATATTATTGATATATAAATAGAATAGTACATATGAAAAACATAATTCTTCGTTAATATTCTTAAGTCTGAATAGCCAATTGCTTCCCAACCTGCCTCTTTCTCGTCTCCTTTCCTATCCCACTCTCTTCGGTTTCACAACATACCCCAATTAAAATCCTACAGTCTCACTAGCTTCGGAAAATCGGGAGCAGTTGGGTGTCTTATGCGGTGTTCATATAAAAATAAAAGAACAACCGGACACATTTGCATAAAGTTTCAATGGACAATTATTATCGAATTCAATAGAGGGGAGCTAATTCATTCAATATATTTAATTTGAATATTTCTAGTAGTGACTTCAAGAACATCAAAAGGCTGTTTGCTTTATAATGTATCTGCATATATTAATATTATTGTAAGCACCTACCGACAATGTATCACTTATTTATTTTTATTCAACTAATCGCTGGTGAAGCATGAATATTTATGACCGCTGTGAAATGATAATTGATGCGTTTTTTTTTTTACCGAAGAGTAATATATCGAAATTCAGTAAATTTACTTTTACACAACCAACGGAGAGGCAGATGCCTAATGGTGTCTAAAATAATTAATACTTGAAAGGCGAAATCATCTAACCTTTGCGTAATTACGTATTCTATAAATTGGCTAGACTCTTAGATAGAGTATAATATTATTACTTCATTAAGGTAATACGGTAAACGTACACTTAAATGTCATTAGCAACTAACTATAAATTACATAGACGTATTTTGTAAAGTGGGTGCATAAATCGATAGTTGCGTTCAGCGATATTTGAGATTGAATGATTAGTTATTTACGAATCTTTATGGAACTAGCATATTAAAAACGATCATAAATCGAATTTAAGTGATTCAACTCCAAAGTCCGAACAAATGAGATTCATGTCTTATGTCTAACTAGTTGTTAGTCGAGAAAAATCACGGATGTACTTTGACTTGCTAAGAAAAAATACTAGGTACTTTAATAGGTCGGTAGAGATTTGAAAACAAAATTTTGCATTTTCGTAATTTCAATTACAAACAAAAAAAAGTGTTATTTAATATTATCATTCGATCGATTCATATTGCAGAATCGAACTATATTGGAAAAAAAAAACAAATTAAAAACACAAATAAAGATTAAACGAAAAAACGATTTTCGAGTTTTAAATAATACGTAGTATAACATACGTATAAGAAGCAATATTATCATATCACTTATTAAAATGATAAAACCTTTTTGATTCCCATTGACCATTGAAAAATGACTGAGGTCAGGCACATTTCCTGGAAATCATTTATGAAACCATACTAACAAGATGTTTTATGTCGCCTCGCCATTGTTTACCTGTTTCGGTACGAACGTACTAGCGAATACACGCCTTGCCTACGGGTAATTTATTAGAAGAGTACATGTATGCTACCTGTGTAATACGTTTGTTTATATCAGCGCCGGACAGGCAAAAAGGCTGAAGCGCCATTTTGGGAAGTTTACACCAGGGCACTATAGTTTATGTATAGTTTTTGTGTTTAATTTGTAGAACTCCATTTTAATTTTTATATAATTCAATTGAATTAAATTTAATATTATTATTATTGAGTTCTGCTATTTTAAGTTTTTTATTTTAGTTTTTAGTGACAGCTGTTTCGGCGTTCAAGGCCATTGTCAAACTGAGACAGTTAATTCAATTGAATTATATTAAAAAAAAAAAAAAAAAAAAAACCACTATAGTTTGTTTTTTTTTTTATATTGTATACCGCACAATAGTCTCGGTAAGAGAGCAGTGCTTGTGAATACAAAGATGCCGACAAGACATTATTTTGTACTTATCTTAACGTTATCGATTAAACATATCGTAGCCGGAAAGGCAAAAGGTCTGAAGCGCCATTTCGGGAAGTTTACGCCAGATCACTTGAAAGTTTTTTGTTGTTTTACAATAAAGTGCGTAAGTCTTCGGTACCTGATTGGATTTTGAAAAAAAAAGTTAACTCAATGCTCTCACTGAGTTACCTGAAGATAGAAAAAGTCACAAACTTGCGTCGCTTAAATCAAAACTTCTCCCAGTTGGTAAATATATTTAAGATGTCTGAAACGGCACAAAAGTCGTTAGAATCAAATGAGAGTCAGAGCATTCGATGCAAAAAAAAATAACTGAATAAAACTGCATATTTAACTTTTTTTTTATCAATGTGTCGCTTAAGCCCTTTTGCCTTTCCAGCGACGATATGTAATACGCAGTGATAAAAATCGAGGAACAATCTTTCAACCGAATTCAACTTCAAAAGTAGCTTCTATTATAACCCGTTATAAATCACTTTGAATGACACTCTCCGACAAAATTATTCACACGCGCGACCACAAATCGTTAGGTTTTTATTGGAGGCACTGCATAAAAACTATAAAACAGTATGTTTTTGGGAAAGTCTGCCTCGGATCCTAAGCACCAGAATAAATCAATAATCGTTTTTTTTTTCAATGAGACAAGTCACCGTTTTTGGTCTTTTGCGCTATTTCAATATTTGACATATTTTGTCTTTTAGTGTTTTATGGACAGTTGCTCAATCTTTGACAAAAAACATTACGAAATGTCTAGGAGAGGGTAAACAGAACATGCTTTCAAGTTCTGTGGCGTAGCAACCGTCCGGACAAACCCCCAAGGGACCCGCGCCGGGTCATCCAAATGCACAAAAGTTAACTTTTTACTCAATTCAGTTCAATACGTTACCTCACACTTTGCAAAAAGTCAACTAATTATCGGGTCTCGGTCAACGGTTAATGTATCAACAGATTAGCTGAGCAATGTTATGAATGATTCAAAATTTGATGACGTAGCGTTTAACTTATTGGGTACACATTCTTAGAACAAACTGCCATGTGATATATCTACCTGGAAAACTATTCAATAAAAAGCTTACGTGAAAAGTAAAAATCTAGGCTGGAGGCATTCTTAATACATGCTATATACACGAAAAATCAGCGGTTCTTAACACTGAGGTAGGTCGCTATTCAACCCTGCCTAAGCAAAAAAAAAAGATAGAGTGAATACCTCACAAGAGTCCCAACTGCTCCCAAGCGACTATCGCCAGTGAGGCTATGGCATCCCCAATTGGGGTATGTTGTACGACTGAAGGTAGTGGGGAGAGGAAAGAGATGGGGAAGAGGAAGGTTGGAAAGTACTTGGCTATTGAGATCTAGTTACCAAACACGGCTAAAGACATTTCAAGCAACGTTTCGATTCTGAACGGTGGTTTTTTTACCAGGGCGATACGCAGAGTATCTACCACTCTGGAACGTGCCACAATTATACTATATGTAATTTTATATGAATTAATTGTATTAAGAAACATATTCATTAAATAAAATTTATTTGCGCACGCCGGGTTTGAGCTCGCGACTTCTGGATTCGTAGTCGAGCGTCCTACCACTCGACCACGGGGGCCGTCAGATATATATATATAAATAAGTAGATATTAACACAATTTTTCAAAAATTAGATATAACTACCTTATTGCACAAAAGGACTTCGTCACAACTTTACCCATAATCTTACTTTCGCAACAATACGCCTTCATCCACTCGTGTCTTCCTTCAGCGAAAAAGGGTTGTGGGCTTGTTTAATCTCGCCCGGGGCCGGGGAATCTGTCGCCACGCCACTGAGATATTTAATTAATACATATAGCAACACATCCTGTGTTGCGCTCGGCATACGGCGCTGTAGATATTGTAGTACTCGCACACTTGTGTTTGTTTTCTGTATTGAACTTGAACATTATTGACAATCGGCCAAAACATCAGAAAGCCTCCTCTTTGGCAACAAGATTCAGGCAATTATCAATGAATTTGATGTTGGTTTAACATGTTTTAACCGCGTGTTATAAATTATTGACGCATTTATTTTGGATGAACGTCTGGTTTTCCCCCAGAACGCTTCTTAGCCAGCGAGATGGGTCGGTGTTCGCAGCTAATTACTTGGAAATATGTTATTTTTTTCAAACATTCACATGTTTATATTTTTTGGCTAGTCAAGTAAGAAACATGCGCGATATTTTATTTTTTATTTTTTCGGAAGGATTTCTAAGGCGTACATATATTTAAATGTATTACATGTATTTTCAAAAGTGCAGCATTTTTTTGAAAATATTACGATATTTTTGCACAAACGAAGCTTTTTTTATAAACTAGAATTTTTATTGACGTTTTGAAAGCAATGAATTTAGCGTAAATCCATTTGGTTTACAGCTGCCATTAGTGTTAGCGTGAATAGTTAACAAATTCCTTGAAGCAATCTGCCGACACGAAAATTTTCAAATTAACTATCAGTTCTAGGGCGACCTACCGATGCTGTAATAATTTTAAAAATAAAAACATTTGGTAGGTGTGAGTTTGATAAAAAATCGTACCAATCTCATCAATCAATCAATCAATCAATCAATCATTTTCATTTAGTGACATCAGGAGCTAAAAAAAAGTGTTGAAAAGGTGTTAAAATGACAAGTAACGATTTTTTAAAAGAGAAGCACAGTTAATTCCACACCACCTTTATTTCTTAAAATAAGACCTTTCGTACTTTGTATGTATAAATTATAAATGCACAAAATTTAATGCCCGAGTTGACTTTTCCCCCGACCTTTCTTAGGCCTTTTAAAACTTCAAATGATTCATCTGTTAATTTATATATGGATAGTTAGAAAAATATCTGAGGTTTCCAGTGAATACGATTATAAAACAGTATTTTTTTAAATTCTTAATAAAAAACAAACTAAAATTTTAGACAAAACTTAAAAAAAATGCCTTTTCTGGTTTCAGAACTGCACTTTTTTACTAAAATTTTAGTATATTTTTCAAAGAATTTATAGTTTTATACTCGTAGTTGTAAAATTATATTCACTGGAAATCTAAGATATTTATTAGAACTACCCATAGAATTTTTTAAGATACATCGTTTGTAGGATTACTTGTATACGAATGCTAAAAGTTACATTTAGTGTATTTTTTGAGTGCTGACCCTTAACTCACTTTCGGATTTTTCGTGACATATTCTCTTCACCTAAATGCCACAGAAATATGCTTACATATATTTTTGTAAGCCAATAAAAAATGCATGCAAGTGCCCCATCGAATGGCGTTATTTACTTTGCTGGTTAAAAAAAACTTAACTATTTAACTAACCATCACGTAGTGTACCCCAGGGGTAGGCATAGAGGACGGACCGCCATATAACTCTGTATTGGCAAACACTCCTTGTTTCATTCACATTCATACATCGTCTCATACATACTCTTCTGTTATTCTGACTCTTCACATGAGCCGATTCAAGTAGTTGATTTACTTCATCGTGACATGTCTTTCTCGGGCGTCCTCGACTTCTTCTTCCATTCACTTTCGCATCATATATTCTTTTCACACTTCTTTTTTCGTTCATTCGCTCTACATGCCCAAACCATCTAAGCGTCCCTTTCTTGATCCTATTCATTACGCACACATCAGCCTTTCACTCTTTTATCGTTTTAAAATTTGAATTTAACTTTTAATTTCGTTGGATAAAAAATCTCCAAGTAAATATTAATTCCCGTCGCGTGACTGAAATCTCAACAGAATCAAAAGGCTGCATGCGATTCTCAGAAGAATAATGAACGATTGAAAGTATGAATTTTTGTGAACGAAATAATTATTTCTCTTATAATGTTTACAGATCTGGCGATAAGAGCGGTTTCTTCAACAAGTTTACTGCTCACACGCTCTCTGCACTAGAAGGTGCTTGTCGTAAAATATATTTACAATTAACCTATTAAAATACAATTACTTCAAATCATAATTTTTAACAAAGCGAAGTAATTCAATTTCACAATACATGGCGATAAATGGAGCATTTCAATGAAATAGGTATTTTAAATAATTCCTTTGGAAGAAAAAATATTCTTCACACCAAATGAAAATCCTAAAACCAAATTCATCGATGAGATACATTTTGGGGCAGTGGAGTAAATACTACATCGGTAGCCTTGGCCAACATCCTGGGTCGGGCGACAGTATTAAGTAGATTTAGTCGATTTGAAACGTTGTTTATTTGTTGGCAATCTGCGGTCGTGCTCGGCAGTGTTAAACAAATAGCCGATGTTGTCGATAAAACTTTATCAACGCGTTTGTGCTAGGGGACCTCAAAGGTACCCGCATAAAGACATTATAATTCACCGGAAAAAACTGCTTTAAATGGAATGAATGTATTCAAAAGTGTTGATACGAATTAAAAGAAAGAAAGAAAAACGCCTGCGGTGTGAAGTTCATTATTATTCCAAGCATAATTAGATGTAACGAATATAATTAATATAATTCAACATTCCTTACCGCAGACTCAGAAACAATGAATTGCTATTCCTCAATCATCACAATACTAATTATGGGTATAATTCTCCAATGTCCAGAATGTCGAGACTTGTTAACTCAAGCCATGGTCTTTACATTTTTGGTAGCAGTCTAAATGATTTTTGTCATTCTGTCCGACTCTACCAAAACTTTGACTAGACCATGGCTTAAATGTTCTCTCTTATGTTTATTTTTCTTATTTTTGTCACCGCTTCATTTATTATTGTGTATGTGCTGTTCCTGCTTTTTTTTCCATTTCGTGTTTTATGTCTTTTTTGTAATTGGACTTCAGTCCATTAGTTTATAAATAAATAAGCATAAACTTGTACGATATTCAGCCGACAATGAGGAACATCCATTCACAGTTGATGTCGGCAGCAAGGGTATGAGACGTTTCTAAGACTTTTAATATATAACCGCACGCGTGTGCAACGAACTACCTGTATTTTTATGAATCTCTCACTTGAGAGACAGGTCGCTTCAAGACCCACGTAAGCAAATCATTTCTACATACCCTTCTTTAATCCGCCTCATAAAATTGCCAAACCGGGTAGTAGCGAAATAGTTATTTGTATTGCGTACAACCGAAAAATAGAGCTCCAGCAAGGTGTCACATATAAAATAGTTTAAAAAATGTTTGAACAAAATAAGTTATTTGAATAGAGATGGGACGAGTTTTTTTACAACGCCACAACACGCGATCGAAAAAATGTCATATGGCAGTATTTGGAGTTAAATAACTCTTTTTTGTAGCCAATGACAACTTCCTCGGCAACAAAGACGACACCTTTTTTAGGCTGTTATCGGCTAGAAATAGATTCCGGGAGCTTTTGACTTCCGATATAAAGAGGGTATTAGAAGATCCATTCACAAAGCACACGTAACATATTGTTCAGTAAGAAGAGCCATTCGAAGAAACGATTCGTTACGTATCTTTCAACACTAGAGAACTTTTAATCTTCAAGTTTTCGGTACAGAGATACGATAGTTGCAGGATAAATTGAATTAAGTATTTTTGGATATATTTATGACACCTTGTAACGCGATGGCAACATTAAAAAAAACTATACACAGAAAAAAATGACAAAAACAATAATTAATTAGGTTAATAAGTTGTCTATTTTTTTCACCTTTTGATATATCTTTTTTTACAAAAGCGTGATTAGTGTAAAATAATGGGAAGAAGAAAATTAATGTTCAATCATAATACCTTCATTTATATTTTTTTAATTATAAAAGTGGATTACAAATATATAACGAGGTTCAGTTATCGAATGACTTGTTCAATAATTGATAAGAAAAAATTGTTTTGTCACAATATTTTATGGACTTTTAAATTAAGTACCTGAGCATATCAAATTAAGATTAAGATAAGACGGTTTCAGAAAATATATCACGATAAGGTAAATAAATTAAATTAAGTAATCTTATTCCACAAAAGTTAAATGGATAATTTATGATTGAAAATTAAAAAGAATTCATTATAACGTATATTAGTAAGATACAGGTTCAATAATGTGGGGAAAAACAGGTGTGACACTTAAAATCAAAAAAACTATCAAATATTTGCTACGGCATTCTAGAAAGATTGAGGCTTAAAGGGCGAATAACATGTTTTTGACAGTAGTACCGAGACATTTTTCAAAGAGAAAAAAATAAACTTTAGAGGTTGGAAAAATATCATATTTTCTGGTATTTACCTTTTCAATTTTCTGTTTCCCGGGGGTAGTTGGGTGTAGAATACTCGTCAACCGCAGTAATATAAGTTGTTATTTTTTTGTTAGCACACAACACAGTTTCACCAATAAATCACAACGAAGCACATATTTATTTTACAGCACAAAACACAGTCGTACACAATTAGTTATTTTTTTTTTTTTAAATGCGAAAAAAGTTAATAATCACTTTAATAAATTTAATCCACAGTTGAACCTATAATCCTCCGATGGTAATTGATAAGACTTATTTTAATCAGTTTATGGTTGTAAAAGCATAAGTTTAACAAAACAAAATGTCGATGCTAAAACCTTTCAGTTGGCAAGATTATTATTCGATGATTATTTAAATCGTAGTTTAAAAATACGGTTCACGTATCACGTTTGATAGGAAAATGAAATCCCGATACTCCGCGATGTAAAGCCTTCTCGGTTGTGTGAACGCGCAGAGCCTCTACGGACACGTCCTGCTGGCACGAGAAGTCGCGGCCGAATGAAGAACGAGGCGATGGGCGAAGATTCCCTCTGATAGTAGTTGGAGGTACTTACCGGTTTGACGGGAGAGTAACTCCGTAACGTGACTTACCTAGAACCGTCTCGATTTGTATTCTTTCAAACCTGTAATTGTAGAATTTCAAAGTTCATCGAAAAGCAGTCCGATAAAACGAATGGGTGTAATTGAATTATATTCATATTTACCATTCTCCGAGTGAGCTAAGAGAACATTTTATAGATAGAAAAAGCAAGTTTACGCTTCCGTAGCTAATAATACTATTGAACGTTCAATGAATGACCATGAAATAAAAAGTGAATTATTCTTCATTATTATGGGTACGTTAAACTTGTGCCTCAATTTCGCTTGCGGGCGGCATTTAATTTCTCGCTTAAAATTGAATAAATTTTCATAATAAAATATATTTCACTATATATTGTATCACATATTACAAAAATCAATGCCTTTTTTACACATAAAATCGTTCTAATGACGAAATGTTATTATCATATTAGTCGTTAAATAAATTAATTATAGGAATGTTTCTGTATATTTTCTCTGTACTTAATTTAAATAAATATTAATATAAACTAGGAATTAATAATAACTAGAAATTAAGATTTGTACAGCGCCATTGAGGTGATTTTGCACAATTATCGAAATATTACTATTATTTATCACAATTTATTTCTATCAATAAGAGGAAACTAACATGTTGTTATCCCATGACGTTTGTTCAATTCCTCTTTGAGTATATTCTACATAGTAAAATAACGATTATGTTATAGGAATAAGGTAACAAGTATACAATTTTTATTTTTTACCTAATAATATGTAATACTGAAATAAATATTTACCAAAACTTTCGTATTTAGTGACAAAAACCTTCGAACTGTTGATTTTGAAATATGCAGTTAACAATGTGACAAAGAATGTAGTTTTGAAATATGCAAAAGATCGTCGAAAATTGGACAGGACAACATATTCTTGGAACTATATCAATCAATAATTGATTAAAAAAAAGAACGTTGTAAGACGGGCGAAACCGGGAAGTAAAACTATTTATTAAATATATATATATTACAGAATAGCATTCACGTGGGTAACGCAATAAAGGTCACCTGCCTATAAATAATAATGTTTGCGCACCGCGCTGGAGATACGAAGGTACCTACCTACCTACCTGTTGTGGTACGAAGGTTTCCCTACTGGCTGGCTCGCTGGCTGACTGCCTAGTGCCTACAGATGTGAGGGCCCGAGGCGCCTGGGGGCATGGGACGCGGATTAAAAAAGCCCTATTAAGGTGCAGCGTTGCATTCCCGGTGCATTTTAAGCGAGATGATAGTATATAATGATGCATACGGAGGCTGTTGTAAAAACAATCTTATAAATAAAATACGTTTATCACGACTTTATTGTGCAGTATTTAGCAAAGATATAAAATACACTTATTGAAAAAGTGTCTTCGCTTTGCTATTTATTAGTCGAAGGACACAAAATACATACTGGAAGAAAAGTGTATTTTAGATTCAAATGTTTTTGGTTTTGTGTGTTTGAGAGAAATGTGATAATAATTTTAGTTTTATTTATTTTATTTCGGTTACTTGTACATCAAAGTTTACATAGAATCTGATTATCATTCCCATTCTCTTTGACTTAATAATAATATAATTACTTATATACTACTTGATATTGCTGATATATTTTAAATGGTTCTTACAGGATATTTTAAATTTATTAATTGGTATAATTTTGATGGTTTCCGGCAGCGCATTATAACATTTCATCCCTTTATAAAGTAAGCTGTTTTAATAATATGTGGGTGGGGGTAATTAATTAATTGAGTAGGCTTACCTGATTAATATTGCGCAGAAAATAAGATTGTACTAAATCACAAAAAGGTGTTGAGCGTCTTACCTGAAAAGGAAGAAAAAAAATCATGGTTAAGAATAATATTGGTAAATAACACTGAAATGCGATATTTGGTTGGAAATGAAACCGAAAAAAGTTCAAAACAATGTAATAAAATTCCCATTTAGTAGAGATGCTTCAATATCAAATTATATATAACATTATTTATTATATTATTTCTAATTAACTATGTGGTAATTTTTTTAAATATTGAAACACGTTTACTTTACTACAAGGGTGTAACAGCTTTAAAAAATAAAATAAAAACTAGGGCTAATAATCCAAGTCAAAAGGATCATCAAACTAAAAGTCTACACTGCAACCTCAGACTGAATGTATAATATATTTTTGCGCTCGATCAGTAATCGAAAGTCAAAACATTTTTTTACGACACTTTAAATTAAGTATTTTTGAGAATCTACCTGTATCTTTATATTTTCTAAAATGCTTAGCTGTTACTATAAATAATTTCCTTTGTAAGTGCGTAAGTCTATATGAGTGTAAGCTTTAAAAAAAAATACATTTAAATTGAATACATTAAATTTTGAAAATGATATTTTCAGATTCCTACTTATCTAATAAAGTGTATTTATATGTCATTTATTTTAGGAGACATTATTTTGTATTCGAAATGGGTGGATTTGTTTTATTTATTTAAGGATTTCAATATTTTTTTTAAATATGAGATTTACAGATTTCTTTTAAATATTAAATATTATGACCTCCTAAACTAGGCATATGCCCATATCACGGTGGTCTGCATTCTAAATAATTATAATATTATGAAACATAGCGATGCTAAATAACGAGATCAAAGAAAATAAATTATGATTAAAGGAATTTATGTTTTTATTCTCAACAAGACAAGTTTCAAATACATAATTTCAATGTGCCATTTTTTTTTATTTTTTTTATACAAAGAATTTCACTATGAGATCTTAACGGCGATGGTTATAATTAACCACGTTTCAAAAATTGAAATTTATTTTTAAGTTTATATAGAAAACAAAATTATGATAAATGAATAATAATAATTGACCTTGATTCGAAGCTGTCAGAAGAATTTATTTAATATCTATAGAATTTCATCGGTGAAATTATGTTTTAAATTCGATCGTGATTGGAGAAGTACATATTTAGATATTTGGTATCTCTACCGAGTAAAATTGAACCTTTCTGAGTATAATTATGAAAATTCCTAAACTAATAATAATCGCTGTGGAAGAGAATTGCTAAGAGAGGCTTACATACCAGTGATATGATTTATCGCATTAGGTATGTACATTTAAACGAGACTTATTTCCAAAGAATACAAACATAACCTTATAAAGAGAAATATTTAGATTTACCTGCCTATAAGATTTGTATGAAATCAGTTTTCTTTGGAAGAGTAATTTCTTGGAGAACAATGTATGGAGAGAGAGCGAATATTGTTTTTACCCAACCTAAACAAACGTGCGATAAATCATTTTCTTCGGGTTTTTACGTCGTATACCATGAGAGAGAAAGAAACAACAAAATGCACACACCGCTTCTATGTACTGTAAGGACGATCTTGGTCACCTGAGTCACCGCGGGACTCCACCCACATTTTTTTATTATGCCACTAAACTTGACACAACTTAACGGTTTTTTAGGTTATATGGTGTATTTTTGTTGATAACAATACTGCGAAAAAGTGGTTATACGAATGAACAAAAATATTATGTCGATATGTGATATGAATGGATGTATAAATACCCTAGCCTTAGTCTTAGCCACGCCCAGGTCCGCCGAGTTCGGTAAAAATCATCAAAAACTGACTACACTGCCTTTGATATATACCACTCTATGTAATAATATAATAATAATATATTTTTGTATTAAATTTCTTATACATGACAAACTTTTTTGATTTAATTCATATAAGAAATAAATTAATTTTTTTACAAAATAATTACAAATTATAGTACCATATAGATTACACAAGAAAAATAAAATTTCAAAAAAATAAAATTTTAGGCAGTGGTGATGATCAGGTCAATGAGGAGAAACTCTTTCAAGAATCAATAGGATTTCACTTCTGAATCTCTCCTCACTGACATGAAATAAGTCGATATCGGAAGAGATTTTGTTCAGGAGCAAAATACTTCTCCCCACCGGCAGAACCATTGGCAGGTTGGTCCTACAGGCAGGAAGATAGAATAATCTATGAAGACGCTGTCTTAGATAGTCATCAGGAACATAGAGACTTACGCGCTCCAAAATAGCAGGGTTTACAATATAGCCCCGCAGCAGTCTGAAGAAGTGAGTAATTTATAAATCACAAAGTATACACAGTAAAACTCCGATTATCCGGGGCTCAATTTTCTGTAAGTTCGATTAACCGTGATCCGCCGTGAAATACAACAAATTGGTGATGAGGAGATGTGTTTCGAGTTTGGGGGCATATAATAAAAATCAAGCAAAAACCCCCCAATTTTCGGGAGTGCTATGTCTCCTTACAGTTTTATAGGCATATCGCTGATAAATCTATTGTAACATCTTTAAGAGATGATGTAACGAAGCTCTCAGCAGCAGGATCCCATAAACATAAGCGCTTCTCGATTTTATAAATAATAACTGTTTTCTAACATTACAATTAATAAGAAATTGTCCAAAGAAGCGAAGCTAGCAGTCCACAATGGAGTACTTATACTAACCCTGATGTATGGCAGTGAGGCATGGAACTGGCAGAGGAAGGATGAAAGTAGACTGAATGCTGTGGAAATGAGATCTTTGAGACGGATGTGCGGTAAAACCATGTGTGACCGTATTACAAATGTGGATATCCGGAAAGAATGCAAGGCTGATATGAGCGTAATGGATAGGATCAAGGAAGGGACGCTTAGATGGTTTGGGCATGTAGAGCGAATGAACGAAGAAAGGAGTGTGAAAAGAATATATGATGCGAAAGTGAATGGAAGAAGAAGTCGAGGACGCCCGAGAAAGACATGACACGATCAAGTAAATCAAATACTTGAATCGGGTCATGTGAAGAATCAGAATAACAGAAGAGTATGTATGAGACGATGTATGAATGTAAATGAAGCAAGAAATGTGTGCCAAGACAGAGTTGTATGGCGGTCCGTCCTCTCTGCCTACCCCTGCGGGGAAACGGCGTGATGGTTAGTTAGTTAGTTACAATTAATACTGAGGTCGCCATTTCAAATGTTCACATTGATCTGCGCGTACTGAGCGAGAGTTCATTATGAAATAGCGCTAAACGAAACAGTTTACGGTTGAACCAGATAAATACGAGTATACCAGTTTATGTGGTTTCCTCCGATAACTAGCGCACATATTGCGAGCTGTTGATGCCCATACAACACATTGCCTGGACCGATAGGAAAGAGGGGACCAGACCATATGTGCCTTTACCACCGACCAACTTTACTATCAATAAACATATCTATTGAATAATATACTTTATTATAAAATACTACCAGACTATCGAACGTAGTTGAAAACTTTTTCAGGATTTGAGTAAAAACAAAAAAAAAATACGTTTTCGTGGAAAACAATCACTTTGTGGTTTGACATATTAAAAGAAATACGAAAATAAATTGAATAGTGAAAACACTTGTCCGTATATAAATATATGATTTTTTAAACATTTATAACATATTTACAAAAAAGTGTAAATAAGTAATAAAGGTTTCTATTCAATAAAATTCATATTAAAATGGAATTTCACCACGAATTATTAGTTTCGAAATTAGAAATAAAAATGTTTTTAGCACTGCGGCGGGAAACGAACTTGCATCCTCCAAAATGCGTAGAGCACTACGCTACTGTTTTTTACTAGTTTATGGGTTATTATGAATCTGTTAAAAACAGACTTTTGAAAATATGAAAAAGTTGAGTGGTAGATACTCTCAGTATCGCTCTGGTGAAAGAAATATTCAGAATACTAACGTTGCTTGAAATGGCTTAAGCCGTGTTTGGTGACCATATCTGAATAGCCAGTTGCCTGACAACCTTCATCTTTCCTATCTCTCTCTCCACTCCCATCAGCCTTCCAACATAACCCATTTGGGGATGACATAGTTCCACTGTCTACGGGTAGTTGGGACTCTTATGTGATGTTAACAAAAGTTGCATCTATAAAAAGACAGCGACAACAGTTAGAAAGCGGTGAATCCTTTTGAAACAATTTTCCTGTACATAAAAAAAATCCTTAGATTTTTTATAGCAAAAATATAGTGGACAGGGGAAGGAAATGGGGATGAGGAAGGTTGGGAAGTACCTGGCTATTCAGATCTGGTCACCAAACACGGCTAAAGCCATTTTAAGCAACGTTTTGGTTCTAAAAATGGTGGTCTTTCACCAGGGCGATACTTTGAGCATCTACCACTCTGGAATGTGCCGCAAATCAACTTTTTTTATTATTTTATATGTGTTATGACACATAACAATTAAATTAAAGTTATTGGCGCACGCCGGGTTTGAACCCGCGACCTTTAGATTCGTGGTCGAGCGTCTTACCACTCGACTATGAAGGCCGTCGAGTAAAATACAAATAAACAAAACATTATATTGACGGGCGCTATTAATGGATGTAGCCCTAGTTAAACCCGAGTCAGGAATAATCAACAATTCTGACTACACAAGCTATCCCTCCTGGTATATTATTGCTAGAACTGAACCGATATTCTTTTATACAATAAATTGGAATTTGAAAACAATTTTATTCGACTTTAAAAATGGCAAACACACTTTTGTATTTTGTCACTTTAAAAATAATTGACACTTTGAAAAAAGTTCTTTCCTACATTGAGATTAGCGAGAATAAAGATTTTTATTGATCGACATGTAGACAAATTAAAAAAAAACATCTTATCAAAACGCACTAGAAAAAAAAGTATAATATGAATATTTTTTAGTTTTGACACGACTCATAAAAAAATAATCGCTTTTTTTAATCGCTAGAAAATATTGGGAAAAGCAATTAAATTAAAAGCGTTGTCAATCTACAATCATAAAATTGCTCGTTTTTAATGGGTAAATTATATTTCAAGGACTGCTGGAAGCGTTTTCATCTAATCCTTTTTACTACCCGACAGAATGGAATCACATTTTTTAATCAAGCGAGTAAGCCAAAATAATTCAACTGCGATAAGATAAAAACATCGAGTAAAATCAATGAGTGGAAACTAAACATTAAACATTGAATGTAAATGAACAAACTGTTTGCCAATTGCATCAGATATAATGCGAATTCGTTCTATATTATTTGTTTATACAATGAACCCTTTTCTACCGTTTTATATTTATCAACTCATGTAATAATAATAATAATAATAATTGGATTATTTGTATAGCGCCGTTTTTGTAAAAAATCACCTCAAGGGCGCTGTACAAATCTTAATTTCTACTTAATTTTAATTCTTAGTTTACGTGCATGTTCTAACTGTGTACCTTCATAGTTAGAACATGCACATCTTCATCGCTTAGCGTATACAAATTTCATTGAATAAAAAAAAACTAACCATCAGTTCATAATTACTTACATGATAATGTGTTATATCTTCGTGCGGCATCCTCGACTTCTTCCACTATCCACTTACGCATTATTTTATATGTTGACGACCCTACTTTGTCAGCTCATACACTCCATATTCAATACATTTAAGCGTATATTTCTTAATGTCGTTCAATATGCTTACGTCAATCTTGCATAATATTCGAATCCTCCGATTCGTAAATCATTCGTGCATGTTTTTTCACACATATCTACGCTCAAACTGTTCATATAGGTAGTGTTTCAAAATATAAAAGAGTGGTAGATACTCTTAGTATCAACCTGGTGAAAGACCACCAGTCAGATGCGAAACGTTGATTGAAATGTATTAAGACGTGTTTGGTGAATAGATCTGAATAGCCAGGTTTTACTTACTTTCCTCTCCACCATCTCCTCCCTCCCCTCACCACCTTCATCCTCATAAAATACCCTTATGAGGGGTGCCACAGTTCCTCTGACTTCAAACGGTCGGAGGAGAATGGGACGCTTGTACGATATTCATATAAAATTAAAATAAATAACTAAGAGTTTAGTCGTTTTTGGAACACCTTGTAAATACAAAATATTTGTTTCGCTGTTCTATAACTACTCAACTAACTAGATTGACTCCCCGAAGAGGCAATAGTAATATCCCGGTGCACTATAAAGTGCCAATACTGTTAAGTAACGACATACTTTATTTAACTTCTAATATATATCGGTTTAAATATTTTTCAGGTTAAGTCCCGGGGAGACACTGAAAACTAATATCTTAGTCGATTACATGTTCAGTGCAAATGAAAAATCAAGTAATTGTGATGCAATAATCATTTTGAATATTGAAGAAATTGATTTTGACCCGAGGGGTTGGTTATATTAGATACCTGATAATTAGTGTGCATTGAGATGTGGTTTGCATTCAATTCACCAGCATCCCCTAAAGCGATGGCTTTCCTCGAAGCCTGCGGTGATAACATGCAGGCAGCGTCTAAGTCTCTCGGGGGAGGCCTAACGAGGGACGACTACGTTACTGCTTACAGGAGTAGTTCATCCGTTAACGGTATCCGCAACGTAACAAAGAATTCAATTGAAAAACCGGCGGTAATGAATAATAATATTATACTTTTAAATGATTTTTGTAAAATGGTTTTGTTGTCTTAGAAAACGATAGTTAGAAAAATGTATGAAGTTTCCAGTGAATACAATTATTAAACAGTTATTTTTTGGAGCCTTTATGAAAAGCATATAGAATTTTAGGTAAAACGTTAAAAATCGCTTTTTCTGGTTTCAAACTGCACCTTTTACTGACATTTTAGTATGTTTTTTTTATGAAATTCAAAGAATTACAGTTTTAAAATTGTATTCACTGGAAACCTCAGATATTTTTCTTATTACCCATAGAAAAAAATCAGATACATCATTTGTAGGATTGCTTGTATCACAATGCTAGAAAGCAACGTTTAGTGTCATTTTTGAGTGCCGACCCTTAATGATATTCATTTTCTTCATGAAAAATTATCTATTTTTCAATAGAGAAGGATTTGGCGACACCAGGTGGAAAACATTATCAATTTCGAATAAAGGTTTTCATCCATAACAATAATAACAATTGGCTGATTTGCGTACCACCGTTTTCTTTATTTTCATGAAAACGGCCAACAACTTATCACTAAGGCCAATAACCAGTGGCTTATAAATGATAACTCATAACTATGGACTAACAGCTAAGACTTATGATTAGCGCCTTTCAACTAAGACTTGTGGCTAGTGATTTACAATTTAGACTTACAATTGGACGTAGTTATGCAGAGTGCATCCAACCCCAAAAAGATAAAACCGAGAAAAGGGCGTTTGAAAATATGACGATAAAAAAACATTAATATGCGTAATCGGCATTTGTAAAGTGAATATTAGTGTTTTTTTCTGAATGGGAATTATTATTAATAGATTATTAACCCTTCATTTCAATGTTTTTAAACTTCAATTTAAGTCAAATATCTTCAAAGTGCGCTGGTAAAAAAAAGATTTATCAAAAATCTATTGCATTTGAATCTTGGATGTTTTCAGCAAATATAAATCTCGTATTTATCTATGGGAAAACATGTTAAACTCGATTTTGGCAAACTGGGGGTTGGAAGCTGTTTGGATAAATACGTCCAATTATAACTCATAACTATGGACTAACAGCAAAATCTTATGATTAGCACCTTTCAACTAAGATTTGACTTGTGTTTTACAATTTAAATTTACAATTGAGACTTAGACTAGGATGTTGTTAATATATTAGCAAAAGTTTAAAATTAACAAGGTTGAGGAGGGAAACAAGTCTGGTCTAATATAAATAACACGAAACATGTTAAACCTTTTAAATCATAATAGTTAACGAAAAATATGATAGCTCAATTCATTTTCACAGCATCACGACCAAGACGTGAGACCCTCATCACATTATTAAATGATATTCATTAAAATTATTACAAAATTCTGTTTAATGTCAGAATCCCCATTTTAATGCATCAATCTTCATAAGTTTAATGTATCGACAAAACGTATATTACGAACGTCCTTGACACGGATGTTAGAAAAACGAGCGTTTTATTAAAACGTGGTACTGTCACACCAATCAATAGGATGATATGATTATTTTTTAGTCCTCGACATTAAGTGATTAAAAGGTGGAAGGTCACCGAGTGGTGAACGTGGAATCAATATTGGTGGCATCGTTAAACCACGTTAATTACGTGATGGTATGATTGTGTCCCATAAAAATCTAATTAAATTTATACCGTGCGATATTTTGAAGGTATTCTGACAGGGTCAAATTTGTCAAAGCCCTTTTTGCTAAAAGTCATGCGTGTCAAAGAAATGTCATTAATAAAATAATTAACCTGATAAAGATAACATATGTTAAGAAATCATCTTTACAAAATTCATAATCACAATGAAGATATAAGAGAGTCAAAACGCAACCAATTCAAAAATTGTATAGGATTAATACAAAAAACAAACGGACAACAGAAGAGGAAAACACAGAAAATGAAGGCTTTATGAAATGGGACATTCTATTTTTTCTTAAAAAAGTGTTTTTTTTTCTTAATAAACACATTTGACTAAACACTGTAACTTTGTGCTCGTTTTTCATGTTTTATAAGTGAATACCGCACAAGAGTCCCAACTGCTCTCAATCGTATATAAACAGAAGGACTATGGCATCCCAAACTGAGGTATGTTGTGAGGCTGTGGGTGACGGTTAAAGCCATTTCAAGCGAAGTTTCAATTCTGAACAATGGTCTTTCACCAGGGCGATCCTTGGAGTATCTAACGTACCGCAAATATACTACATATTATTCAATTTGAATTTCATGTATTATGACATATGCTTACTTTATATATATTTTATTTGCGCACGCTGGGTTTGAACCCGTGACCTCGTAGTCGAGCGTCTTGCCACTCGACCACGGAGGCCGTTAATTGATTTAAACCACGCGATGAACTGACAACTTAAGAGAACTGCCGCGGGCGTGTCTGGTGTGCCCGAAGTTGGGTCAATTTTTCCTTCAGTTTTTGATCAAATTTTTCAATATCAATTTAATTTACCTGTTCAGGAAGCAGACTCGGTTCTCTTTCGGTGGGAAAGAGCCACTAAGAATCGGCAAAACTGGATACATTTTAGTATTCCTTTTCAGCAAAAAATTTAGACATAGTGGGAAGCCAGAAGGCTTATAAAAAAAAAAAACAACATATGTTTTCTGTACAATTACTTCTTGATACATATTTCATTGTAAAACAAATGTCGATAATTGTAAGCAATATATTATATTAAATCTCTTCTAAATAAATGTATAAATAGAAATAATCAGTATTGTCTGTTGCCACACGAATTCCATAAATAAATTAAAAGGGGTAGAACGAAAGATTCCGAGTATACACAAAACCATGAAGGACCAAACACTCGACGTAGGTAGGGCACAAACAATTTTATTTTCTACGAATGCTTTCATTCCACCCCAGTTCACCCTCTGATACACGTGGACACTCGTGTATTTACTTATCATTCGACATTAATTATTGTTATTTTGTAAATTTGGTGTGAAAACAAATGTGTTGTAAAAACATGTTTTCTTCGAACAATACCCAATTAGCAAATATGAAAAAAATCGTTAATTTTTTCAGCGGCATTTGAATATATGTTCCCGACGTTTATCGGGACGCAAATGTTTGGCTATAATTCAAACCAAATAAATTGAATTTATCAGAATTTATCGAAACGAAACAAATATACACACATTTTAAACGAAAACTCGATAACACATATATGAGGGGCTTAAAAGCAAAAGCAGCAATCTATAAAAACGGTTCTGTAGCCTTGTCAATTTTTGAATGATTAATATAAAGAAACAGAGAATTTTGTGAATCAAAATGTTTGTTTACATTAAACTACGAACAATTTGAAATAACAATCTATAAATGTATCAACATATTTATGAAAGAAAATGCACAAAACGCTTTATCAACTTTTCAAGGAATACTTGAGGAAGAAAATATTGCTTAATTTCCTATACCCCTCGTATAAACCTCACACAGACACGATACGGCAAACAGACTAGTCTAACGAAAGCTATTGATGATGTTGTAACTAATTTTAACAACAAAATTCAATATTTAGCAAAGAGTCAAGCCAATTAACTAACTATAACAGTAGTTTAGGTGATAATAATAAAAACTATCACTTTTTACTATTAATTGTGTCATTGAATTAGCTCTCGTCCAAAACAATTCTTTAACAAAAAACAGTGTTTAGCTGAGGCAAGCGATCTTGAAAATGTCTAGTCGCCGAATGCAAGTAAGCATTTAGATTATATAACAATTGGTCAATATTACAAATTTATACCATCGCCGGAAAGGCAAAAGGTCTGAAGCCAATTTAGGAAGCTTACACCAGAGCACTTTAAAGTTATTTTTATTTTACAATAATTTATTCAGTACCTGGTTGGATTTAAAAAAAAAGTTGAATTAGATAACTTTCTGATCTCACTGAGTTACCTGAAGCGACAAAAAGCTAAAAAAAAGTGTCAAACTTGTTTCGCTTGAATCAAGCCTTCTCCCAAATGGTAAATAATTTTTAAATATCTGAAACGCTACAAAAGTCTTCGGAATCAAACGAGAGTCAGAGCATTCGACGCAGAGAAAAAACCGATGAAAATTGCACATTTAACACATTTTTTACTGATGTCGCTTAAGCTCTTTTGCCTTTCCAGCGACGATATGGCGCCGTTCGGTAAACATTACCCATATTATTATTCTAACTCTATTTTTTAATTTTTTTTTTATATGAATACCGCACAAGAGTCTCAACTGCTCTCAACCGTCTAGAACCAGTGAGACTATGGCATCCCCAAATAGGGTATGTTGTGAGGCTGAAGGTACTGTGGAGGGGAAGGACATTGGGAAGAGGAAGGTTGGGAAGTGCCTGGCTATTCAGATCTGGTCACCAAACACGGCTAAAGCCATTTAAAGCATCGTTTCAATTCTGAATGGTGGTCTTTCACCAGGGCGATACTTAGAGTATCTACCACATTTACTATGTTTGTTATATTGTGTTTAAAATACCTGTGTAATACCTATGCTAAATTAACCTTTTGACAAAATACTTCAGTAGTTTAGCAGGTAATTTTTAAAATAAATGTTTTTTTTATTTATTATCACCTCAAGACTGTTTTACATTGGGTGTAACCTTTTCTAAAAAAAAATTGTTTTAATTGACTTTTTAAATTTTCAAAGCAGGCTTCTAAGCATACAGTTTAATAATAGAATCTAAAAAAAAACTAAAGCAATTAAATCGGACGTCAGGTAGTTTTATTAAAAATATGTTAATATTCTAACGATATATTTTTTATGTTCCCTTGGGACTATGGCATCCCTAATAGGTAAATATTGCGAGGCTTAAAATAGTGAGGGGAGGAAAGAAACGCGGAAGAGCAAGGTTGGGAATAACCTGTTTTTTTTCAAATCTGGCCACTCAACATGGCTATTTCCATCTTAAAGCAAAGTTCAGATTCTGAAAGGATTTTCTTCTTTCACCAGGGCGATACATAGAATGTCTACCACTCTGATTTAATCAATTATTGTAAATGTCGAAATAAGGGAGACAAGTTTTACTCGTATGAGACGACGTATGGCCGTGCATGAGGAAGTATGTACCAAGAGCGCATGAGATCAAGCCTTAGAGAAAACCTTGGGGAAAATGACGTGATGATTAGTTGGTAAGTATCTATATTATTAGTTCATATGTTGATAAGGTCGTTTTCTGTCAGATTATTTACGCTCCAATTAATTTATTTCAACTGTTTTTCAATTTCCCTTCTAACGACGTAGACCCGTGAAGTGTGAAATACGAACATGTAAGAGACCCGCATACCCAAGAATCTGATCGAGAGAAAAGTTTTCCCATAAAGAATTTCGGCTTGGGAACTGCCCAAACACGAGGATAAATTTGAAAAGCGGAAAATGCAGACGTGAGGTATATTAGGATATACATCCATGGTGTGCGGTGACCAAACGGAAATGTAACTCTGCTTTTCAAATTTTTCAATTGTTCAAATAATTAAAAACAACGAAATCGGGTAGTGATACTAGTAACATATCGTCGTCGGAATGGCAAAAGGACTGAAGCGACATTTTGAGAAGTTTACACCAGAGCACTTTTTAAGTTTTTTTGTTTTACAATAAAATCCATAAGTCTTCAGCACCTGGTTGGATGTTTAAAAAAAAGATAACTTAGGTAACTCACTGCTCTCACTAAGTTACCTGAAGTGACAAAAACCTCAAGCATGTGTCGCTTGAGTCAAGCTTTCTCCCAAACGGTAAATATATTTAAGAAGGCCGGAAGGGCACAAAAGTCTTCAGTCACAGCATTCGATGCAAATTATAAGATCTAGCTTAGGTACAACAATAGATTATTGTTAGAAAGTTCTAAAAACATTCTAGGGCATATATATGAAGGTAAAGGTAAAGGCGCTTAATTCTAAACTAGTCAATTTGTAAACAATCAAACATAGGAATTTATTTTTAGTCCACCAAACGTGTATTAAACCATTTGGACGACCACGTATACCATTTTTTTTTATTATGGTAAGCGATTCTTCTCTACTCATAAACATTTTTTTCTTAGCACTTTGGTAAATTAACTGATTTTTAAAAACAACCAATTCAATCCCTTTTACCTTTCCACTAGATCATTGCAATTACATTACTATTTTATTTTATTTTATTAATACCATATTCATTTTTTTATTGCATTTGAAAGGAAAACCTCTTTAAGATTATATTACCTAAGTTTTCATGGTGACTTTCACTTTTTAACTCATCTTCTATAACGATTCTTATTTTTTTTTTTTTTTCATATGGCATTGATTATTGTACACTTTCTCTATGTTTATTAATTATTTCCTCTTATTTTTTCTACTGTATTTATAAAATGCCAATATGAATTGAATTGCATTACACAATCCCTGCAAGTAGCTATAAGTAAACATTTTCGGTTTCAAAAGTTTTACATTTTTTAAAATATGTTTTAAGACTTGGTCACCGCACGCCACGACGCGACACTGGTGTGTATTGGGGGTGACTACCTTTCGGATGTGTGTATAATATTTGGTATGTCGTAAAAGGAAATTCTGTTAATAATGTTTCTCCTTTATAATCTGAGCCTTTATCCCAAACCAGAAAGTTATCAGCGGCCCATTAATTTGGTTTCATGGGTTAAACAGTTTTGGTGGAAGTTACTAAGCCTAATGTTATTATTAACGAGACTTTGAATTTAGTTAAGGTACACTTAAATACCACGCGCATTAACGTCTCATATTATTTATTAAATAATATAATAAGGAAGGTCGCTGTTCATTATTATTTAGTCGTGGCAGAGCGCTAAAAGTGATGATGATGAATTATGAATCATCAGTATGGCGCACAAGTATTTACTTAAATAATGTGTAATATCATACAAAGCATTAGTAAATCACTGATGTTTTACCAATGTAACTAATTGATTTCGGTAGACATTGACGGAAAATTATTAAAACACACATGACCATTTTAGGAATGAAATTTCGGTTATACATTAAGGGTCAGTACCCAAAAATACACACTTTCTGACTTTCTAATACAAACAATACTACAAATGATTTATCTGTTAATTCTATACGGGTAGTGAGGAAAATATCTAAGGTTTCCTGTGAATAAATTTCTTAAACTGTTATCTTTTGAATTCTATGTGAATTGCATACTGAATTTTTTGTTAAAATGTTTAATAATGCCTTCGCTGGTTTTCGAAACTGCATCTTTTACTGACATTTAAGTATGTTTTTTTAAGACAATTAGAAAGATTTCAGTTTTTTTTTAAATTTATTAATTAGAAACTTTAGGCATTTCTATAACTACCCATACAAAGTTTACAAATAAATCATTTTTGTAGTATTGCTTGTATTAGAATGCTACCAAGTGACGTTTAATGCCATTTTTGGGTGCTGAGGCTTAGGAAAAACAATTGTTTTAAGCGTTATAAATACAAAATATGAAAATTATTAATAAAAAAACAATCAATAAACTTAAATCTACAGATCAACTTTAATCTCACTTATTTTGTTTTTGTTTTTTAAAGTAAAAACCTCACAAGAGTCCCAACTGCTCCCAACCGTCTGGAGCCAGTGGGACTATAGCGTCTTCAAATGGGGTATGTTGTGAGGCTGAAGGTAGTGGGGAGGAGAAGGATATGAGGAAGAGAAAGGTTTGCAAGTACCTGGATATTTAGATCTGGTCACCAGACACGGCTTAAGCCATTTTAAGCAACGATTCGATTCTGAATGGTGGTCTCTCACCAGGGCGATACTTAGAGTATCTATCTTACTCATATGAGGTTTAATTTGAAAAGTGCTTAATACAATTGATGTCACTATTGATTTAACATTAAAAAAACACCGTTTCGTACACATTAAAAATATACTTTATAAACGAATTCTTAACTAAATAGAAAATGTGTAACGTCATCGTTCACGTCGACCTCCAAATAGTTTAATACTATCGTTTTTATATTTTTAATTCAAATTTATGTTTTTTTTACAGTTTTTACAGGTAGTAGAGAAGAATTTAAATTCAAAAAAATAAAGAAATTCTGTCCAACTAGGAAGATTTTTTCGTTATTGGATAGTCCAATTTACAGTTGTTGCCAATATGGGTTTCATTGATGTTGAAATATAATCATTATTGGCACTATAAGAGAAAAGGAAAACAAAAATTGATACAAAATAAAGAATCACCCCAAAAAGAAAAACAGTAAAAAGTCCGATATCGACATAAAAACGCCTGTTACATCTGAAACAGTCACTGTGTTATACGACTGTAAAAACTATAAAATTCTATAAAGATAACGTTGGACGGAATTGGGTTAAAGTAAATGTGAGATAAAACACGGAATAGTAGAAAAACCAGGAAAACCAACTTATCACAAGAACATCACTTGGAGGTGGTCGACAACAGACAAAACTACAACAACGTGTATCCGTTAATATTTTTCTTCTTATTCTATTCCATGTGGCTACAAAGTGACGGTTAAGTAGATAGGAACTTTGCATAAAAGACACCAAGGGAAGAACGCAACACAATATCATTTCGAAAGCCAATAAACAGATCTGCATGAAAGCTAAAGTAAAGTAAAAAAATATATGATATATACATATAGATATATACATATTATTGCCTTAGTGATAACATAACGCTGTTATGCTTGACAACTGATAATAATTTGAGCAAATGCTAAAACGGGCTGAGAATCGGTGGTTAACGGGGGCAATTATTTCAAGTGGTAACGGTAAAAAAAAAAATTATGGCGCATATCATCTTTTTGCGACAGTGTAAAATGTGACAGTGGTTCAAAACCATTAAAACCTACATAAGTTTGTTTGCAGAAAAATGTGGGATAACGCGATGTACCTAAACACGGTCGATATTTATAAAAAGGCAAAATAAAAATTATAATAATGATTTAATAAAAAAATATATAACTTTATTTCAAAAAAATAAAAATATATATATAAATAAAATAAAAAATAAAAAAATAAATAGATAAATAAAAAATAAAAAATAAAAAAAAAAATAAAAAAAATAAAAAAATATATAAAAAAAGAAATAAAAATAAAAGTGGAATAAAGTTATATATTTGTTTTATTAAATCATTAAAATGGAATTCCACCACGAATTAACAGTTTCAAAATTAGAAATAATATAATAATGAATTAAGATAAAAAGAAAGTGAAAATAAATAAATATTCTATTTCCATTTTTAACAGAGTTAAAATTTAAGTTCTTGTTGTAAAAGTGTGCAAAGAGAAAGCAGTGAAAAGGGCTTGCGTAAAAAGACGTTCCCCTCCAAAACTTTAATATTTTCAAAATTTTAATTTACCTATGACAGCGGCGCGGCGTAGGAAATTCCCCGCATATCTCTCGGCAACTTCCCTCCTTCTGGTGGGTGTCATTTACTTAGAGGACATAAATCTAGATCATTACGCGAGGGACCCCTTAGGATCCTTCTTAATTGTGTCATTTATAAAATATGTCTGCCCCCACCCAAAAAGCGTCCAAATTTACAAAGCCGACATTCTACAGCGCAAGAATGTCCTTAATCATATTATTTTTAACAGAATTTTCGGGAACATTTTCTTTTAATTCGCGAGAAAAACGATGTCTAGAAAAATGACAAATAAAGCCGACCTTTACACTCTAACGGTATTTAAAATGATAAATCAAGAAAGGTTTGGTAATTTTTGGAACAGAAATATATTTTATTGCACAACGTTAAAATCAGTTTAAATACATCACAAAAAAGGTTATAATCTTAAGCAGGGTGACTGGAATTTGATGGTTAATATTTAAAAATGAAATTTAAGAAACATTCAAGCAGACACGTCTGTTAGAGAGTAGTATCAATTTCTGACAATTACTGTGATGGTGAAAGGTAAAAGAATAAATAAAATGTCATCAAAAATAGGGTAGACAACGTAATAATGCTGCGAAAAGAGCGATGTCAGGTGGGATCATAATACAGTAGTATTTTGCAGAGCATTCCAAAAAATACATTTTTTACATACCTTCTTTATTTTAAATGTTACATTATATTACAATAAAGTCTTGCGAAATTACTAAATAACTTTTATTCATTTATTTAGGAAAGGTACATATATTGCATTATTCTTACAACCATATACATAATCCCTCTTACTTATAAACGTGGGGTAAATGTTACGCGTGGTATAAGGTCGGAATAGCGATAAACTTGCTTTATAACCACGGCTTATCTGTCTAATTTAATTACGTCCGGTGTAACTAAACCAACGCTGAGTCGGCGCGTAAAAATTTAATAATAATTGGCTGATTTATATAGCGCCGTTTTCGTGACAGAGATATCACCTCAAGGGCGCTAATGAGTAAGACGGTAGATATTTAAAAACAAACAACAAAAAATAAATGTAAACTCAGAACAAACGAAAAAATTGTACAAACATGAAACGGAAAAAAAAAATATTTGCAAAAAAAATGTAATCCAGAAAATTTTTTTTTTTACGTGACCCATTTTTCAGCATGCATCTCCGTCTAAAAAAACTTCAAAGCGTTTTAATGAAATTACATATTGTTGGGCCAAAGTTTAGCATTTCAAGGTTCTCTGACCGTATTTAGATCTAACAATTACAAGTCTACCGTTTGTTCGCTTTGTGTTACGAGAATGCACAACCATTTTTCTATATTCAGATCGTGTACATGATTGGTACACTTCTCGTAGAAGCCACTGCACATGCGTTGGGTAAACATTTTTAGGGGGGACAAATATTTCCTTATCAACAATTGAAAAGCGATACTATCTTGTTTTTTTTTTTCTTCACGTCTTACTTTACGTCCTTTTCAACATTTCGCATCAACTACCAGTCACCCTGTATGAGTATAATTATTTTGCGTCTTGTTTGGTATTTAGCATATTTGCCGGCAAATACAAAAAGACGAAGATGGAAGATTGGTTTATTGATAGACCATAAAAAAATGAAATCACACGAGAACAAAACGAAAACTTGGCAAAATAAAAACGCATGTTTGAAAATTTGTGTTTTTAATTTTACGGACAGGAGATAAATTATTTTAATTTAAATTTTATAATTGAATTAAAATGACCCGGTGTGACTGAAAATGAAATTTTTATGGCCTTCGTCGTTCTTTAAATAAACAAATTAAATACGCCATTAAACTTCGTTGGCTCTAAAGTTAGTAGCTGAAATTCATTTTTGGAATTTAATAAAGTGACAAAATTACCTGCATACACTTAATAAAACGGGAAAGACGAAAGTCTGACGGAGCAAAGAATTTTAACAATTAGATATTATTGTAGAGATCAAGGAAAAATAACAGCGTGCAGATACTCGAGCAACTTCTATTATACACTCGCTGTTGGTTTTCAAAGTGATAATTTGTTAGGTTCTTACCTTCAGGTTTTTTATCCAGTTCCTACCTTAACCAATCATTTCGCAATATCGAATCCCGTATGGAACAACATGGTGTTCGAAACAAGTGACAATCGAAACAGAAGAGTTTAATGTGAAAAAACGGGTTTCGTGTGGTTCGTCGTTCTCTCACTTGTTGTTCTCCAAGTAACATAAAATTAAGTGTGGTGTTATTTTGTGATTCGTTTCGCTAACAATATAACTGTGTTAAAAGAATAAAGGACTTCTACTTCAAATACATCGGTGAGTGAATGGTTTTCCATTTCCCATTCCATTCCAATAGTATTTCCACATCCATAATAAGACACTTTCATCAAGTAGATAGTTTATCGTTTTAGAGTCCACTAATTTCCAAATTCATCTCAAGCTGAAAACACATTCAGTGTTTAATCGCAGCTTCGGATCCAATACTCGCCGTTCCTTGCATCAACTTAACGGTACTTGGTCCCGTGTCGGTTTTTTGTATCAGAATCAAAACATCACAAGGCCTGAGGGCAAGCGCAGCCACTACATTGCAAATAATAATCCAAACAAAAACTGCGCAATGTGAAAATAAATTGAATAGCACTCGCGCTTTCTCACTGCGAGAAAAGCCTCAACGATCGTTTCGAGTAACTAGTGCATAGGACAGGCATTGGAGTTTGAATCACAAGAAATTACTTTAAAATGTTTTGTTTAGTGAATACCAAACACCAGTGCCGGAGACGCGGAAGACGGAAAACATACTAACATACCTAAAAGTGGGGCGATATTATGTGACAACTTGTCTTGTCTCTTTCTCTCTCACGGTTTACGACGTAAAAACCCGGAGAAAGTAATTTATAGTAAGTTCGTATAAGTTGGGTAAGAATATTTAGCTCGCTCTCCATATATATATTCTTAATCCAAGGTGCCCAAATATGTGTGCAAGACGAAAAAAAAAGTATTTAAAAACCCATCAACTTAAATAAACCCCCATCTGTCTAATGTCCCAACATAGTTAAGCGTGTATTAAGCAATTACAAACAGTGCGTTCAGTGGCATCTCAGCCGGCATGACAACAAAAATAATTAATAATTAGCGTCGTCGCACGGTGGGCGGTTTACGCAACGAGGCCGGTAATGGGGCAAACGCGACGACTCCGCGCTCCGGCGCCGGCAGACACGCGACACCGTGCACAGGTGAATAGGTGCAGCACCGAACGAAAAATCCCTAGAACCGTGATCTATATCGATGTGAAAATAAACGGTTGTCGCCGAATCGCATTAGATTTTTCGAGTTTTTTTTTCTACTATCCCAAACGAATTTAGTCACCGAGGCCATTGGAATTTCGTAAAACATTATAGAACGTGAAAAAAATGTGCCTTTCCTTAGGTTTATGTCTAAATACTTTGAAGTTCAGCAAAGACACGCTTTTTGGCTTTCTAGTACAAGCAATACTATAAATGATTTTTCCGTTAATTCTACACGGGTAATTAGAATAATATCTAAGGATTCCAGTGAATACAACTCTTAAACAGTTATCTTTTAAATTCGTTATGAAATGCATACTAGAATTAAAGGTAAAACGTTGAAAGATGCTGCTTTTCAAATTGCACTTTTTACTGACGTTTCAGTATGTTTTTCATAGAATTTAAAGCATTACAGTCATTAAATATTTTTCACGTAGATTTTTCTAACTACCCATTAAAAATTTACATGTTAATATTTTGTAGTAATGCTTGTATTAGAACGCTAGAAAATAGCGTTGAGCGTAATTTTTGAGTGCTGACTCTTAAAATAGGGTATTTGACCCTACAAATCGAGAATTACTTATATTTTTCTTGGCAAGTTAACTTTGCATTTGTCTTTAATGTTTCAAAAATTAACTAGCCACCCTGAATAAATGGTATCTACGTGTCAGGAAAAAATGAGTTAACTCAATTTTTTTTTTTTAATATTCGAATACCGCACAAGAGTTCCAACTGCTACCTGGGAACTACCTGGCTAATCAGATCTGGTCACCAAGCACGGCTAAAGCAATTAATTTCAAGCTATATTTAGATTCTGAATGGTGGTTTTTCACCACGGCGATACTGTGGGTGTCCTTTTCTAGGCCATAGACAGTCCAACGAAAATGAGTATCTGTTTCTTATTATTTCCTGTTGTTCCTGAGTGGTAAATACTCTCAGTATCGCCCTGGCGAAATACCAACATTGAGAATCAAAACGTTGCTTGAAATAGCTTTAGCCGTATTTGTTTAGCAGATCTGAATATCCACTAACTTCCGCACTTTCCTCTTCCCTATATCCTTCCCCTCTACACTCCATCCAGCCTCACTACATATCCCGATTGGGAACGCCATAGTTTTACAGGCTCCGGACAGTCGCAATTCTCGAGCGGTATTTATATGATCAATTTAGCAAGTAAGGAAAAAATGAGCTTACTTCGGGCTTACTTTTCGCGGTACACTCGTATCGGTTTATCTATTCGGCGAGCAGCAGGTAGCGAGCGGCAGATCTGGCTACATTTTAAAAATGATTACTACACCGCCTGTAGCCGCCGTGGAGTCAGGAACCGTGGGAATAATGCGAGCTGCGTGGGAACCGACACCATTGTTACGGCAGCGACTTAAAAGTGAGAACTGATGCGATCCGTGCAAATTCATAGTAGACTTGTGACACTTGAATAAATAACCGATAACAACGAAGCAAAAACGACATTGGCCGTGGTGAAGGTAATATATTAATATATTTAAAAAGAAAGCCACCCTGGATTACGAGTAACCTGACAATATTTGAAAAACTCCTAATAACACCATAATAAGCGGAAAATGTTTCTGGTGCAATTAATTGAGAATTTAGCTAGCAGAGGATCTGAACCATGAACGTCTGGGTGGTAACCCAATGAATTTTTTCCACTCGGCTATGAACCGGTAATAAAGGATTGTTTTTTTACCATGCCAACCTAATTTTTTACATCATAACATTGTTAGGGAGAGAGGTTTATACAAACATTATGAATACAAAGAAAACCTTTAAAACGAAGCAAATCATAGGTTTGTTTTTAATTATTAGCTACTAATCATTTCCACTGTACGTACATCCGTACGAGTTTGAATTTTTCAAATTTGGAACTGATTATAATTTAAAAAAAATTAAATAAAAACTCCTAATAAATATACTTACCTATAATGTATTTCAGCAGACATTATTTTATATTTGAAATGGGTGAATTAAAGTTTTTAAAAATCTTGGCAAGTCAAGTTACAACTATAATTTAATATAATGAATAACTTTTTTTAAAACAGAAAACAAGAAAAAAAGAAAATGTAAGTAAATAAATAAAATTATCTCAAGTTGGACTTTTTTCTATTTTAGTTTGTTTTTCTATTTAATTGTGTGAATTTTACTACTGTTGCTTCAATAAATAATATATTTGAAGTGAATTACGTAGTAACTGAGAATACCTACCGTCTTAGATGAGCCACGGTATTCGTAATTAGAAGAAATTCCAAAAATATGTTATTTACTTTATATATATTTTTTTTTTTGATTTTTTAAATAATTAATGTTGCATCGAGATATGCTTAGAGCTGAGTTTAATATTGTTTGCTTGAAAGGTACCTACTCGCAAATTGATGCATTCGAAGAGTCTAGGATAAGACTGACGTGAAATATGAGATTACCTGGTTATCTAAAGATGTCTTGAAAGTATATTTTGAAAGCTCCGGACGAATTTTCGTGGTTTACATAAAAACAAAACCTGAAAAAGTCGAGGTATTGCGATGAAACAACTGTGGATGCTCTCCTGTGCACATATAGGTAGGTACATTACAACTTATTTATTCAATTTGAAGTTGTAAATCTTAAAAATCAATTTGAAACTATTATTGCTAGACCTCTGACACTTAATACCCCTGACATTAACCGACATAAAACCAGCCGACAGTATTTTCGTGATCTGCCAAAATTCTTCATTAGTTTACACCTTCGTTTTGCCTTGAAATTTTCAGACGTAAAAGTTATCTAAAATATTGTTAAGTTTTTAAAATATAATTTTAAAATTTAAACCTGTTTGTGCATTAGGTCACCGATAACTTATTTCACACAAAATGGCAAAAATATGTACCCATTCAATTTAGCATTTTCTGAAAGTTAAACATATGGAATTCCAAGGTGGGTAAAAGTATCATCATTTTTTGCAACGTTAGAGGTCATCTTACACATTTTAAAACGTGTCTCGTTGTTCTTAAAGATTGATGATTTTTTGTTAATGCTACTTTAATTGAATGCAGATGTCAAGGTTGTTAAAAAAACAAACTTTGAGAATGTTCGAAACTCTTTTCAGCGTGGATAAATTATATTTGTTACAACATTTTTACTTCATTTTTGGAAGCTTTACTTAGTACTTAATAATTTTTCTAGGAGTAATAAGTGTGGAATGCCAACTGGGTTACGCTCCATATGAAAACAATGGTGGAAGAGTGCGCATCGCTGCCTTCGGTTTCCGGTTGACAGCCTTCTTACTTCACTCCCCCCCCCCCCGCCGCTATTCCTTCCCGCGCCTACCGGAAACTAATGGGCTTGACTATTCCTTGAAAAAATCATAATTCCGTGATTTTATTCAACACTCCGGAACGTTTTACCAATTGAAACGACGGTGGTCGGTAAAAAGCATTGGGAAAATTCAGCGAATCACGAAAAGTGAGATTGATGATTAATTATAGAATCTACTCTCGGCAATTTATCTTTGACAATTCATTTCAGCGTGTTATTCTTATTTTATTGATGCATTCTACTGGTTTTATCGAGTCATTAGTTTAAGTGGAATCAGTGTTAAAAACGCAGTAGATTTTTTTTTAAATTTTTATATGAATACCGCACTAGAGTCTCAACTGCTCCCAACCGTCTAGAGCCAGTGAGACTATGGTATCCCCAAGTAGGGTATGTTGTGAGGCTGAAGGTACTGGGGAGGGGAAGGAGATTGGGAAGAGGAAGGTTGGGAAGTACCTTGCTATTCAGATCTGGTCACCAAACACGGCTATAGCCATTTCAAGCAACGTTTCGATTCTGAATGGTGGTCTTTCACCAGGGCGATGCTTAAAGTATCTACCGCTCTGGAACGTGCCGCAAATATACTTTTTATTATTTTTATATGAATTAAATGTGTTATGACACAAATTAATTAAATAAAATTTATTGGCGCACGCCGGGCTTGAACCCGCGACCTTTGGATTCGTAGTCGAGCGTCTTACCACTCGACTATGGAGGCCGTCAAAGATATCATTAATAATTAAATAATTGCAATGAAATTCACTTTAAATATGTGAAAAGGTGGGAGGAAGATGGAACAATAGAATAGAGATGAAGGGGGTGTGACGCCAGGCGATTATTGATGCAAGCACGGAGGTATCCGATAGCTAAAAGAAATAAGAAAATTCGTACTTGCAAGACGTGGGTCATTAAGTATTTACCAAATACACAATTACTTTTTAAATAAATTTCTGTGTTGCTCAACTAAAGGGAATTCAACTAACTATCCATCACGCCTTTTTCCCGCAGGGGTAGGCAGAGAGGACGGACCGCCATATAACTTTGTCTTGGCACACACTCCTTGCTCCATTTACATTCATACATCGTCTCATACATACTCTTTTGTTATTCTGACTCTTCACATCACCCGATTCAAGTATTTGATTTACTTGATCGTGCCATGTCCTTCTCGGGCGTCCTCGACTTATTCTTCCATTCACTTTCGCATCATATATTCTTTTCACACTCCTTTTTTTGTTCACTCGCTCTACATGCCCAAACCATCCAAGCGTCCCTTTCTTGATCCTGAAAATTTAGTAAAACATAAAAAAATGATAGAATAAATTAAAGTATTTGTTATTTTTCATTGCAACAGCCGTAGAGCCATTTTTGTAAGGTTTAACCTAGAACCCGGACATAACAACGCAACCTCACAACTCAAAGTCTAAAACGTGAACCACGTAGTACGCCACGTAGGCGCCGTGCTAACGAAGCATTATATCATTATTAAGGTGGTTTTTCACAAAAAAGCTGCAAATTATCCAAATATTATTCTTATAATTATTAATTTCGAGACACAAAAAAACATGTGAGCAAATTTTTAACAGGCTCTCCTGAACTACTGAAAAATATGATTTGCTGTTGACGGGGTTCAATTCGTTTGTCAATGTAAACGTCGTGACTACACTAATAATTCATAACTCAATTCGAGGAAACCTCAAAATGAGGGCATTCATTAAATTACTATTCATATTCCACGACGATTGCAGCTTGACACGGTTTACCTTACCGGCGGCGAAAAGAAGAAATAAAGAGGCGATGTTTTTTGTTTTGTTGTTCGGCTGTCAAAATATTTTCAATAAGCTTATTTTTTTTTTTTTTTTTTAGCGTCTTCATTAATTCATGTTTTCTGACCAGATTTGAATAGCCAGATACTTCCCAACCTTCCTCATCTCCTTCTGGTTTTCTATCTCTTCCCCATTCGCTTAAGTCTCACAACATACCCCAATTATGCATTGATGCCGTGCACTGAAAAAATGTATGCGTTTAAACTATACTAATTAAAATTTGTAAGAATAAAGTCGAGTTTAGGGATAAATTTTAGACTGGTTTCCCAAATATCTAGAGTGACGAAGCCCCCGAGTGCAAAGCTAAGTGTGTCGGTATGCAAATGCATCACGTCACACTCGTCTGTTCCACGGCAGTTTTGTGTCTGCCTCCGCCATTACTGATATTATTTGATTACTATTGACAGTTGCCACCTTGACACACTTCCTGCGGAGATGCTTAAATAATAGTAATGTTTGAATACAGCCGTGTGTCACGAATGCACTAAGCGGCGGGTAATGTAGCTAAACATTTTCACGAAATTATTATCATTAAGTACAAAAACAAACGACGCTGCAACGTAAGGAATAATTATAGCTGAAAGATGTAATCTTTTACCGGCGGATTTCAACATCGCGAGGTAAGAGGTTGCAATACCTGACATATGTAAAATCACTTCAACGCATAAAAACCCATTCGACACAAGGATTGAATGTCGAACAAATCTAAAGATGATAAAAAATCGTTACGATCTCAGAACATTAAAATACCAGGAGGGATAGCTTTGCAAAACAGTGTAGTCAGGATTTATGATTTTTTCTTGACTCGGGCGTGGCTAGGGTTTTCGTAGACACACCTTTTCACATCCATTCATAGCACATGTCGACGTTAAGTTTTATTTGTTTGTATAACCACTTTTTCACAGTATTGTTATCAATAAAAATATAGGATAAAACCTCAAAAACCGTTGAGTTATGTCCTGTTATATGGCATAACAAAACGTAGTGGGCGGAGTTGAAACACGCTTACATACATACCTAAAAGTGGTGCGATATCATGCGACAACTTGTCTTGTCTTTTTCCCTCTCACGGTTTACGACGTAAAAACCCAGAGAAAAGGATTTATCGTAAATTTGTATAGGTTGGGTAAAATATTTAGCGCTCTAACTATATATATTCTTACTCCAAGGTTACAATAGAATGCTTTCTTTATTAGTACTTACTGAAAAACAAACAAAAAATGTTTCTTATTTGATCAACCTAATACAAAGCAGTAATCACAGAAGATACACATTTTTTGTTATTCATCATTATTTGTATGATTTTTTTTATTTATTTATGTAATTACGTATGATCTTGTATTATTATTATTTGATGTTATTTATTTATTTTCTTTCATTATTTTTCACTTCTATTATTGTGTTATTTATATGACAGACAGATTATTGCACCCACCGCTCTGTACTGTCTGTTGTTGTCGCTGTAATAAAACTTTATTATTTTTATAATTAATTCATTCCAGCGATGTCTGGCATCCATGAATAGATAGATACCTAGTTTATAACCACTACAATGATTATCAAAACCATAATATTCAATACTGTAAATTTATCACTAAAAACATATTTTCTAAATATTAAAAATTGTTCGTGCATATTTCGCATAACAATATGATTATAATATTTTCACATTACAACCTCTATAGCAGAGCGATAAGATCCCCCCCTCTGGGCGGTATTTATTTGTGAAAAATCATTTTAATTGATTAATAATTAACTTTTTATACTTCATAAAAATAAATTTGGTGCCTACCAGTTTCATCACTATTATGACATCTTCAAGAAACTTTAAAGGCATACAAATGTAAAATAAAAATAAGTATTTTAGTCTATTACGCAACGTAAAATCAATTCGTTCGTTTGTTTTATGATCTGTAATGGACTAAAATTTTGTGTTAAATATTTATTTTAATTTATAAATTTACATTTATTTAAAGTGCCTTGAAGATGTAATAATACTGATGAAACTAGTATGCAACAAATTAATATTTATGTTTTTTTTGTTATGCAGTGAATGAAAGAATGTTATTTATTGATCAAGATTTGAAATGTTCAGTTTCCAGATATGTATAAACGGAAATTGGTAGATAGGGACCTGTACATTTAACTTCAAAACTATAATAATTCTTTATTTTGCTCTGGGTGGAGGAAATGGTATAAATACAAGTGATTGACAATTATAATAATATAGGCAAAATGTGCAATGAGGAACCATGGACGCCGGATTAAAATTTGAACGCAGTGTTTTGAATCTATCATATCCTTCCGACATAACACTAGGCATATTATTCCACTTAGTTTGACTTAAATAGGTATGATATCAAATTATTCCCCACAAAGAGACGGGCAACATTACTCCGTCGTACAAATTTACCGCGTCGCGTTCGCTTCCTACCCATCCATCAAGATTAACTTCAATTCAATTATATGCTTTAAGACTCTGATGATTAATTATTATCTACACGTTAATCAATAATAAGCCTAAATACAAAATTTGAGCTATAATATAAGCTTCGGTAGTTGATGAGTTATTAGTTAAAATACATGGCATTCATATTTGGGCATTATGCGCAAGCCTACAAAACTACGTTGAGAAAAATCCGAACCAAATACCTTTGTTTATGAAATAACTAAAAGCGTTTATTTATATAATGAAAAGGTTAGCTTTTTTAATGATATCATATTCCATAGATTAGTTAGTTACTAGAAGGGAAAAGAGAACCAGGAAGAGATGGTAAAACGATGGCTAAAAACAGGAAAAATATGAAATATACAAGGTCCATACTCCGCAATGGGTTGAGAAAGGGTAGCAAGCAAAAACGTTCTTTTATTATTAGATTATAACATAGTTACTCAAATAAAGTTAATGTTGAGAAAGGAACTATTTTTACCAGGTATATAAAGTCTCTTGTTGATCCGAAGCTGCGATAAAACAACGAACGTTACAGCTGCAGATGAATTTGGAAAATAGTGGACTGTGAACGATAAACTATACTAATTGATGGAAGTGTCTAATTGAAGCTTGTGGAAAGATTATGGAATGAAGGGAAAAATGGGAAACCATTAACTCACTAATGAAGTTTAAATTATACGTTCTTGAAGTTTTCTTACACAATTGTATTATTTACAAACACGAATATACTACACTGATTTTAGTCTTCTTATAAACTAACCACATTTATTTTATATTATTTGGAGAACGACAGACCGACGAACAAGCGAAAAACCAACGAGCAACACGTATTTTCACATCAAAACTCTTCCGTTTGGTGTTTCACATCAAAACACGGTGTTGTTGAATACGATAATCGAATAGCGAAATGGTTGGATAGGTAAAAACTGGATGAAAAACACAAAAGTAAGAACTTAACAAATGATCACTTTGTAATCCAACATTTCTCAACAATAATAAATCCTTAAATATTTAAAAAAAAAAACTAATTATAATAGCTTGCGAAAAGACATACCTACTGAATATTGAACCCATCCTGTACATAAAAACAAAACATTACAAACTTGTACCTATTTAACTTTAGTACTCAATGTGTATAAATGTAGAAACCCTTTGTGAAACTAATTATTGATAATGTAGTGTTTGACGTGAGAAGCTTAATCAAATAAACGAGTAGACATCATAAAACTTACAGAGATCATTTATGATAAATCTAACATTTCTATTAACAAGGCGAATGGAGCAGTAGACATTTCGACGCAAAACTCAAGGAAGATGCTGGTGGAATATGACATATATCATCGCTGGGATAAATGCAGAAAATAACGCTTGCATACTTAAAGCTATAACTCAAATATGACTTCAGATTTTTACGGCCAATAGAAGTATATGGGTATACTTTTTTCTCCCCTTTATTGAGTAAACTTTGCAGCACTCAAAAGCTGCTCTGGTGATGGACACTGTACAACTTGAGGAGATACAAGGCGTAGTGCCCTATATATAAAGCAATATGATATAGATACAATAAACAATATTTATAATCTTGGTTAGTAAATATATTTTTTCATTGTAACCGAATAACTAAAAACGATTAAAAAATACAGTTTCAATTTCTGTTTGCACACAAGCGACCCGTCATTAGTTTATAAACGTCGGTTCTATACTTTGCGTTGAAGGGGGGGGGGGGGAGGGCGTTTGACACGGGTAGGAAAGAATCTAAGTGCCGAGCCAATCAGAACAAGACAGTCTTTATGCTACACGAAGAGTAGGCACCTGTCTTCCACTCTGTATTGAACTGCTACTCACCTTCCACAAGAGCGCTTTCAGAAGAGCCCATATTCAAATAGAAACAACGTTTTATGATAATATCACAAAGTGTGATACTTTGACATGATACGCCTTTATTACCACTCCGCTTAAAGCCTTTATACAGAACCCTTCACTCACTCGTGTGTCTGATTAGAGTCATGTAATCAACAACGCGCAAATAACCGATGGCACGTATTCTGTTTAATTGCCGTACTTCCGAAATATTATATTTGTAAAGGTATTGTATTAACTAGTACAGTCGATTACATTGCAACCTGAACACTAACAATCCAGCGATTCGACTGAACGAAAAAC